>WTXL01000239.1:0-30128 GCA_022376525.1 Russula vinacea | reverse complement strand
CATGGCCAAGGCGACCGTTTCTCGTCGTTCACCCGGATGCGCTGGAAGGTGCCCTTCTGGCGGCGCAGCAAGTAGGCATTCCGTTCGACCGCGTCATTCCGCTTGATACCATTCCTGGACCACGGTCAAGTACCGTTGCTCCCGACCTGCATCAACTAATAGCATATGGACTTGCTCATCCACCCAACTTTGTGGAAAGACGGTTGAGACCTGGGGAAGGGAGGACAAAGGTTGCATTCCTGAGTTTTTCCAGTGGCACAACAGGGAAGCCAAAGGTACGCACAATTTACTCTACAACAAGCAACAAATTGATGTATTGCTACTGGCAGGCCGTCGAGATACCTCACTATGCCCCAATCGCAAATATCATCCAGATGGCCACCTGGTGGAGAGTCAACGACGATGCTGTCCCATGGAAGAATAGAAGAATTCGGCTAGGGGATATTGCTTTAGCTGGTGGGTCCACTTTGTCATCCAAGAAGTGATACAAACTAATATATTCAACGTGCAGTGTTGCCCTTTTATCGTGAGTAACAGATTGGTCTGGAACGTCAAAGGACTGACAACGTGCTATAGACATCTACGGACTGGTCGTTAACGTAAGGTACTCTTCAATTGATGATTGAACCCGTTCGCTGATCTAGGGTATAAAGCTACATTTTTTTTTTTTGCGGGTATGTAGTATGGACGGTGATATTCTTCCTTTGTTCACATCTTTGTAGATGAGCGTCGTTGTCATTCCCAGATTTGAGTTTGTCAAGTTCTTGGATAGTATCCAGAGATACAGAGCTACACATATTTTGTAGCATTCACCCTTCTCCAGTGTCCGTGTCTTACAAGTATTCTCAATGCAGAATGTTCCCCCCATGGTTGTATTGCTCTGCAAGGTTCGATATGCTTACGCCTCCTCTAGCTACGGGCCTCTGACCGTACTCCTTTACAGCACCCAGCGGTAAATAAATACGACTTCAGTCATGTTCGCATGTTGTCTGCGGTGCGCCCGCTTCCGGCGCATTGACCGAAAGGTCGTTAAATTACTACCCAACGCCGACATCGGACAGGGTTAGGTTCGTCTTCTAGGCCAGGCTGTGAACCGCGTCTGAAGCTAACTAAATTCTCCTACAGGTAGACAGAGACTTCCACGTCCGTTACCATGGTCCCTTTGTCCAGAAGATTGGCACGTTAGGCTGTGCGGGCCAACTGATTCCGGTGTGCGAGCGCGCATCGTCAAGTGGACGGACGTTAGCGAAGGTGGCGAGTCGGGAGAACTTACGTCAGACACCCTCATTAGCTCTACGCTATAAGAACACGAGAAGGCGTAGTGGCCAGTCCTCTCCACGCCTTCGTCATCATCACTTATCTATTCCTTTGTTGTAGAACGCAGAAACTTTATTGGTGACGGGTTCGTTGGTTCTATCGTACGGAAGAAGTTGTGCGCTAATAAAGGCACTCCTCGCCTAGATGGATTCGCACGGGGGATGAAGTTGTCATAGACAAGAACAACGACATGTTCATCATCGATAGACTCAAGGTAGACTGATCCTTCTTCGTCTCCTGCGCCGTTTTTTACCCTAGGGGATTTACGATATATGTGGTAGGAAATTTTGAAGGTCCGCGGTTCCAAGTCGCCCCTGCTGAACTTGAGGGCCATCTACTACAACACCCCGACGTCGCGGACACCTGTGTCGTTGGCGTCCCGATGATTACGCCGGAGAAGTTCCCCTTGCATACGTTGTCCTGTCTGCGGATGCCGCTAAGAGGGCGCTACAAAGTCAAGCGGAGGCGGCAAAGATTAAAGCCACCATTTCGAAGGTACGCCCGGTTCTTGCGTTGTTGCTTGCGATGAGTGAAATGATGCGATCAACCCTTTTTTCTTCTTTATCATGTATGCTTTGATAGCATGTTGCGGATCACAAGGCTCCTTATAAGAGGCTGGCTGGCGGTGTTGAGTTTATTGATGCCATCCCGAAGAACCCGAGTGGTAAGCTGTTAAGACGGACCCTTCGTGACAAGGCTACGAGAATGCAGTCCCAACCTCTCAATAAAGCACGGTTGTAAGGAGGTCTTGCTATGGGCATTCATGGAACATTCATGATTTATATAATTTCACGGTAAATGTTATGTTTTTAAATAGCGGCTGGTACCACTTTTTTGGCTTCATCGCCAGCTTCTAAATTTAACGGATGCACGCGTCTCTCTGACTTTGCTGCTGGATAGCGCCGCTTTGCGCCATCGACCTGCCATCAGTTCAGTTGTACTAGTCCTTTTCATGGTTCGGGGCGAAGAAATGATCTGTCGTGAGGGAAGATTGGGGGGATAAGGACAATACGCTGTATTCGCCGAGCTACAATAACTAATGCTGCTCGTTATTGGGGAAACTCATGGCCGCAGCAAGGCGTGATTCGTGTTGGTCCCTAGAACGCGCCGTAAGTGTGCTATATGCTGCCCCGGAGAGCCGGAGAGAGAACGATACCGAAAATGGAACGGCTTCAACCACAAAAATGGCAGACGATCACCCAACTCAAGAACGAATCGTGAACGCTGTGTCTGCTCCGGCAACGCTGCCCAAAATTCTGCATCGTATTTTTTCGCTACACTTGTATGCATGCCAAACATTTGAGACGGAGCCGCGAAGCGAATGAAGAGAGGCAAGGCAAGGGTAGGTGTTCTGGGGTGTACAGACAAGTCACAAAAACCGTCTGCGACTTGTTTGTACACCGCAGATTTTAAACGATGTGGTGGGTCCCACACGCGCACCATGCGATTGCCACGCCCCTCTGGTATCCCCTATTTTGCATGTTGTAGACTTTCATCGGCGCGGAGATCGAGTGTTTCTAGTGGGGCATCGTCATCAGGGATCAATGTCGATTGGCAGGTTATCACCTGGCCTACGCTGCGGGATGTTGCACAATAAGACGTACGTCGACGACCATTCGGTGCCATCGGCGAGGCTTCAAAACGGCAATCTATTGGGGTCGATGACTCGGGACGGCAAGAAAAGATGGAGGGGCGAGGGATGCCCCAGATATGGATAGGAACAGCGAGAGAATGCGTATTGGTCGGGATTTGGGTAACAGCGCCTGCTCGCGAACCTGTTAGGACAATACTCAGACGTATCGTAACAAATAGATCTTACCATCATACTGCACCCTGATGTATGTCTAGTAAAATCGTCGTCGCCATGATCCATTATGTGACGATGGAGACGAACTGAAAAAATAAAATTTCCCAGCCGGCCCGAGTTTACGGTAGCTTGAAGGCACGTGCAAATTGGAAAGCATGAAAATCTCTTCGCCCCCGACGCAGAATATAGCGCAGAATATCCGCTGGATCCTCATTCGATGATTACACTGTGGTATGTCATGGGGAATTCACTCACACAAATACAGAAGTAACTAAGAGGGCTTCGAATAGCTTTGATGAAGACCGGCTCGAACATCCTGTCTCCCCAGCAGACCCTGACATCGCCCCACCACCATCTCCTACCCTCTCAGCATCATCGTCATTGACTGAAAAGGGAGAACATCATGAGACTTGGGAGGAGTTTACCGAAGAAGGCCGAAGTACGTACATCTTTTGCACAATAGCCTGCGTGATGCTACATCCATTGTTGACTGGTGCAACGTAGCTCGGATGGCGATCGACATGGTCCCCGACGTCACCCTCCTAAGAATATTTGAGCTCTGTCTCTACAAAGAAAATCCAAACGCATGGCACACGCTCATCCACGTGTGTCGAAAATGGCGACACGTCGTTTTGGGGTCGCCACGTCGACTGAACCTGCAACTTGTCTATAAAGCCAGAAAACCAGTGAGGGAGATGCTGGACCTCTGGCCACCCTTGCCCGTCATCATGAGGACCTTTGTCTATGACAACCAAACGTTGGATGTGGATAACGTTATCGCCGCGCTCGGGCACAACGATCGCATCTGTAACTTGGGTCTCGCCAATATTCCAAGTGGGCAGTTCGAAAGAGTCCTGGCAGCGATGCAGCAGCCATTCCCGGAGCTGACACACCTGGAGCTTCAACCAAAAGATGACACCGCGCCGGTCGATCCCTCCTCGTTCTTGGGCGGATCTGCACCCCGTCTACGAACACTCGTTTTGAGTCGCGTTCATTTTCTGGGATTACCAATTCTACTTTTGTCTGCCACGAACCTTGTTCGGCTTGACATTGTTAGTATTCCTCATGCTGCGTTATTTTCACCCATGGCAATCACCGCTGGCCTCTCCGTGTTGACCCGGCTCGAATCTCTCAAGATTGCATTCAACCCCCCTCGATCTAATCCTGAACGGGCAACCAGACGTGTGCATCTGCCTACACGCATTCTCCTCCCTGCTCTTACAAAGTTGCAGTTCTTTGGTGTGTGCCAATACCTGGAAGACCTCCTGGCCCGGATCGTTGCTCCACTACTCGACAGATTGGATGTACACTTCCGCCATCAACTGATATCCGATACCCCACACCTCACCCGGTTCATCAGTCGCTCACCAAAGTTCAGAGCACAGAATGAAGCGCGTGTGGTCTTTTCCAACTTTAAACTCTGGGTCGCACTTCCACAGACGTTAAGCAGTGAGCTTAGGTTGGGAGTCGAATGCAGACGGCCGGACTGGCAGCTTCCGTCTTTGACGCGGATCTGCAGCTCATCCTTCCCTCAAGCATTTATTCCCGCGGTGGAACACCTCTATATCAACGATATTAGCTTGTACGAAAACAACCTCGAGAACCGCCAATGGCTGGACTTTTTGCGTCCATTTCCTGCTGTAAAGTATCTCTACCTATCCCGGAGAGCCGTGCGACGTATCGCGCCTGCCCTGCAAGAGCTTGTCGGGGAAAGAGTGGCAGAGGTGTTACCTGCCCTGCAGTCTCTTTCCTTGGAGAGCCAGGAAACACCCGCACCTGGACTTGATCAGGGAGTTAGGCAGTTTGTTGACGCACGACAGCTTAGCGGCCACCCCATTACCATTTCTCCTTGGGAAAGAAAGCCGTTCGAGTGATTGATCGGTGCTCTCTGCTTTCTATCCCATTTCGTTTCGCCTCATCTACCTACCAGCCACTATTCTTCTTAGCACTCGTTGATTGGCTTCTGAGACATCATTCGCTTCACAGCATTCTCTTTATATCATGATGATCAGGGACATTTGTATAATATCATAGACTCTCAAATGAAGTCTGCGAAGTAGTAAGGCGCATAATTGTGCTGTGACGTTCGAGAAGTGTTGTCCAAGAAGAAGGGGAGAGAAGGGGGGGAAAAAGAGAGCGATGTAGATCGCACTTGAAACAAGCGCACAACAACTTGATAGACTTTTCAGTAGACCAGGGGTTAGTTTATATACATGCTGGAAATGCTAAATTACCAAGTCTATAATAGGGAGATAGGGAATGTCCTTGAGGGGATAGTAGAGATATGACAGGAGGGAAATGGAAGAAACGGCGAGCTAAGGTCCAGATGAAAGAGGGTCGGCGGCATGGCGACCTCGGATGTCCGAAATCGCTCCGTTCCGCGCAACGCGAGCGGGTTCTCTTCCTAAGCGGTCACCGGCTTCCGCTTGCCACGGGTCTAACAAGATCAATCGATTTTCTTCGAAGCCACACTGACACAGTTTCGACACAAGGTTCTGTCGTTGGCACCGCCCCGTCATGTCTGTGGAGCGCACACCAGCGCGCGTTGTTCGCTGAAAGAGTCCTGAAACGGGAGAGGCGCGCGATCAACTACAACAGTGAACCCAATATTTCGCATCATCATCTTGTTCTTGGGTCGTTTATGGCGTTTGTCTTTACAGTAATGCTCCGCTGTTGCAGCACTTGTCATGATACGAAGTCTCTATGGCGGCGATAATGGCGCATTTTCGCCTTTTGACTGTGTCTGCTCCCGAACTGTGTGTGTGTGCAAGTCGAGACCGATTCGAGATTAGGGAATGTCTGGGTATCCTAACTTATGGGTCTGAAATGAAAGGGGCGATACTATGGGGCTGTATGGGGGCTGTATATGCGCTGTATGTCGATGTGTGATTCGGCAAAGTGGAAACGCCGGTGTGCTGCACTGCTGCCGACGCGACGCACAGCCTAGGGCTGCCCAGCTGTGTATAGACTTTGCATAAATTTACATCTCAAGGCGACCGGCTTCTCCACGCCCAAGGTCGAATCCCCATCAATGAGCTCCCAACCGTATGTCTAGTAATTTACCCACTTCATTGATCAACTTACCAACAAAATCCCAAATAGCCGCTCTCGAAAGCGTGCCCGTCATCAATTCTCCTCTGAGTCCCTAACATACTCGAGCACCACCCTTCCCCCTCCATCATTTCCTACTCGCCCTGAGTCATCGATCCTAAGTGATTCCCGCTCGGGAGGCTCGTTGATGGCAAAGAATAGCCGCCCGACTGGGAAAGAACGAACCAACCAGCGTCGATGTACGTCTTTTGTTAGGCTCTTCGTGCAATGACTGCTGGCTGACTCGATGCGATGTAGGCCAGGTCGTATCAATTGACATGCTCCCTGATAACGTCCTACTAGAAATATTTGATTTCTATGGGGATGAATATAACGTTTTTAAAAAGGGGGTAAAGGCGTGGCATTTGCTGGTGCACGTCTGCCGTCGATGGCGAAGTGTTGTTTTTGGATCACCACGTCGCCTCGATCTCCGGCTTGTTGGCACCAACAAAACACCCGTGAAGGACAATTTGGATATCTGGCCACCATTGCCCCTCGTCATTCGGAACTGTGCTGGTCTAACAGAAGGCGTAGACAACATCATTGCCCTACTCAAGCACAGGGATCGCGTGGATGACATAGAACTCACTCACATTAATAGTTCGTCATTGGAAAAAGTGTCAGCAGCCATGCAGGAGCCATTCCCGGAGCTGACAGATCTGCTGCTCAAGTCAGATGATGAGACGGTGCCAGTTCTTCCCGATTCGTTCTTGGGCGGATCTGCCAATTCCGCCCCTCGTCTGCGATACCTCGTGTTGGACGGGATTCCATTTCCGGGTTTACCGAAACTACTTTTATCTGCCACGAACCTCGTCACTCTTTACCTCGACAATATTCCTCATTCCGGATACTTTTCACCCCAGTCGATGGCCACTGCGCTCTCCAAGTTGACCGGCCTCAAATCACTTAGGCTTAATTTCCAATCCCCTAGATCTCATCCTGACCAGGCGAGACGACGCCCGCCTCTCTCGATCCGCGCTGTCCTCCCCGTTCTCACACGTTTTTGGTTCAAGGGGGTTTGCGAATACTTGGATGACCTCGTGGCCCTCGTCGATGCCCCTCAACTCGATCACTTGGATATAACCTTCTTCAATCAAATCACATTCGACACACCACAATTTATCCAATTCATCGGTCGCACACCAATGTTGCGATCACTTGAAACCGCCCGTATTGTCTTAGGGAGGGCCGACACTAGGGTCAACTTCTCATCACGGACATCTGACTATGGATCGCTCAATGTGGGAATCTCATGCAGAGAGTTGGATTGGCAAGTTTCGTTCCTGGAGCAGGTCTGTACCTCGTGCTTGCCTCGCCTTTCCGCTGGCACATCTGAGGACCTCTACATCTACGAGCGCCCATATTGGCAATCACATTGGCAAGACAACATCGAAAATGCGTTATGGCTGGAACTATTGCACCCATTTACGGCTGTGAAAAGTCTCTACTTATCCGGTGCCTGTGCAGAACGTATCGGGCCTGCCCTCGCTGGGGGCACAGGGACAGAACTGTTGCCCAACCTACAGAACATTTTCTTAGAGGACTGGGTGTTTGGTTCAGGGTCTTCATACAGATATGTGACATCTGTCACGCCGAAAGACATTGGAAAGTTTGTTGCTGCGCGACAGGTCTCCAGTCATCCTATAGCAGTTTCTCGCTGGGACAGAGACAAAACAATGTTCTAGGAGGTCGATGGTCGACAAGTGCCTTCCGCTTTCAAAATCCTGTCCCTTTTACGTTTCGTGTCGTCTGCTTACTGCTATTTTCCTTTGCACTCGTTTCTTAGCATCACTGTAATTCGGGTCTCATTTATTTGATTGCATGTCGCGTCGAATGCAACGTCGCGATAGCCTTAGATTTGAAATTCTGACCTTGGCAGTGCAATCGCATAAATGTCTGTCTGTCTATCCAGGCGTCATGTCACCTGCGTTTTGTAACATGGCGGCATCACTATATGCTTCTTTCCGACTTCCGATCCAGGGCGGCGCATGGCACCACATGCTCATTTACGATGAAACACCCTTGCGTCCCAGCGACTCGTTTCAATGCACGTCTTAGTCGCTGTCTGAAACTCGAGCTAGGGCCAAATGGTTCACCGAACAACAATCAATCTTGTACACCTTTCAAAAGAGATTTCAGAGGTTGCCAACGGCCCAACGCAGACCGGATGGGCCTTAATTGCCATCGCCCATTCAATCTCCTTCTGGCACCAGTGTCTCGGCTTTTCATTTCCCAAAATCTGCTTCTGCGCGTTCGGCCCCGAAATGTGCTACGTGCTCCGTGCCTGAAGAATGAGGGTACTGTACAGTATCCTGAGAGAAACAAGACATGCACTGTCAATGTGAGGGCGCAAGGTTTTGGTTTGATGCGTGCCAGACCCGACCATGCGGAAATGTGCCTGCCTTCCACGTGTCGATCATCCCTTTCGACTCTTTTTGTTGACTGTCAGCTCCGCGATCCCACCGATTTTGAATTCGGAATTGATCTCATATCTTTCTGTCATCAGCACTCCACACCACTCTGATGCCCAAGCTGATGCCAGTGCGCTCACTCACGACATGGGTTCTTCTCGGCCTGGACTCGGACATCAAGTCAACCCAGTTCTCGTAATGATCACGACAATACAATACAATACAATATGTTACCCCGCCACTACTGTATATTCCAGGCACAGGCAGGCTACAACCCCGGGAGTAATTTCAAATGTTATGGGACTTGTATCGGACATTCCACATGATCATTTCCCACGAGCGTAGATTGTCTGGCAGGCTTGTCGCACAGTTGTCCTTCGACGATTATGAGCGAATCGCTCATTTTCTGGGTCTGCTCTTGCTCGTAGGTCTTATTAATAGCCACCTCCAAACGGCTTAACGGTGTGGTTCGAGTGGACATGGAGCGGAATCTTCTGACCGTCCATCCTATGCGACCACATGCTTGGACGCTGTCGGGTTCGCTCAGGCTACAACACCAATCACAGTGAGCGCTGAGAAGAATGTGATGGAGCTAAGTCGTACTGTTCGGTGCACCCAGAGGCATAGTTTGACAGGCCGCGATGGATTCGAGTCGCAGCGATTGACAGGGTGACCATCGAGGGAATTTGGAACATCTGTAATTCCAAGAGGCGTTAAAGATCCATAGCTACCACACGGGTAACAAACAAGAACGCACGAGGTTGAACGCATCTGATATTTCGATCAGAAAAGACCCCAATCATCAGTGCTCTTCGTTGACAGGATGCACAGAAAAGGAAATTTACCGTTTAGGTTCAAACAGATGAACACCTGTGACGTAAACTAGCGATGAGTGGAAAAGACAGACACACGAAACCAACCACATACCGCGGGTACGAGTTCGGCGATGGTAGCAACCAAGAGCCAAATGAGACCCTTGTGAATGGAGAACAGCACACCCGTGGTTAGAGAAGACCACGGCCAGCGAGAAGCCAATACCCCACCTGTCTCCACAAGAGGCGTCCCACACCAAACGTACTGCGTTCGTGGAAGCCCAGACGGAGCAGGCCGATAGACATGATGAGAAGTAAGATGGTATCGGTGGCAAGGATGACGATAAGGCTAAGATTGGTTGTGTGCGTATTGACCAACACGCAAAGAGACGCTGCGGGTGACCATGCACCATGAAGCTAGAAATAGATGAGTTTACTAAAAGGTTCACTGCAATTCAGGTCAATTATTCACCCGCACGATGGCTAGAATGGGATGTTTCAACTGAGATTTCTGAACTTCCGCAGAAGGGAGGAAGGGGCTTACAATGGATGAGGAATGCAACGTTGATCCCCCACATGCCAGTTGCTATTGCTATGACGATCTTCTTCCCATTCCAAATGGCGACGCTGATGGTGGCCCTGAGTACCTAATTCTGTTGGATTGCAAAATCGGTGAATTGGACCTACATGCGGAGCACGATCAAGAGAGAAGCAGCAGCAACGGTTAAATATGCAGAGATCTAGAGACCAAAAGAAAGGGTTGCCAGAAGTTCGTTCTTCAGAGATCGGGTTCATCGGGGAAGCTGCTCACAAGTTGGAAAACCATCTCGACCTTCGGATCGTAGCCTGTCAGGGCGTGGGTGCATATGAAACAGTCTCAGAATACGCGCACCTCACAGTTGTAGTGAGTCGTAACGTCAATGCCAAATATGCAAAGTATCATAGCCGTCAGAGTGGCCACGCGCGTAGTCAAGTAGATCTACCAAAGCCAAAGGGTGCAGGTCAGTCCAGAGCTCAAGGCTGCTGGGTAACGAAACCCAACAGAAAGCGCGTGTCGCTACAGACCCATATCGTCCAACCGCAGTTGCGACGCCCTCGGATGACACTCCACTCGTAGTCGAGAGTAGTGAAGAACTCCCAGCTGGAAAATGAAGCACCAAATTGTTATCGTTGAAATACCAGATACGTTATGAGAGCACGCACAAGTAGAGACCAGCCACGGCATGCCAGATCTTCGACACTATTACTGTAGAAAGAAGTCAGCTGGCTCTCGAGGTTCGCGCGCTTTGCAGCAAAAGCGTACGCACAAGTGTCTTGCACAACTACAGCGGGATCGCGGTAATTGACCATCCTGGGGTATATCAATGGACTCGATGGCGGGTGGAGCGGGATTGACGAAATAGCTACTCAAAGCACTGGCAAAATATATACACATGTCGTGCATTGTCGTCTTTCCCGTTCTGTAAGACGCCGCTGTTGGGGCGCCACCTCAGGGTCGCGGTGACCCTGCATGTTTCGTACCGAATGATGGACAGCTGGAGAAAGTTGTCCGCAAGGTTGTCCGTTCCTGATTACCGGATCTATCATTGATTGGCTGGAGCGTGAAGCCATTTAAATACCAATCAAAGCTTAAAATATGTTATCTCTAGTATTTGCACAGCACCTAGCCAGGGGAGTGCGGGCATTCAACAGGCAAAGAAGCTAGATAGGAGTAACACCGAATAGTTATTAGATCCGATATTTCTATGAAACATCGCTGCTGGACCCTCTATATATTATCACCGAGTCATCGGTGGTACTTTTGGCATAGCATACTCGCTTGTCTAAGAACTCCGGACTAGGCTACCTTTCAATTAACCGTAATGTTCAGCTGCTTTCAATCAGCGTGAAGGACATCCGGTAGCCCGATATGGTGAGCCCGGTTGTAATAAATGCGCAAGCACGCGGATATGAAAAAAGCTGGTGAGAGATCCTCCTTCCCTGTTAGTTGGTCAGCTCCAGCATCAGCGAGATGGGTAAACAAAATATGCGACTAACGGATTGATGTAGCACCTCTCCAATCACCGCCTCGACCATCGTGTCAGCGACTTTGTGCATGCCCGCCGCTCTACCATCAATCCCGGTTCCCCGGCGCGTGGCGGGACCCAGCGCATAACTTCCTGTAGTCTCCAACGAGGAGCGACGTGTTCACCGAGATCATGTTTACAGTAAAACACGGGCCGGCGATGCGTGAATGGTCGTTTTCTGCCGCGGCTGGGAGTCCTTGAAGGAAGAGCACCATATAAGCCTCGAGCGTCCAACGCCCTGCGATGGCAAACGTTAAAGGAGACTGATAGAAGTGAGACGAAAGATGCAACCCCACCGAGAATGAGACGTGCGAGTTGTGGACTGTGATAGAGTCGTGGTGGCTGAGGTGTGTGAGTACGCGCTGGGCTAGCGCCGGTGGAAATTCGAGGGGAGGAAAGGTTTTGTTGAGACGCTGGGCAAGTGATTCAGAGACATCACTGGAGCTTCGAGTTATTCTTCATCCGGGTGACGGAATATAGTGGGCACGGCTTCAGTTTCGGTGTGGGGTGTGCAATCGTAGCGTCGAAGCTGGAGAAATAAGCTATGCATCCCCAGAGAGAAAAGAAGCGGACACTTACTCTGGTGCGGGCTAGAGATCAAGAATGTGAATCAGGTGCTCGTCTTGCACTGATTACAGTAAACGGAAAGCACGCGACATGTGAACGAAGGAAGACTCAGTGCAAAACCGGCCGGACCTTCCAGATCCTAGTTTCAGGGTTAGGGTCACAATTGGTATAGGCCTGAATGACCAGTTTTGAACTGCAAAGTTGCAAACGCCCACCAGACACCCACCATTAGAAACATGTCGACTAGCAGCTCGTATGGAAATTTGACATATTACGATAGCCCCTTGTCTGGATAGATTGCGAAATGACCGGTCTCGATTATAAGACGGATAGAATCGTAGAATCAAAGAGATCGCCGTAAGTGCCTTGAGCCCGTACGAGCCTGCTCTTATTATATTTTGGATTACAGGTAATCATCACTAACGGGAACCTTGAGCTTGTCGACGATGACATAGAACTTGTCATTCATACTGAAAAAACTGTGCTTGATGTGCCGTAAAGAATCCAAGTGGGTATACAACATCACAAAGCCGTGCGTACTCTCCTAGAGTGACCATTCACAAGCAAATACACTTCTACATAGTCTGAGCGATGCGTGCCTCGAATTAGGGCATACTATGGCGTCAGTGCAAGAGGAAATATTGAAGTATGACAAGAAATGGATTTCTATGCGGTGAACAGCTATGTTTGCTGGGAACACTGTGCGCGCGGACCGCATGTTCTTGTCAAGTGAGATGCCGGAAATTGTTGACTGGCTACATTACCGGTCTCTGGGCTGCGCGTCTCCTCAGCTTGCACTGTGCACTAGCTAATCATCCCATCTGTTCCTTTATTTTTTTTGGCAGTATTGTTGGTACGCTGCCTCTTCGTCGCCCCTTTGTTCTATAATTCTACTTCTGTTGTTCTCTGTGCTCAGGCTGTCGGGACAAATTGGGCTATTTTTGATATTACTCAACTGTTGCGAATACGACTTCGGCTTCGGGATTACGTTTACAAGATCCCACGTCAGAATAACGTCGTCATCTCTAAGTTGAATTTACTGTACTGTACGCCTTCTCGTATGCCTGCTTTCGATCGTGTGGAGCCCATTCGATTTTGCGCCCTCATTTTCCCGCAAATTCACGTTCACGGTCCAGGATTGCCGTAGTTGCTGTCGACGACGTCTCGCGACTTTGGCAACGTGCTGTTGGATGACGGGAAATCGGGCCTTTAATCAGGATGAAAGAGTCAGGGTAAAAAGAACCCTTACAACTTGATCTTCAATTTGAAGACTCAAGCGTCCCTTTACATAGCACGACAGATCAATGCAAGGCTTTCAAGAAGGCTTTGCAAGCTGACCTACGCCGTGAGCAGATCCGCTGTGTCGACGTCTTCGAGGTCGTGCCCACCGTTTGGGACATTGGTCCATTATTCGTCCATACAGATGGTCGATATGTGGTTAGGCGTCTTTTGAACGCATCGAGGACGCTAACGCGGGGAGGGGTTCAAGTTACTGGATTATCGGGGGACGGCCCGGGTGGGCTGTGTAATTGGGTTTGGGTCTGCGCAACAAGAGCAACATGCTTCTTCACCCTCCAACGCCTAGTCTTCATTGACAATCTCTCATCCGTTTGTCTCGCAAAATCACCGGCTGCATTGATCGAGTACTGCAACTAACAAAATCCCAAATAACCCCCCTCGAAAGTGTGCCTGTCGCCAAGCTTACCGACCATACTCCAACCTCCCTCCTCTCCATCACTCTCTACCCGCCCTAGGCCATCGACCTCAATACACTCTAGTCGGAAGGCCCATCGATGGAAAGAGAATCGTCGCCGGACTTGGGAGAAACGAACCAAGCAGAGTCAATGTACCTTTTTTGTTGGGTAACATATTGCAACTGCTGGCTGACTCGATGCAATGTAGACCAGGTGTATCAATCGACATGCTCCCTGATGATATCCTACTATCAATATTTGATATCTGTACGATTGCACCCGAACTTCCGCCCTCAAAAAAACCGATAGAGGCGTGGCAATCACTGGTACATGTTTGTCGGCGATGGCGAAGCGTTATTTTCGAATCACCACGTCGCCTCAATCTGCGACTGGTTTGTACAAGCAAAACACACGTGAGAGACCTGCTGGAAGTCTGGCCACCCTTGCCTCTCGTCATTGAGGGAAATACTATAGAAGGTGTGGACAACATCATTTCAGCACTCGAGAGCAGGGATCGCGTGGATGGAATCCAAGTCTGGTGTTTTAACGGTTTGCCATCGGAAAAGCTTTTGGCAGCAATGGAGGAGCCATTCCCGGAGCTGAGACATCTGCTGCTGTTATCGCCTAATGAAATGGCGCCAGTCCTTCCCGATTCATTTTTGGGTCGATCTGCCCCACGTCTGGCTTTGCTCCAGTTGTGGGGCGTTCCGTTTCCGGGTTTACCGAAACTACTTTTATCTACCACTCACCTTGTCAATCTTGCCCTCACTAAAGTTCCTCATTCCGGGTACATTTCACCCGAGGCGATGGTCACTGCTCTCTCCATGTTGACCAGCCTCGAATCATTCCATCTTGAATTCCAATCCCCTCGATCTCACCCTGACCAGGCAAACCGACATTTGTCTCCGACACGCTCTGTCCTTCCCGTTCTCAGACGGTTTCATTTCGGAGGGGTCTATGAATACTTGGACGACCTCGTGGCCTACATCAATGCGCCTCGACTCAATGAATTGTCTGTAACCTTCTTCAATGATATCGTGTTCCACACACCACAATTCATCCAATTCATCAAACGCACACCATCATTGGAAGCACTCGAAAACGCCCGTGTTGTCTTTGCGGACAACACCGCTAGGGTTGACTTCTCATCAAAGAAATCTGACTACAGATTGCTTAATACTGGAATCTCATGCAGTGAGTCAGATTGGCAAGTTTCGTCTCTGGAGCAGGTCTGTACCTTGTGCTTGCCTCCCCTCTTTACGACAGAGGACCTCTACATCCACGAGGATCCATATTCGCGCCCACATTGGCAAGACAACATTGAGAACACGCTGTGGCTCGAACTACTACTCCCATTTGCCACCGTGAAGAATCTCTACTTATCCGAGGAATTCGCGCCACGTATCGTTTCCGCCCTGCAAGAGCTCGTTGGGAGTAGAACGATGGAAGTGTTACCCGCCCTGCAGAATATATTTTTAGAGGAGCTTCAGTCATCAGGACCTGTTCAGGAGGGTATTGGGAAGTTTGTTGATGCGCGACAGCCCTCCGGTCACTCTATAACCATTTCCCTTTGGGAAAGAGTACAGGATCAGGCCTATCAGATCCCGGAGCCGGAGCCGGAGTCGGAAGTCGATGATCGATGCCCTGGTTTCTAAATACTGTACCATTCTCGTTTCGTATGTACTAGTCTACTTACCACCCACTCCACGTCGTTCTTTCTTGGAATCACTGTGATTTGGTCTGATTACATGTCATATCGAATGGAAGCAACAAGCCATATATTTGAAATTCGGTGATCTTGACCGTATGCTTATAGTAAATGAATGGCTATACAGTACAGTGCCGGCACTACACCTTGAGTTCAATGGTTTTTCTGTTTTGTTGTCGAGGCTACATTTTCCGACTTTCTGACGTTTCAAGTCGCACAATGAACCTGGCACTGTAGACTTTAGATGACCACCAGAGGCACGAGCGGACTCAGTCTTGCGAACTCTGCGCGGGAAGGCTGGCACGTGATTCATCTCGGGCCTCTTCACTTTAATTTTCCCACCCGCCACGCCCAAGATAAAACTTTGGATCGGTGATGAGGATCGCGAGTCCGACAGCCGACAGCCGGCTCCGGGAGGGTCGCCCACCCGTCGCGAGCTCGCCTCGGTCCTCGGAGGCTCGGACGCGCACCGCGTGCACCGCTCATCTCCGGTTTCTGCCCCAACCCCCAAATTCAGTTCCCGCTTTGAACATCATCGCGCCCCGAAAATATATTGTCCACAGGTGCTTCACGCGCTCCACTTGTGAACATGGAGTACGAAGCGGCGTGATCTTCAAAGTCCGTCTCTGCACACCTGAAATAAATGACCCCAACCTCCTTACCGCATCGTGAAATTCGTGTGCCACTGCAATGTAATCCCATAAAAGATCAGTCTGGAAATCCAGCGGACACCATTCCCGAGGTAAATATGACGCATTGAGGAAAGCGGCGGGCCGAGCCGGGAATCGTGGCTGTGGCTGTGTAATTGGGTTTGCTATCGTATATATTTCCAATCAAGTTTCCAATCTCAAAGGCAACGAGCTTCTTCACCCCCAACGCCGAATCGCCATCAATAAGCTCTCAAGCGTTTGTCAAGCGAAATCTATCTATTGCATCGACCAAGTACTGTAACTGACAAAATCTCCAAGAGCATCAAATTGTCCTACCAAGCTCCAGCACCGCCCTCCCCCCTCCATCATTTCCCATCCCTACGTCATCTATCGTAATAGTTTCCCGTTAGGAAGGCACACTGATGGCAAAGAATCGCCGCCAGACTCGGAAGAAGCCAGCCAAGCAAACTCGACGTATGTCTTTTGTTGGGCCTTGTGTTGGGCCCTTCTTGCGACAACTGCTGACCAACTCGATGCGATGTAGGCCAGGTGATATCAATCGACATGCTCTCTGATGATGCTTTACTAGCAATATTTGATTTCGTGGTTGCAAGAAAGTTGGTAAAAAAAGAGATAGAGCCATGGCAGACACTTGTGCACGTGTGTCAGCGATGGCGAAGCGTTGTTTTTGGATCACCACGTCGCCTCAATCTCCAGCTTGTTTGCACGGCCAAAACACCTGCGCGGGACACGCTGGATGTTTGGCCGACCTTACCTCTCATTATTCAGAACAGGGACGGCCTAACAGAAGGCGTGAACAATATCGTTGCGGCACTTGAGCGCAGGGATCCCGTGGTTAAAATTGAACTTACTCATGTTAACAGTTCGTCACTCGAAAAAGTTTTGGCGGCAATGCAGGTGCCATTCCCGGAGCTGACAGATCTGCGACTGTGGTCGGATGATGAAACGGTGCCAGCCCTTCCCAATTCGTTCTTGGGTGGATCGGCCCCGCGTCTGGTATACCTCCTGTTGTATGGCATTCCATTTCCAGGTCTACCGAATCTACTTATGTCTGCCACTCACCTCGTTAAGCTTATCCTGACTATTCCTCATCCGGGATCCATTTCACCTGAGGTCATCGTCACTGCCCTCTCTACGTTAACCAGCCTCGAATCACTTCGGCTTCAGTTCCAATCCCCTCTATCTCACCCTGACCTGGAAAGCCTATGTCCGCCTCCCAAGACACGTACTTTCCTCCCCATTCTGTCACATTTTTCGTTCAAAGGGGTCTACGAATACTTGGACGATCTCGTGGCACGCATCGTTGCCCCTCGACTCAATGAGATGTCTATAACCTTCTTCAATGATATTGTATTCGACACACCACATTTCATCCAATTCATCAGTCGTACGCCGATGTTGAAAACACTCGAAAGTGCCTATGTTACCTTTGAGGATGGCGCCGCTAAGATCTACTTCCAAACACCTGAATACAATTCGCTCGAGGTGAAAATCCTATGCAAACAGTTGGATTGGCAAGCGTCGTTTCTGGCGCAGGTCTGCGACTCGTGCTTGCCTCCCCTTTCCACGTTGGAGAAGCTCTCTATCCACCTGACCCCACCTTCGAATTCAAATCGGCAAGACAACATCGGGAATACATTATGGATTGAAATATTGCACCCATTCACCGCTGTGAAGAGCCTCGTCCTATCCGAGGAATTTGTGCCACATATCGTGCCTGCCCTGAAAGAGCTCGTTGGGGGCAGAACGACAGCAGTATTGCCCGCCCTGCAGAATATTTCCTTGGAGGCGCAGCCATCAGGACCTGTCCAAGAAGGCATTCAGCAGTTTGTTGCCATGCGACAGGTCACCGGTCATCCTATAGAAGTTTCCTATGGAGATGACACTGAAGAATACAGTGATTACTACGAGATGGACGAGGTCGATAATTGATAAATGCCCTCCCCCTTCTGTATTAACGTTTCATGTACCACCACTATTTCTCTTGCCGTCGTTTCTTGGAATCAATGTAATTGGTCTGATTGCATGTCGCGTTGAATGGAGGCAACGTAGCCATAGATTTTGAAAATCGGTGATCTTGGCCATGAAAAGGCTGTCTATCCACTGGAAACCGTAATGCGGTCTGTAGTTTGTGACATAGTAGCGTCATTGGCAGATTTATTGTATATTTCATCTTTCCGGCTGTCCGGTTAATCGCGCGCGAAAGCGTCGATATGCCAAACAATATTTACTTCCGCGTGTCTTTGCGAGCGACTCATTGAAGCGACTCTTCAACCAAGGCATTAACATGACACTATAGCCGAATCCCAAATCTCGTGCGCACGCTCCATGATCGCGCGGCACCAAGGACGAATTTCTTCCTTCGGCATGGCCAGTGCAGCGCACCTTCACGCCGATCTCGATCAGTGCTTCGACTTCTAAGCTGAGTAAGCTCCCCCCAACCTGGGTGTTGGATGATCTGCGGCGACGCCGGCCGCGGGCGGCGAGGATGTCAGTCGGTCTTTCGAGCTCGGATGACCTTTCCCGGCAACTTTGAACTTCCTCCCGACGTTGCTGGACTCGACGACCGGGACCGCCGGACGTTGGCAGTTTTTTTTTGTTCCTTTGCAAATTTGCATCTCTGTTAAAGGCGGGATATGAGCCCACCCTCCGAATCCTCCCACATCGTGTCCCAAGCAGCTGCCACAACTTCGAACAATATGTCAGCAATCCCGCGAGACTTGATGTGGACGTGGGGCAGGCGACGGGAAATGCCGGCATCAAGGTCCCTCGGTGTACAATGTGACTTAGAAGGACCTCAAAGACTTGGGATAACTCAATTACACTAATAGTAGATGTTGACCTTTACAGTGACAAAGAGGCATTTACTGGTACTAGTAATCTCGAGCCAAAATTCCTTATTCCCAGATTCCCAGAAGGGCGTTTGAGCACATTTTCGTATCAATATGCGTCCTTCGACTCCTCCATGAAGAATAAATTGCTTGTGAAAGCCCCATATTCAGTTTGTACTGCGTCAAAGTAGCATAAGAAGAAACAAGCGTGGAGTTCGGATCAAGTCACTCTGGTACTTACAGGAGATGTAATAGCTTATGCCGCTATCTCCAGTGCTAGGAGGGGCCGCTGGATATTTCACCGAAGCTGAATCATTCAGAATAGGCACACCCTCTGATAATGAGTCTATCATAATCAGTATCAGTCTCCAAACGATTGAAACGAAGGATAACCCAGGTGTCACGGCACTCACAAGAGTATCCATTATTACTACTCATCATAAGTATGTCGCAGACCTTGCCAGATAATTCACTATCGGCGTCGACAAGGTCGATCCTGCAATACCCCCCATCAAATACATATCATGGTTTCCCGCTCTGTTTCGGCACCTACTTGTCTATACGCCAAGAAACAGTAGCCTTTTCTCTGGGCCGATATGTCTCTCCACCTGCTGGGGACAGTATCAATATATCGAAGGCATTGGCGGCCGGAATTAGAGACAGCAGTGCAACGGTGGAGACGATGAAGACGTTTGTGACTATGGACCAAGTGGTGAATCGCATGGTGTGCTGAATACTGGATACCGTACACGTTAGATTCGGTCAGGAGAGAAGTGGTTTGGAAGAAGAGACTAAATACTCGTCAGACTCGCAATTGGGTGTCCGTGCAGCCGTGCTATGATTAGCATGCCGTACAGTAATGACCAGGCAAATTAATCGAAACGATGTTTATGATGCTGGACTCTGGAGCCGCCGCAGCGCGTGTCGTAATTTCGAAGTGAGCTAGTTGGCATGGGAAATGTCCCCATTGATAAATTCCTGTAAGGTTGTGGCGTTGTCAATTTCAGAAAATATAGGAAGTGCGACAGTCGCACCACTGTAACTTGAACTTCATTCGTTGGAAGCACCGAAGCACACCATCGAGGCACTATGTACTAGTATCAAGTTATGTATGACATTATACTAAGACCTGTACTCGTATAACGAGGCGAGTGCCCAGATGCTCGGTCACTTAAACACCCTGTTGTCAATAATTTTTCAGAAGTCACAGAGAAGTGCGCAAACGTCATAGTAGCGTGAGTGTGTGTGCGGCGAGGCTTTCAAAATTTCAAAGGTCAGTGGCTGCGGATGTCAAGTCAAAAGACCAGTCCGGCAATCGCTCAAGAGGACGATGTTCCTGAGTGTAATCGGTGAGGAGAAGAAATGGTGAAAGACCGAACGAGGATTAGAACGATCAATTTTTTGGCAGAGCAAATGAAAGGACCGCACGCCCTCGGGTAGAACTCGAGTACAAGGCGAGGGAGCACTATGCCCATTCCCAAGCAGTATCAATGCAAATTGGAAGCCCTCTTATCATAATCATAGTACATGCGCACGCTCGCAGGACCAGGCGGGTCCGTAGCCTTTACGAATCTCTCGAGCGCGACGAGCGCCTCCCTACCGCTTTCACCAATACCAATCGGTCCAATCCCCCCATTGGCACTACCTCCGATTCTACTCCTCCTGATGCGGCCGCGCAGGTAGAATGCTACGAGCAAGGCGTACTGACGTCAATGCCAAGGTTAATGCAATCGCGCAATATCCCTCACGAGTGCGTATGTCTACTCGATCCCAAGTCATCCTTGGCGCTCTCGCCGTCCGACGGCGACACGGGTAAATTTATGTGGTTTTTCTTTGGTGTGTGTCCCTTTGCCCTTCTTTTATCCCCTTGCATTATTTCTTCGCTTCACTCTCGTCTTCTAATCCCCGCTTAGGATCTTGTACGCGTCACCCTCGGTCTTTCTTCTCTATTATACGACTGAGGGTGAGTATTCTCGATTATATGCGCATCTATTATTGCTAAACTTCGTCGTAGTGTGCGTCGTTGTTTAGCTTGTACAGACACCTGTTGTGTATCGATGATAGTGATGACGATGATGAACAGGCGACGACCCTCCGAGACCGCACCGCCGAACTTTGCGTGCTCGGTTTCCCAACGCGTCATTTGGGTCCCGTCTAAATGACGACGGACACGGCACTCGGCGTGACGAAACGCGTCATTGTCGATCGTTGTTCGTCTTTCTCCTCCCCTTGCTCACACACTTAATCCGCAACAACTCGCTCATCGAAACATTAGTTCCGCTCGAGGAGATAAAATAATATAAACAAAATGTATCCACACGCGGGCAACAGAGGAATGAAAGAAGAAAGGAGAAAGCCACAATGTGAGTTGATTCCATGATTGAAATGATCGAGTCCCTCAGCGTCCCATGGCGCCAGATAATCAAGCTTGAAATTTCTTGTCGGCGCGCGCAAAAAGTTACTCGCGAGTCGACATCACCATCCGCGCGACACCGCGCAATACTCAACTTCGTCCGCCTGATCACCATTCCTTCGAATAAGTCAGATTGTCACCACGCCTGGGCGTTGGATGATCTGCGGCGAGGATGTCAGTCGGTCTTTTTGCAGCAAGGATAACCTTTCCCCCCTGCAGTTACCGAGGTGGTGTGGGAGTGTGTGTGCGGCAAGGTTTTAAAGGTCAGTCGCCGATGCCGAGTCAAAAGATCAGCCCGGCAATCGCTCAAGAGGACGCTGTTCCTGAGGCTCCAAAATGCTGCGTCAATTACAGGAAGGACCGCCCCCGCTAGGGCCGCTAATTGAGTAGACCATTGACGAATATTGATCACGTCACTATCCTAAATGAACTTGTCTGGAATAAATGAGGAACTCTTTACAATGGTCGATGTGTGACTGACTACCACTAATTATGCGTTTTTGAACGCTTCGAGGACGCGGCGATGGAGAGCGTCGTGGCCGCAGCGGCTTATCAGCGCTATATCAGCGCCGAATCTCAATCGATAAGATTGTAACAGCAGGCACTGATAAGCCCCGCGTGCCTGGCGGCCGTTGCCTTAACAGATTCCAGCATCGTCCCACCTCATCCATCATTTCCTACTCACCCTAAGTCAGGTTCTGAAGATCTGAAGGCTAGTTAATGGCAAAGAGTCGTTGCCACCGGACCCGGAAGAGACGAGCCAAGCAAAGTCGACGTACGTCTTCTGTTGGGCTCTTCTTAAAACTTGTGACTGACGATGCGATGCGATGCAGGCCAGGTGATATCAATCGACACACTCCCTGATGATGTCCTACTAGCAATATTTGATTTCTGTGCGGATGAAGATCGAAATTCAAAGAAAGGGATAGAAGGATGGCAGTCGCTGGTGCACGTGTGTCAACGATGGCGAGGCGTTGTTTTTGGATCACCACGTCGCCTCAATCTGCGACTTGTTGCTACGAACAGAACACCTGTGAGGGACACACTGGATGTCTGACCGCCGGTGCCCCTCGTCATTCAGGACAATGCCCGCTTAACAGAAAGCGTGGACAACATCGTAACAGTACTCGGGCGCAGGGATCGCGTGGATACAATCCGACTTCTTGACATTGATGGTCCGCCATTGGAGAAAGTATTGGCAGCAATGCAGGAGCCATTCTCAGAGCTGACACATCTGCTACTGGTGTCGCATGATGAAACGGTGCCAGTTGTTCCCGATTCGTTCTTGGGTCGATCTGCCCCACGTCTGGGACTCTTCTGCTTGGACCACATTCCATTTCCAGGTTTACCGAACCTGCTTTTGTCTGCCGTTCACCTCACCTTTCTTTGCCTCTGGGATATTCCACATTCCGGATACTTTTCTCCCGAGGCGATGGTCACTGCCCTCTCCACCTTGACCAGCCTCGAATTCCTTAGGCTTGAATTTCAATCCCCCCTGTCTCACCCAGACCAGGAAAACCGACGTCCGCCTCCGCCGACACGCTCTGTCCTCCCTGTTCTCAAAGATTTTCTGTTCAAAGGAGTCTGCGAGTACTTGGAAGACCTCGTGGCCCGCATCGATGCCCCTCAAATCAACTACTCGGGCATGACCTTCTTCAATCAAATCTTATTCGATACACCACAATTCATCCAATTCATCAGTCGCACACCGACGTTGAGAGCACTCGAAACCGCCCGTGTTGCCTTTATGGATGACGCCGCTAGGATCTACTTCTCATCACGGACATCTGACTACTACAGATTCAAGGTGGAAATCTCATGCAGAAAGCTGGACTGGCAAGTTTCAGCTCTGGAGCAAGTCTGCACCTCGTGCTTGCCTTCCCTTTCTACGTCCGACCCGGAGGACCTCTACATCTTCCGGGCCTCACATTCGGACCCAGCTCGGCAAGACAACATCGAGAACATGTTGTGGCTGGAGCTATTACTCCCGTTTACCGCCGTGAAAAATCTCTACCTATGCAAGGAATTTGCGCCACGTATCGTGCTTGCCCTAAAAGAGTCAATTGAGGGCAGAACGACGGCAATATTTCCCACCTTGCAGAATATTTTTTTGGAGGGGCTCCAGCCATCGGGAGATTCGTGGCCTTTCCAGGAAGGCATTGGGAAGTTTGTGGCTGCGCGACAGCTCTCCGGTCACCCTCTAACCGTTTCCCTCTGGGAAAGAGACCCGGAACGGGACTGGAACTAGGAGTTGATAAGTTCCGCTTTTAAAATTCTGTCCCATTATCGTCTTGTGTCGTCTAATTTCTACCAACTTTTTCCCTTTCCACTGGTTGTTTCTTGGATTCACAGTGATTTGTACTGATTGCATGTCGCACCGAATGACGGCAACGCAGCCATAGGCCCCTAGACCTGGAATTCGGTGATCTTGACCGTGAAAATACCGTACAGTACAGTCCACCATCCAACTGTCATGACTCATGAGGTTTGTCGTTCACCTGTGCTTTGTGACAGGCGTCATTGTATATTCCATCTTTCCAGCTGCTGCTCCAGGGCAGCATCATATCGTCGTACGGACCGGTACGGTGGACTGTCTTGCATGCTAGCAATCAAAGCACGTCTTTGCCGCCGTCTTGAAACTCCCGCCGAGGCCAAGTATTTCCTCAACAACAACAAACAGCCCAACAGTTTGGGAAATACCACAAAAATACAGTACTGTAGCTTTGCCAACTTGAACGCAGACTCGCCGTCGCCGACTCCGATGGGCCGTAAATAAGCCTGTAATTGCCCTCGCGCATCCAATCTTCTTCCAAGCTCCAGCACCACTGAGTCACTGACTGACACACCCGCCTTCTCTATGCCACAAATATTTTGCACATCCACCCCAAAATGTGCAGGCTCGCTGCGCGCCTGAAGTGCGGCGATACTGTATCATGAGAGAAAGAAGATTGTATCGCGTGCCGACTGAGTCAGTCGGACTTTTGGCATCTCGGATAACCTTTCCCCCTGCAGTCAACCGAGCAACTTCGGACTTCCTCCCAGACGTTGGTGGACTCGATGACCGGGACCGCCAGACGTCGGTAGGTTTCTCTGTTCCTTTGCAATTTTGCATCTCTATTAAAGGTGGAACGGTATGAGCCCACCCTCCCCCTCCCCCATCGCGTTCCAAGCAGCTGCCACAGCTTCGAACAACCCGTCAGCAATCCCACAAGATGTGGACGTCTCCAACGTTGATTGTCCCACGCGGTCGAAGAGGGCAAGAAAAGAGGGCCCAGAGTAGATTGGTGTTCGACTCGGAGTCGGCGACTCGGATCATGGTGTTGACGACAGGAGTGGCTTGGCAGGCGGAAACGAACCAAGCGGTGTATCAAGCGGGGACAGGAGTGGGACATGACGTGAGGCAGGCGACGTAGAATGTCTTCATCAAGGTCCCTCGGTGGGCTAGAGTGCACAACGTGACCCACAATGACCTCAAAGAACTGGGTTCATAGACACATCGTACACCATTACACTAATAGATGTTGAGCTCTACAGTGACAAGAGGCGTTCGCTGGTACTAGTATTCTCGAGCTATTCCACCCCATTAATTAATCCCCGATTGGCGTTTGAGCACATTTTTCGCATCAATCGTCCCCCATCATGAATGAATCACTCGAGAAAGTCCCATTTTCGGTTTGTACTGCGTCAAAGTAGCATAAGAAGAAACAAGCGTAGAGTTCGGGTCTCAAATCACTCCGGTACTTACCAGAAATGCAATAGCTTGTGCTATAGTCAGTGACGGCTGGATACGTCACATAAGCTTGCAAATTCAGAATAGGCACAGCCTCTAACAATAAGTCTATCATACTTAGTATCAGCCTCCAAACGATTGAAACGAAGCACAACCCAGATGCTACGGCACTCACAAGAGTATCCATTATCACTACCCATCATAACTATGTCGCAGATCTGGCCAGATAATTCACTATCGGCGTCGGCAAAGTCGATCCTGCAATACCCCCCATCAAATACATATCATGGTTTCCCGCTCTGTTTCGGCACATACCCTTCCGTATACCAAGAAACATGAGCCCTTTCTCCGGGCTGATGTGTCCCTCCACCTGCGGGGGACGCTATCACTAGATCGAAGGCATTGGCAGCCGGGATTAGAGAAAGCAGTGCAACGGTGGAGACGATAAGGACGTTTGTGACTGTGGACCAAGTGGTGAATCGCATGGTGTGCTGAATACTGAATGCCGTACACGCTGGATTCGATGGAGAGATAAGTGGTTTAGAAGAGGAGGGGACTAAATACTCGTCAGAGCCTGAGCCGCTTTCGAAATTAGGAGCGCGTAGATATGAATCATATGATTACTATGCCGTACCGTAACGACCAGGCAAATGAATCAAAACGATATTTATGATACCGTAGCCGCGTCGTAATCTCGAAGCGGCAGCTGCTGCGGCACTGAGCTAGTTGGCATGGGAAATGAGACGAACTGCATATTCCTGTAAGGTTGTGGCGTTGTCAAGATTTGGATCCTAATCATCCCCTCAAAGAGAAGCCTACTATAATTGTCACCCACACCAATATGCGTTGGATGACTGGTGCTGAGGAAGTCGGTCCGTGTCTTGGTTTGAAAAGCCCGGAAAGCCCTGTCCTCCTGGTTACCAATCGTGGGGATGGAGTTTGCGTGCGGCAAGGCATCCAAAAGGTCTGTGCCGGATGCCCTCATCGGATCAGTCCGGGATCGCTCCAGCAGACGTCGAAAGTACCACCACAATTCCATCACCGCCAATTGTACCGCACATGGCGAACTTGCAGGGTTTACTGTTTCAAAAGTACGAGGAGAGGCATGGATCGTTGACTCTAGTCGGGTCACAATGTGACCTGTCCTGATTGAACATTGTCGGAAATGAGAAGGGAGCTCGTTGCGATGGGTCGATTTGAATGCGTTGAGGACGCAATTGGAAAGACTGGCGCCACAACAGTCATTGTACCGCAACTTCTTACGGTAATACAGCAAGACCCTCGCTTCTTCCCACTTGTACTCAATCGCTAACGTTTCCAAGTAAAAAATGGCGTTCACGTATGTAATCGGTAAGGAGAAGAAAAGGTGAAAGACCAAACGATGATTAGAATGATCAGTTTCTTTGCAGAGCACATGGAAGAGGATGACCCGACACCGCGTGCCCTTCCCCGCTGGGTAGAACTCGAATACCAGGTGAGCGAGCACCATGCCCATTCCCAAGTAGTATCAATGCAAACCGGAAGCCCTCTTATGTACCATAATCATAGCACATGCGCACGCTCGCAGGACCGGGCGCGTCCGTAGCCTTTACGAATCTCTCGAGCGCGACGAGCGCCTCCCTCTCCGCCGCTTTCACCACCGATACCAATGCCAATCCCCCCACTGGCACTACCTCCGACTCTGCTTCTCCCGTCGCGGCCGCGCAGGTAGAATGCCACGAGCAAGGCGTACTGGCGTTAATGCAATCGCGCAATATCCCCCACGAGCGCGTATGTCTGCTCGATCCCAAGGCGTCCTTGGCGCTCTCGCCGTCCGACGGCGACACGGGTAAATTTACATGGTTCCTCTTCGGTGTGCGTGCGTCCCTTTCGCCCTCCCACATTCTAATCCCGTTTCTTTCTCTCGCCGGCTTGATTAGGGTATCCTCGGTACGTACTACGTACACACACGAGCGAGCAAACAGAAACCCGGAGGGCGGGGCTGCGTGTGACGCGTATTGTGTATCGATGGTAGTGATGACGATGATGAACAGGCGACGACCCTCCACGAGACCGTACCGCCGAACTTCGCGTGCTCGGTTTCCCAACGCGTCATTTGGGTCCCGTCCAGATGACAACAGACACGGCGCTCGGCGTGACGAAGCGCGTCGTCGTCGATCGTGGTTCGTCTTCCTCATCTCCTCCTCTTGCTCACACACTCAATCCGCAACAACTGGCTCACTAAACTATTAGTTCAGCTCGAGGAGATTCAATACATTGTTCGTCTCTCTTTCCCTTATCACATGCTCGTGCTGGGTAACTGGCACTCGAATTGAGCATCTGATTTGCCTGGCCTCTCCTCTTGTGACCCTGACGATGCATTGGTTGTATTTACAGGATTACCCGACGATCAGGTTCAACGCGCGCGAAAGCGTCGAGATGCCCTTCCGTACGTCTCGCGGGCGATTCTTCAACCAGTGCATATAACATGGCCCTATTCCATATCCCTTGCGCAGGCTACATGATTGCTCCAGGCACTAAGGACGGGCCTCTCCTTCCTCCGGGCATGAAAGCACACCTTCACGCCGATCTCGACCAGACCTTCGATTTCTAAACCATCGCTAATCGATATAATACATTCGATGCTAGAAGGGGTATGAGACGATATATGTGTAATGCGTATACGAGCAGGAAGTGCATGAGCGAGGGCATGTCAGACGGGTCGTGGTACAATGTACGATAGGTTGGAGGAGAGAAAGGCAGGGTAGAGGTAGTTAGTATAAATGAAGGAGCCAACTAAGAGGCGAGGCGAGTTGAGCACCAGCAAGCTGTACTCCCGGAGTTAGAATGAAATGAAAATGAAAGCTAGAGCGTCTGCGCTGTGTATGAAATGAACACAGCAGAGGAGGGAAAAGTGGAGTAAATAAACATGGTGTTAAACTGGATTTGTCGGTGACAGCGGTGATACAACAACATAGGGGGAAGTGGTACCCAGGAATAAATAAAATACAATCCATCCACACGAAGAAAGAAAAATGAAAGAAAGAAAGAAGTCAGAGCGAGAAAGGGTGTCATTGTGAGGCCCCACGATGGAACTGCTCGAGTGCCTCCGCGTCCCATGGCGCCGGGATACGCGCAACATCATCAAGATTCTTGTCAGCACGCGCATCACGTAGCCGCTCACGTGTCGGCATCTCCATCCGCGCGCGACACCGTACAAGACGTAACTTAGTCCGCTTGATCCCTACTCCCCCAAAAATTCTCAGCCAGATTATCACCACGTTACGAGAAAGTAGTACGCACAAGTGGCGATCGTGTCACGATCCTCCTGCATGAACGGATTGCCCTTCTGTAGCAGGTCATCCTGTAGCGCATACAAACACCACAGCGACTCTTCGTATAAGCGCTCGCACTCATCGGGCGACCTGTGCTGATCGAGTAGTTCTTTGCGTGCTGCTGTACGGCTCTGCGGTTACGAAAAAAGGTGTGAGGTGGAGGATGTGAGGGATGTGAGGGAAGGAAAGAAATGCGTACTAAGGTGAGGGCACGATTGTAGACGAGCTCGTCGACCCAAGTGGAAGGCCCTGTGTATTGTGCGGGCAGCCACGTCTTGACAAGTGCGGCACGATCATTACACCGTAGAAAGTGGTCCTTGAACCAAGATAACGCTGCATCGCAACCATCGTCGTCAGTCAACACTAACTTCCTTGGGACGCCCCAGCGCACCTTCATCAAAGCCATCAGAGAGCACAAAGTCACCGTCCGGATAGCACATTTCCATATGTTCTTGGTACTTGCGCAACTCGTCGATTCCCTTCTGGGAAAACAACATCACTAGCATATATATCGCGACGCACGTCACGGCGTTGTATTCTGCCTGCATGTCCGCGTTTCGCCGACGCGCCGCGAGCTTCTCATTCTCGCCTTCGCGCGGAGCGAACTTGCTCGGATCCGGTAGGGGCTCTAATCACCGCCATCAACCATTAATTTCTCGCAAGCGGCGCGGAGGAAGTAATAAGGAGAAAAGACGCACTCTGTGGCACACTCTTCACAAACTCGTACATTTCATCCGCCCACCGCGTGATTACGTGAGTCTTCTGTGCCAGCTGTTCCAGCCCTCCCAACAACTCATCCTCAACGGGATTAATCTCCCCTGTACCACCACCCATGCTCGGAGTGCGTATCCGGGGAGATGGTGACCCCGTCCCCTGTCCATTTGCGTAGGCGGTGAAGTGTGGTGGTGAATGCGGGCCACTCAAGCTCGCACCAAAGAGCTTTTTAGACGCAAGGGTCAGCGCACGCGAGAGGGCGTTTGTTGCCGATCGGCCCGTTGGGATTGGAACGCTACCTGGATTCTGTGGTGGCGGAAATGTTAGGGCAGATGGTGATTCAGGTGAAGGCAGGTGAAGAAAGTCAGGGAGCGCTTATGATCAACAGCGGAGGCAGGTATCGAGGGCAAACGACGGTCAAGGAGGGGCCGACGCCGGGCTGCGTTGATCTCTGTGATAATGGTCTGAGCTATGGGACACGAGTCGCAGTGTGCGTAGTCTGCTAACCGTCTACTGCCTGGTTAAACTCGACAGCCTGTGTATCCCCTACAAGAACATATTCCCTTCGGAGTAGGCCGTCCTCTTCTGTCTCTCCGGGTATGACGGATCCTTCCGTCGACAATGGCCGTAGGACCGGTCGCGAGACGGGAAATGAAGGTAAGTTCGATGTCGCATGGGCGACTACAGGAGCATGCTCCAAGCCGAGTTCCCTAGGAAGTTTGTAGTGAGAGAACGTTACAAGCCATTTCGGTGTACTGCCGATAATTTACCTTGAAGACGATCCCTCTTGAGATGGAGATGTCACCTCGCTCTCTCGCTTTCTAAAGTTGAACTTGCTTGGCGGGATCATTGCCCGCGGGTCTAAAACCTCTGGCGGAATCAGCATGTGATGTTCCGGATCCTCCATCCTCCACTGGCTCCTGTGAGGGTGGTGAGGGTGGCTTCACAACGACTGGTCGGGGAAACTTGGAGTTTGTCATGGC
>WTXL01000238.1:0-30214 GCA_022376525.1 Russula vinacea | reverse complement strand
CGGGTGACATTCAAGTCGTTCGATTGTTACTGGAACACGGCGCAGATGTCAATGCGCGCAACGTAGCAGGCAAGACGCCTTCTCAGTTGACGAGGCAACAAGAGATTTTAGAACTTCTGTCTAAGTATGGTGCCAAGGACGTAGAGTAGTATCTGCTTGTCGTCTCTACCGCCTCTGCGACGTACTACTTACAATCCAATACAGGAAATAGCACAGCCGTGATTATATTATGGTACAAGGTTACCCAATTGTAGACTCGGATCGAGGCACTGAGCAGTGAGCTCGCCCAGCCAAAACAAAAACTCTCAGTGACATCAATCTTTTGGCTAGCATATTCCTTACAGTAATTTGATAGGCACAAGAAATTCAAAACTGAACCTCCAGGCAAAGCGTACTTCTTGCTTATGCGTTTTCCCGGCGATCTGAATGGGTGAAATTGTTGTCTGGCAGCATTACCGAAGCGGTCAGATTGTCATAACTATCTTTGAAGTTGACATCATCGTGCGTCCATACTATATTACCTGAATCATGAAGTGATCATTCCCCACGATGACGGTCACAGTAGTCTGTATAGTTTCTGTACGACGGTGGTATTGGAAGCTGTATGCGCATGACGATGATGAAAAACATGATGATTGGACCACCATTGGTCACGGTTGACAGGTAGAGTCTGGCAGACTCCTCACAAGCGTCCACGGCCTTCTATACTTTCCCTCTCCATCTCCTCAGTACAAAGTAACGAGACAGGACGAGGAGTACCAAAGCAACCATTATGGTGGATCCTAAAACGCGGGTGACATGGAACCGACCCGTCACCGCCGATCCCATTCAGGGCCCACTGAGATCACGGGACAAAAAAGGAAAACAGACCTGCATAGATCCCGACGACGGAGTACCCATCCGTGGCACGATTGATGGCGCCGGATATAGGCGGGCCCGCGAGGGAGCCTATAGAGAGTATGGTGAGGTACATGCCTGTGCGACGCCCGACGTCTGTGGAGTCACCGAGGGCGATCATTGGAGCACCGATGAGCGTTGCGAACGCGCCAATCGAGGCGCCATAGAGCAGCGCGACGTGACGAGCGCGCCTGACCCGTTCATGTGTGGCCAGAGGAAGGTCAATATGCCCGCGAGAAATAGAGAGGGTGCCATCACGTTTATCGGGCCTGTCCGTTGTTGTTGTTATTGTTCGTGACATGTTTATCTTTCTGAGGATGTGGCACACGTACCGATGCCGTCGGCGATGCACCCGCCAGATAGGCGGCCGACGGCCGAGCCTGCGTTGGCGATGGCACGAGGTAGGAGGAAAGGCGACCTGGGACGCCTTGTGATGGCGCGCTTACGTCAATGAAAGTTAGTACTGTTCGGTGGGTTTGGTCAGGGCCGGAGTCCTTCCAGGAAAGGGGGAGTGTGTGGAGACTCATTGACCAGTGTAGAGACCGAGCCAGGCAACGAAACCGGACGCGCAGTACACCGAGTATGCGGGCGACTTGAACTGCTTTGGGTTGAATAGTCCGCCGGAGGCGACAGTCGGGGCAGTCTACGTATCAGCGTCTGTATTTATTAATTCTGAATTAGCGGGTACGCGCGACGATATTGCATACCAAATTCGCAATTCCCAGAACAAACATCAAGATGAACGCGATTATTCTCATTGACCATTTAAATCTATGCTGTGATTCAGCCAAGTAGATAAAAATTGATGACTTGTGCGTACCCGATGGTAACGTTCAAGTTACGGAATACCACCGAGAACACTGCGCCACCAATAGACGACACAAAGGAAACAATTCCAAGCGCCGTTGACCGTCTTTTTTGAACCAATGGGCGATGATACTAAACACAGGCCCAAATATGACACCGCATGAGGCCTACAAATAACCACAGTTAGAGATAGTAGGCGGTTCTTTGAGGCGAGAAGTCACAGCACTGACGCCGACGCCAAAACCCTGACAGAGCAGGAAATGCCAGTACTTGTGGCACTCAGCGACGAGGAGTGTGCACAGGACAAGGGTTATCGACGCAGTTAGTAGAGGTACACGCAAGTGACCGGTATCAAATAGGCGACCACTGATGACCGCAGGGAGGAACACCAAAGCATACTGGCGTAGTCTATTGATTTCACCTGGGCGCTAGAGTATCGAATAGGAACACGTACTTGAGATGATCCTATCCAGGCACTAGAAGACGGTAATATTGGATGTCTGAAAAATAGACGTGATACCGATATGACGTACATTGCAGAAGGAGAAGTACCTTTCAGTAAGGTATTCTCATAATACTCTTGAAATACCTGGAATATAGACCCCATACAGTATCACAATGAGTACTCGCAACCACGTGAAGATATGTGGGCCACATACACCGAAAGAAGTCACATAGCCAAATCTGTATATGGCGCGGTTAACTTGAAGAACGATTCAGAGAAGCGCTACAGTACAGAGCAGCTCACGTCGCAAAGGCAGCGCAAGAACTCTGAAATTCAGTTCATCGCCGCCCACAGACCAATATCCAAGAACGTACCCCCAGCACAACTAGCCACGCACGCAGTCCACCATCAGGGAAGTCATCCTGGCCATGCAAGTAGTTGACCGTATTCGTAGGGGGAAAGGAAACTGAGTAGGGAGCTTCACAACCGATGTCCTCCTTTTCTTTTGGCGGATATGATGCAGACGGCGGATACGATAGTACAAACGACTCCTTAGACGACTCTGTCGAGTCGCGCGATGTCGAGCGATTGATAGGGTGCGAATGCTGACTTCTTCTTTCCTCGAGCTCGAGATCGATCGCTTCGAGATTCGCTTGTGACATACTTGACTAAATTTGAGCAAGCGGCACCAGGGTGGCAAGATAATGCGTGCGAGAAGACACAAACTCTTGGGCTGTACGATCGGGGGAATTTATAGCCGAAAGCCTCTAACAGCGATACCCCATGACTGGTTATAAATGGCGCTGGTGACCGTTCATTTTCCGAAAATGAGCCATGGCGCAAAGAAAGCTGGTGGGGCCACTGGGGCGAGGGCCACGGGCCAGATGACTGAGATAAGTGCATCGGTTCCCGCGGCGCGGACTTGAAAAATGAAAATGCACCAAGTACTGTACTAGTTGAAATTCAATTTCTTAAATCCAAATGATGGTAGCTCCTTCCGGACTTCCACGGGATGTATTCGAACAAGTCTTTACTATGTACATGTAATTGCCTAAGACGTACAGGGTCGTTAATACGTTCAGTTGCAGACTGGTTACCAGCTTTGGACCTACCTTCAAGAGAAGTTTGTTCCCAGGTTCCACTTCCCAGTAGCCTCTAAATGCACTCCTGACATCATTCAGATTTACTATTTGAAAAACATATTTCAACTACTGGTTCAATTCCACGGGCAAGCTCAAGTCCCCAGCCACCCAGAGTGCCTTCCCGGAGAATTCCGACGTTTCCGTGTTTAGATGTTCAGATGATCCCAATCTTATCATCACCAAATGCCTCATTTGCCTGATATTCCGTCACCCCATTAAGCCAGACCGCGGTTAGAGGCGCTGTCCTGACAAATCCGGCATGGGAATAATCAGACAGCTCGCAGGACGCTTTTACAACTACGCATGGGCGGCATGGCCGTGCACACACGACTTGGTGACACGAGCAACAGGAATTTGATTCGGATCATCCAATGGATGTGTCAAATGAGACCATCTCAGTCACAACTGCGTAGAATAAGGAGGGAACGTAACGCCGTCCTTCATCGATGCTATGATACCGCGACAGTGATACTCGGAACTCCCGATTCAAGCCCGATTGCCGTAAAAGCACAAAGTCTGATAGTACCATAACCCCTTGTAGGAAGAGAGACCGACCTCGAAGCCAATCTCACAAACTTTCCGTAACGCCCGGTTGGCGTTGGCATTGTAGACGAGAGCCGACAGCGGCCAATGCTCCATCGTGCCATCAGACCTCTGCTCCGCACTCCGCAGTGACTGCGCATACCTTCACCTCACCCCTTTCCATCTTCTCCAAACCTTCGAATTCCAACACCCTGGGAACGAGGAAGAACACAAGAAGAAGACAGAGGAAGCCAGACCTTGGATGGAAGCCAACGAGCTCGCTCTTTAGCCTCTTTCCAAGATCGTCTGTGCGGTCCCCAACAGCCAACTCAATCTAGGGGATCTCCAGTATGCAAAACAAGCCTGGGAGGCCTTGCGCGCATATTATCTTCCTCGCAATTCACTCATTTTCTACCCTATGTGAAGAAGAGTCGTCGCTTGGCAAACTTATTGCCCTGCACAACCCTGTCGTCTACCCTTGCAGCCGCAGAAGATGATTCGCTTAGCACGACGCTTACTCATCCCACCCGTTCCCGTTCCCGACTTCCCGTGTACTGCGACCTCTCCTTATCCCGCCATCTTTTCCCACCGAGCCTAATCCCCGTCAGGCCCGATTTTGAGCCATCACCCTCACATGAACAAGTCAATGAGACGGACTGCTCGACGACGACGACCACACTCGCGAGTCTAGCCTACCGCGAAACATAATTTACAAGGACAAGCCGAGACCACCACCACGTCGCGCTCACTCGGCGAGCATTGTCAGTGTCGTAGTTGGTGAGGAAGAGAACACCTCGTACTATAACTAGCAGACGCGGCAAGGGGCCTACTTTCCCCGCGCTTCGCCCTGGGATCCGACGATGTGTCGTTGTCCACTTGACCTTTTGTTCTGGGGAAATGACCAATTCACCATTCCCTCCCCATTCTTTGCACGCATTAAGTTGGCGTCGTGCATCGTCTCCAGGGATGTGCTCTCTAGCGCGTGTCTGCCACTCTTGACGGAGCTGCTTTTCTCTGGCTCACCGTGCGTCTGTGTCATGGCCCACGGCAAGGGCATGTAACGCATGTTCACGTCAGTGGCGCCTTTCTCCTTCAGTGGTTCTAACCATGGACTGCGACGACTGGGGTAATAAGGGTAGCTTTTGTCCCAACGGGGACGCGTTAGGACCGGCAAGATAGGGGCACTGTTGGGTTTTCAGTCTCATGCTTCCCATGCTGATCACCAGCACAGACAATTGGCCCAGGACACAGAATGTCGACATAGTCAGACAGTGCCACATGACACTTCTGTTGGCCTGTGTCACATTGAAGACGGGGAGTGGACACCAAGATCAAGACCGTGGGAAATTAAACAGGTGCCGAGTTGAAAATTGCACAAAGACGAGCACAAAAATAATTTTGAACTGCAGGAGATGAAAGCGCACAATTCGGACAATGTTGGAAGCACTGAAAAACAGTAAATTGATCACAAGACGGTGCGCACCATGGCCGGGCCGTGAAGTCCGTGACAAAATCCAGTTATAGAATTTCGGTTACTGTATAGAATTTCGGAATTTCCCTCAGGCGCCCGACCTTCATCGATTCATCCTGCAGGACGTCCCCCCGCAACGACTTGCGAACACGTGCTACAGTATACCAAAATAAATTCTGGGTGTTCAGCGGCCGACAGTGAAGACAGGATTTACAAGACCTTTATCAGACGATTCAGACCACAGTTATCAGACATAAACATCTGGCGTAAAACTATCGGGCCAAGTCAGAGCGCACTCACTACCTCTCTTAATTTCTCCTGCTTTTGCCGCTGGCCATGTTAACTTGAATATTTGTCAAGGTTTCGAGCGCCTATCATTTATATTAGGGGTGACGGTAGGGTCAGAAAATGCTCGGAACCTATACGGACATGAGGCACGGGCGTGTCCACTATCGCCCAGGTATCCGACTATCCGCCGTCGTCCTGACACAAACAAACACTCTGCTCTCGCACTCATGTCTTATACTCACCCTACCGCTGCCTTTTCTTCCAACCTCCAACTAATAATCAATACTGCCTTGAAAGCGTACGAAGAACGTACGAAGAACGATCTCGTTGTACATCCACTCGCCGCCCAGCTTCAAGCCTGCGATTCTCCCGGCTTGCTTCTTGTTGTCCTTCAAGAGCAAGTCCGGAGGCTAGATCACTCCCGGATTGACAATGGACAATGGATAAAATGGCGTGGTCCAGCTGTGAATGTCCTCGTTACTTTCGCTGCGACAGTTGGAACTATTAACCTGGTATGCACAAGGACATGCGCTTATCTGAGGTTTACACTCATATTTATTTGGCAGATATTTCTCATATTTGTTTGGCGTATAAAATCGCCCGTGAGTGCGATCCTTGTCGCAATCGGCATTCTCCTTACAGTATGTATCCTCAACGATTTAGTGTGAGCCATTATAACATTTTTCAGGCATTTAAGGACTCTCGAAAAAGCCAAGACACTCTTCAGGACATCTTCGAACGCATCAAAAGCTTTTTCATACGTCTCGAGATTTATGCAGAAGTACCACCAAGCATAGAGATGATGGATATCGTTGTTCCGATAATGGTTGAGGTCCTCTATATTCTTGGGTTCACAGCACATGAGATGAATCAAGGCCAAATGAGTGAGTAATTTGTGCATGAGAAACGAGTGTGTGACCGTTGATTGAAAGAACCTCAGAGAGAACTATGATGAAGCTGCCGGTGATTAGAACTAATTTAGAAAATGCGATATACAGGCTAGACAAGTTGACACGCGAGGAAGCTCATTTGGTCATTGCACAAAACCTCAGGGCGACACATACTGTTGGTGCGAGTGTGAGGGGAGTCACAAATAAGGTGATAGTCATGAACAATATGGCGGGAAGTGCGAGCAGCGAGTAATCGAGTGGCCAGGTTGAACATTGAGCCCGTGTAGCAGAGACCACGCTTGTAGCGGTCGCAAATAATGTTAAAAGAGTAGAAGTATGCGGCGCAGCGAGGGAAGAATCAGGCAAGAGTTTTAAGGCACGCAAAGGGGAAATAAGGCGAGCAAGACAGTGGATAACATTTAGCTGAGCGCACATGTCGCTAATTTATCTACTACATCATGTCTCGAATATGTGATAATCATGCTTACATCGCGTTTGCTATTGTAGTAAGCGTCACGTGATAGGAATAAAGAGAGCGCGTGGACATTAGAAAGGGCCACGCATGAGTCAATCGTATAGTGAGTAGAACAGGACAATATAGAAAGATGAAGAGACAGGGGAAACAAGAGAAAGAAAGAGAAATGGACCAGGCATACAGTAAGAAGCGCGAAGCCCCTGAGTGGGTCCAAAAATTTATCTTTGGGCTGTTCCAGACGGAACCTGCATATGGCCTGCATGCGCACAGACCTGTCACGCGTGAAATTTGCGTGAAAACACAATCCAGTGAAGTGTAAGTCATACTTTGCTGACTCCGGGCTCCCTGCTCCGGCAGCTCAAAGCAGCTCAAGCGCTCAAAACCCCTATCATTGATATCGGGTCAGATTACATGAGGCCTGCATGAGGCTACATTGAGGCGCGGCTGTGCCTGCCTACTAGCCTACTGCCCACTGGCACTCCACCAACTACAACTATCGCCCAGGTATCCGACTATCATCCGCCGTCGTCCTGACTCCTCTCTAGCACAAACAAACACTCTGCTCTCAGCCTCTCACGCGATCTCAGGTCTCACACTCATGCCTCATTATTACTCTCATACTCACCTTACCGCTGCATCTTCTTCCAACTTCCAACTAATAATCAATGCTGCCTTGAAATTGTACAGAGAACGCACAAAAAACGATATCTTTGTACATCCACTCGCCACCCAGCTCCAAATCTGCGACGATGTTCGCTCCTTTGTTGCCGTCCTTCAAGAGCAAGTCCAGAGGCTAGATCACTCCCGGAATGACCATGAACGATGGAAAATTCCGAAAAAATGGCGTGGTACAACCCTGAATGTCCTCCTTGCTATTGCTGGGACACTTGGAGTTGTTGGCCTCTTGGTTGGTCTGGTACTATGCTCAAGAACATCCGTTCATCTGAGATCTACACACTCATATATTTGGCAGGTATTTCTCATATTTATTTGGCGGATAATCTTCCCTGTGGATGCGATCATCGTCGCAATCTGGGCTCTCCTTTCAGTGTGTATCATAGCGTGTCTTCAATAATTTGCATGGACCATTGTAACGCATTTACCAGGCAGCTAACGATGCTGGAGAAAGCCGAAATATTCTCGAAGACGCCTTCGAACGCATTGAATGCTTTGTCAAACGTCTCGAGATATACACAGAAGTGCCGCTGACCACGGAAATGATGGATATGATCGTTCAAATAATGGTTGAGGTCCTCGTCATTCTTGAGATCGCAACAAATGAGATCGAGCAAGGCCAAATGAGTGAGTAATTAATGTACGAGTATGTGATCATTGATTGAATGAACTTCAGAGAGAATTGTGATGAAGCTGCCGGTGATTGCAAGTACTGATTTAGACGATGCATTCTATAGGCTAAAGAAGCTGACACATGAGGAAGCTCTAATGGCCGTTGCGCAAACCTTTAAGGAGAGGCATACTATTGATGAGGGTGTGAAGGGAGTGGTGAATACGGTGATGGCCAATGGCCATTGACAATGGGGTGGATAATCGAGTTGCCAGCGTCGATGATCAAATGACCAGAGTTGTGCCCATGTAATGGTATATATGATCTAAGCTTCAGTCTGTGATAAATCAATGATCTTATTATTAAGTAGATGTCATCAAGTTGTCTATGCGCGGATCGATCTCAACGAGACTCTGTACATAATGTGTTGGGTCGGAGTCTTTTGGGACAGTCCCGTATCTCTCTCAAATGATGGACTATATCGCTTGCTATTTGGGAGTCGGGTTAGAGGTCGTACGTGTGCCATGCGACTCGGTGCGAGTGTAGGAGCGGAAGACGTGGAGGGCAGATCCCGTCGTAACCATAACGTCCCATGATCTCAAAGAGCGGAAGCCATGGGGATGACCTAAGTAGGTCCACGTTACTGTCAAGGTGTCTTTGCGGGGTCATTGCGTAAGGGCTCTCAAAACGGTTGGTATCGACTTGGAGGATTCATAGAGCCGGGTACGGAGGTCGACCCGGCAATAATATTGGGCACTATTACGGTAATACACTGAAACCAAGAAAACTGGACCAAGCGCAACAGAGAAACATACGACAGGGATGCTGTGTAGCAGATGGAAGATACGAATCGAAGGCAATGCTTCAAATGCACCACACGTACTGTAGCAATGACTAGGCGTCATTGGCATAGCGTACAACCTCTTTGAATTCCCTGAACACGACTACGAGCCGGTCACGGCAGTCGGGAGATGATCCGTATTCCAATCTAAGAACATATTCACTGAGGAACGGGAAATGTGAATGGCGGCTTGCAGAGAACGAGGACGCCTCCGTTTAAGTTGTGAGGTCATAACTCGCAAAGAGCGACGGATGAATGATGAACGCTAGATGAGCTGTCTTGCGGCTGAACCCTTCTCCAGGGCGCATACAAAACGACGGCAGGGGAATTGGAGCAAGGGTGTTAGCAAGTGTGTCTACCGTCTATGAGATCGGCGTGGCACAAAAATACGACGAGGATGAAGGGAGTGTCGTCTGAGAAGGGAAGATGGATGGGTTGCGACCCGAATGAGAGCTCAGCGCTCAGCCCCAACGAGGAATCTGTTGATGTCAGATGACCTGATTCGACGTGAACTGACTTGATCATGAAAAACTGACCCTCATATAGTACGCCTGGGCGCTTGGCTGGCTTTAGATAAGGTATCACGTGGATGTTGTTTAGGGCAGGTCCGCCTTGAACACCGAGCCTCGAAAATAGAACGGCCACTGGTCATTCTCCGTGCCACCCTTCCTCCGTGATCCTGAGCCTCGGCGACCATGTCACCTGTCAACACCCTAGAGGGTACAGTACTGTACTGTGTTGCTCTTCCTTCCGTCATACAATCTACGCGACCACCCTTACCTATAACGAAATGATTACAGATGTCCACTCCTCCGGTCACATCCCTCTCGGGCCCGGGCGGCCTCGCTACATTTCCCCTCCTTTTGTCTTCGCCAACGCGCGATTCTAATTCGATATCTGGGCGTTTTGCGCAGCGTGAATCGGAGTGCGGTAGACCGACCAGCCTCGGACCAGGTTCCGGATCCTGGGCCACATATGAAGGCACTCCCGCTATCGACCTTGGGCCGGTCCCTGGAATCAGCGAGGGCAAGGCTGCAGCTGTAGTAGCAGTTGCAACTGCCGCTGCGGGAACCGCATGAACGCTGGACTGCGCTGGCTTCCCTTCTTTCACAACGGTATCGGTATTACGAACAACGTCGCGTGTCCACGCGCAAGTCGACAAGTCGTATGCGTTCCAATCCGCAAGCGCCGCACGTGTGAAAGACATAATATTTTCTCTCTCGCATATCGAAGGGTCCTCGCCCTTTCCGTTTTCCCTTCCCCCCACTGTTGTCAGAGACATCTCACCCCATGCAACCACACTCTTCCTATCACCCTTATCCACTAATCTTGCCCATCGTGTATTAATTATTCGCTGTGGCCGGGCTCGATGGGGACGGGTGGAAACCGGGGGGGGATAGATCTAGAAACGGGGAAAACGAGAGGGAGAGAGGTGAGCGACGCGGGTTGGACGTCGGTGCAGGCGCATCGCACGGGAGCAGCTTCATTTCATGGATTGTGCGAATGCCGGGGAAGATAAAGCGGAAGACCTGTGACGTCGTCCGATGTCGGCGTGGCTGGCGCGCTGCTGTTGTCACAAGATCCGGATCCTGGGGATGGGCAAGATATGGTCGGGCTCGGAGTTCCTGGGCGTGGCTTACCCCGAATCGTATCAGAACTAGTAGGTCTGGTGTCAAAGGTCCTGGTGTCGAGGCAGGTGTGAGCACTGAGCAGCGGGAGCGATAGGGAGAATGGCGAGCGGGAGGCTGGAACGGCGACTTGCGACGGAGTTGGGCGCGCGCGATGAGGACAATGGCTTGGAAACCGCATCTAAATAATTGTGAGTCATCTTGTAAGCAGGGGTTCCGGGACGCATCTGTACGTACCTGCAATGGTCCTGCATTGTCAGAGGAATCGCTCTCTTGATCGCCCTTCAAGTTGTCAATGGCGTCACCTACGGCAATGCTCGTTCGTACTTCGCTTCAATCCATGTACTGTAAATCTGGGTCCGGCCTTCCAAATTGACAGTTACCCCTAGAAATCCTTCGAATAGGTCCAATCGGAGAGTGGGTACAACACGGATACCCTAACAGCCTTGAATTCTTAGTGGAAAGCACTACTTTACAAGCTGCTTTACGCTGGGCGTTTCGTAACTGGTGGGGTGAGCCCTGGCACGTGAGCACGATAAACTCAAGCACTTTCACGGCAAGCAGTGTTGACACGCTAGATTCATCACCAGTTGTGAGGGGATAAGTGTTACTGTAACCTCTCCACATCCTCAGTTTTCCTCGCTCAGGTTCGCAATATTATCGCAGAAATTTTACGTAATCAGTATATTTCGTCCTTGCGGTGCGAACGTCGGAGAAGTTCGCTGGCATGTAAACTTTTGGTACGTGCTTGCGCCCCTCCGTTCACGCCATGACTGGCGACCCCCTTACCCCGCAAACATCATGGTCCTACTACGCCGCCTCAATCTACTTGACGGATAGACGCTCCGTCATTGGATCGTATGACCATCGCCGCATCGAAGGGAAAGCGCGTGAAGTAATGAAGGATAATCATTGTGCGTCTGCGCAGTTCGGTGCATCTCAACACATTGATTGATGTCGTTAGCTGCTTATATGTATACATTTGGCAGCGCTGGAACCGGGAGCACATATCGCAACAACCTGGAAGCGCTGGAGCAGTGGCGTATCATGCCCCGTATGCTTCGCAATGTAACCCATCGTAACCTTGACGTACGCACCGCTCTCCCAGCATCTTACCAGCAACGGTGCCAACTCTGCCCCTCAGACCACCCTCTTTGGCGTCAAGTTGCCCTCACCCATACTCGTAGCACCCATTGGAGTACAGGGTATCTTACACAAGGATGGCGAATTAGCAACTGCAAGCGCGGCCGCGAACGTCGGCGTGCCATTCGTTTTGTCGACTGCCAGCACACGCTCTATCGAAGCAGTGGCCAAGGCCAACAGCGACGGGCACCGTTGGTATCAACTATATTGGTACGCCTCCCACCACGCCCAGGCCGCACTCCTTCACCTTCGCGCGAGCGAACAGGCCACGAACGAACGAGGTGACGCTCTCGATTCTCCGTCGCGCCAAGGCGGCAGGCTTCACCGCTCTCGTCGTCACGCTAGACACATTCCTTCTCGGCTGGCGTCCACACGACCTCGACACCGCCTACCTGCCCTTCATAGCAGGCGTCGGCGTTCAAGTCGGCACATCCGATCCGGTCTTCATGCAACGGATGGGCGATGGCGGTGGCCTCGCGCCCCGCCCGTATGAACGCACGCCCTTCCCGCTCGACTTGGATGCGTTCCGCGCCCGGCTTGAGGCGGGCGACGAGCAGGCTCGCGCTGCGTTCACGCTGGGTACCGCGTGGCTGAGCGAAGCCAACTCGGGTACTTTCCGTTCGTGGAAGGACATCGCGTTCTTGCGCGAGAACTGGGATGGACCTATCGTGCTCAAGGGCATCCAGGCGGTCCAGGACGCCCACGCGGCAATGGACGCCCGCGTCGATGGCATCATTGTCTCGAACCATGGTACGTGAGTATAATCCCTGTGCCCTGCGTCGGGCTGATGACACCTCTTTTTCATTTTCGGGGCAGGCGGACGTCAGGTTGATGGTGCTGTTGGGTCGTTCAACGCTCTTGAGAAGATCACCGCGTCATCGAGGGTGCGCCGTGCGCAGGAGCAGGGCAACTTTACTGTCCTGTTCGACTCGGGCATCCGCACGGGGAGTGACGTCATCAAGGCCATCGCCATGGGTGCGCAGGGCGTCCTCGGTGAGTAGGAGATTTCAACCTGTGTGTGTTTGGAGGCTGACGCGTGACGACCTTCATTCTTGGTCGTAGTGGGGCGCCCCATCGCGTATGGACTTGCCCTGGGCGGCGAGGAGGGCGTCGAGGAGGTGCTCCGAGCGCTCCTCGCAGATACCGAGATCACGCTCGGACTCAGCGGCTATGGGAACATCGACGAGATATGGGGCAAGAGAGATACAGTACTGGAGAAGGCGGACAGTCCACATAGATGTGCCAAGCTGTGAGGTGGGTGTAACATCGTGCCATCATCCGCGCAGGCTTCGGTACAAAAGGGTTCGATAAAATGACGGATGGGTGGTGTAAGAAAGTGCTATTGTAATCTAACGGGATGACCACCTTGATTTAGTGCGAAGTTTTGTGGCCCGAGTTCTTGTCAAGTTGACCTGTATGTCATGTCCGCATCGGTCTACTGTCTAAGCACCAGGCTGTTGTGTCGCGTACGTGCCACCACGGCCACTCACTCACGCTCATGCGCATCCGCCCGAACCGCCGAGAGCATCGCTAGACTCGCCCCATCTATCGATGACGATGACGTACTCGCGTTTTGCCACCGGCGTTGTATTACTGCATTGCACTCGCTTTTCCTCTGTCCTCGGAAATAGTGAATTGGAACTTGTGGGTTATATGCGTTTCAATTTACTGTTTTCCAATTTACTAGTTTCATGCATCAAATCTGGGCTTGTCCCTACTCTGAAAAAAGCCTCTGATATATGTAAGCGACACTTGAACGCTTTCTGACGGGACCTTCGTGCTCAAGTAGTAGGGCAGTCTGGGTTTTCTCACGTAACGCGTGCCGTGTCGCTGCATCGGAGACCAAGATGAAGGGTGTGGAATCTTTGAGATTTTGCAGCGAGACGTTTCTCCTGCTGGACGCGATGAAAGGTATCAAAAATCAAATTGTGGCTTTCTGCCGTCTAGGTTCTACAGTACTCCCCATAATAAGTGTTTTCACCCCCAGCAAGATGATCTTGAGCGCGAATGCAAATTTTTCTATGAACTTGAAGATAACTGAGCTGGCGGGGACCGATCTCCTTGGCCGAACAGTCATCAATTAACCTTGTGGGCACGACGCCGCCGTTTTTGCCGGAAAAGCGCGGTAAAGCGAGGGTTTTGTTTGAGTTCAGGGTGGCTTGAAAGATGTGATTTGATCCGGGATATTAGCTCGCGAATTATGCCAGTTGTCTTGAGACCAAGTGCATCACAGATAGCAATGAGCTCGCGTTTCCGCGTGTAAGATGACAGGGGATCTGGAAGAAAATTAGCTGTTATGTTGAGAATCCACTGTTAGGACGTACCAATGAAGGTCCTGTTCCGCATTTCCCACTTGATCCGTGCTAAAAGAACAGCGTCACCTGCCTTCTTCTGGACTTCCTTTTGAGCCGGTTCTCTTTCCTTCTGGGCTTGTTTTTGTTCAGCAGCCTGCTGCGCACGGATCGCGGCATGAGTAACATGACGCGCACTTGTTTTGACGGTTTGACGAGACTTGAGCTTTTCTTGGTCGAGCTCAGCCTTGGGTTCGGCCGCCGCTCGCATCACGGCGCAAGGGGCCTTGCTTGCAACACTCTGTGCCGTTACCCGAATGAGCTCCTTCTGTAACAGGTCCACCGTCATCCGCAGGCGTTTGATTTCAGAGCTCTTTTCCCGACTTGAGGAGGGGAGGAGGGGTCGAGAGGGGTCGAGAGCGACAGACACGGAGACTGCAGTTGAGGAATCCGTTTGAAGGCTCGACGAAGAATGAGATGTGGAATCGGAATCCGAGTCCGAGTCCGAGTCTGAGTCTGAGTCTGAGTCCGAGTCCGAGTCCATAAAAATGTCATCAAATAAGTCATATGACATGCTCGTGGTGGACCTGGTGGTAGGTCTGCCGGGCGTGGAGGGTGTGGAGTGGGTGTGGGCTGCGTGGCAGAAGTGACGGGTGAAAAACGCGAGGCAGGTCGGCGGCACGAGGCTAGCAAGTCTAAGAGCCCGTTCGGTACGCATTGTCAAATAAAATGTATTTGAAAAATAAATCATTTTCACCGGTGAGAACTCATTCTGAAAGAAGCCCCATAAGTGTTGCCGAACGCCCAAAAAAGTTCTGATTTCCGACCATTTCTCCTCGCGTCACGATATTCCAGTCGTGACTGCACATGGCCCTAAGGTGCACGTGTATAAGACCATGTGATGAGAGTCATAACGCGTCCCCGCATTGACCATAGCGGCAGACCGGCGGCCCGACAGGCCGGTGGCCTGGCAACGCGCGACACTCACCTCCACCACACCACCTCTACCTTCCATTGACCACGCGCCCTCGCCAACACTTCGGATCGCCCTCAAACTCGGCAAGAATATTGAGCAACAGTCGTACGACGGATCCCCAGAGAATCAGGGTGCAGTGGCGCCCCGATCCCCCTCAATACCTCACGAACCCAATACCCCAAAGTCGCTCGCATCGCACACTGTGGAGACTTGGTGCATCAGCGGGGAGAAATGAACTTACGTAGATAAAATCCTAGAAATTTGTACTGTACAAAATACGAGTTCAATTGGCACGCGAATCAGTGTGGGAGGTATATATGCGCGTTCATGCTTATCATCAATCTAAATACATCACGTGAATCATGAGGACGTTGCCATCACATTTGGTCACCGTATTCGTCACATTTAAGTCACATTGAGAATGAGATTGTCAAAGAAAAACGACAAATAGTCATTTCTTGTTGGTGAGCTGTTTTGGCGGGGAATCCCTTTTTCCAGGAAATCATTTCTGGTGGAAAAAGGGTTCCCGAACAGCACCAATTTCTCACATTGTGGCACCAGAATTCATTCTATCATTTAGCTGACGAGTCAAAAATCTATTTGTTTCCCGAACAGGCTCTAACCCGTTCTGTAAAGTCGCTTTTTGGCTTACGTACATCGAACCTCAACAATTACATACAACCAGGTTCGATGATCACGCCGTTGTCTCATCCTTGGTCTCATCTCATCGTCGACTCGTAATCTGATCACTTTTTCTCTTCTGCCTCCTTCTCGTTCGTAGCCTCTGGACGTCCCCGACTATACCATCGCATTACCCGCTGGCAAGCCCCCAAGTCCTCCCGTCGGGCACTTTCGACGTCGTATTTCTCTCAGATTTCCACAAACTTTTCTCTCCCTATCTCGCACCTTTTCGGCCTTCTCTTTACCTTTAACTCTCACGCTAGCAGGCCACCGTCCCCCATGAAGTCGCTCCGATATTGAACGGGTACTTAAGCAATTAGTCCCGGCGGACAAACTGACGCACAAGTGGCTTCGGCCTCAGCCTTCTCGAACGTATCTCCTTGGCTATGTAATACGAATTCGCTTTCGTCCTGCAGTCTACGTGGGCTGAGAGGTGCTTTGGAGCCGAGGTCTCATGAGGGCTGTTTTGCGGGACGGTCGGGGATTGGTGGTAAACTGGGGGGTCAGTCAGATACCTCCGCAGCACCTGTTTTCCTTCTTGCGGATTCTCCTGCTCTTATCTTGCTCACATTCATCTCCTTATTTTTTCCCGTTTCGCTGATGCCCGTCACTGGGACGCTCTTGATATCTGGCCCCATTCTCATTATCTACGTGCGTCTTCTCTTACACTCGTTCCTTTCCTTCGTCTCTGTCATCTCTCCTACAAGAATCCGAACTTTTCTCTCGATGAAAAGGTCAGTAAAACATGGCATGTGGACAAAATTGTGGGCTACATACAGACTGGCAGGATTAGCTCCATGCAGCACGAATAATTGAGGAACGGTACTCACCAACCACTGGCAACCAGTGCCTCGAAAAAAAAATGAATGTGGGAGAGGAGCCGAGCGTCGAGGGATCATTCCCTTCAGTGATTCATTTTATGATCCAGAGATGTCGGTGCCATCTATTTACGTTGTGGTTGGACTCAACATCAACGACCCGTCATTAGATCCAAGCACGTGCAACACAGCTGGAGTTGGTGGTTTCGGGAATAGAGATGCGGACTTGATGCATGATGTCATGCAATACAACTTGGGACCCTACCAGGTATGGTGCAGACACAAATACTCGAGATGTTGATGGCCAGACTCCTCTACACCTCTGGTGCCATCCTAGCGCATGGACTGTTACCAAAGGCTCTCGGTTGTTGTGGTTGTTGTGGTCCACTTCACCTTCACGATGTTGCAGCGTCAGGCGTATGTTATGCCCGTTCTCCATCTCCCAGCTGGCAGCCTGCTATGACCCTCTTGTGCGTTACGAACGCGATGTTCACTTCTCTTCCGCGGATGCTAGGGTGCAGGCTTTCTCTTGTTCTGCTCCTCTTGGCGTATATTTTCGTCGGGTTCTTCTGTGCCAGCCACCCTGATGTAAGGGACGTAGCGCACAGTTTCGGAAAGGGTATCACACCTAGCCGGTATTGTCTCACGGATCACATCATATTATTATCGACGGGATCGGCGGCGGCAGTCTGTGAACAAGGTGGCATGAAACAAACGGAATTCTCTTATCTTAACTTCCTATGACTAAAGGTCACTTTGCGGTCATGCAATACGTGACGACGTCCAGCCTGTGGTGCGGAATCCGAGCAAGAATCCGAGTGTGAGTGTCTGATCGGGCACGTGACATATTTATGGGCCTTAACTAAAGCAACCCTTGCGTTTATCCCTGTCCCAGCTTGTCTGTAACCAACGTGTAAATCGAAGTCTGATTCGAAGGAAACCCAAGCCGCTGCTATCCTGACACACACGACTCACTCAAGCTTCATCCAGCCCCACTCTAACCCAGGGAATAATATACGGTTGGACACCCGCACAACATCGACGCCGACGACCTTCGAATGTTGCACCGCCCTCAGCAGGCAGTCGGCACTAAAAGGTGCAGATCGTCTGGGCAGACTCCGCTGAAGGTAAAGGGGGAGTGACGACGCCGAGGACGGGCGAGACACGCAGCTGCGCCAGCTTTTCGTGTGATGTTCAAGTGACGAAACACAGGGCGTGCTTGATTGAATTCTGTAACTAGTATCCGCTCCAGCCCGAGGTGTTTGAAAAAGTTCCCGTCTGTTTCAGTTACAGATTTTCTCCTTGTTGTCTTTGAGAGGGAGAGGCGTTCTGCCGTATGGCTGATGCGCAGCAGGCGGAATTGGATGCAGAAGAGTGGCCCCGCCATCCACGATCCAGTATATGCGCATGGCCGGGAAGTTATAATAGCACCAGTCAGTCATGTACATTCTATTAGATCAGATATTGGAGCATACACACTAGTTATCAAGTCTATGATACAGTGCAGTACCTGGGTTCGCTTGAAGTACGTCACATGCCGGGTCACGTGCGTCAAAGCCTAGGCCGGATCCCCTGATCAATTCATCGATTCGTACCTTGGACCCTGTTTTCCCTTCCTTTCCCTCAGCCTCTTTCTTCTCAGTTCTCTGAACGTGAACAATCCGTTACCTCTTGCGCTGTCTTATGTCGTCGACTCGACAAGCAACATCCTCCGCTTCTTCTAACCTCCAATCGATCATCGATGCCTTGGCTGACTACGCCAAAATAACTGGAATAGACCTCTCATTGAACCCTTTTGCTGCCACGCTCGAACAGACAAATTCTTCTGAGGCCATTCTCCAACTACTCCAGGAACGAGAGAAGGCTTTTAAAGAATATCGCGATGGCAATCGGAGGCTCATAACCTGCCTCAGCCCGGTAGTGAAGGTCCTCCAGGCATTCTCTGGAATCCTTGGCGAGGCGGTCAACTTGGCGAGTCATACTTACCATCTACTGTAGTAGTCTTTAAACGTGACCTCTTCAGGTTCCCTTCCCGCCAGCAAATGCTTTACTCGTTGGGATTGATGTCCTCCTTTCTGTACGTCCTGTGAATATCCTCTTCAAAATATTCCCTGATGTATGGATATGCCAGGCTGCCGGTGGGGTGACGTCAAGCTACGAGGCCCTTCTCGATCTGTTTGAGTGCTTGGGGAATTTCCTCAAGCGCCTGGAGATCTATACGACAATCCCGCCCACTCCGATAATGTCAGATATTATCGCAAAGATAATGGTCCAATTGCTCTCGGTGCTCGCCCTCGCGACAAATCAAATCAAGCAGGGGCGGTTCAGTAAGCACTCAGTCACATATGCATTTTTGTACCTCAACGTTCCACAGAGAAGTTCGCAAAGAAGTTATTAGGGGACAGCGAGATAGAGGCCATACTCCAAAGATTAGATCGATTGACCCAGGACGAGGCTCGGATGACCGCTGCACAGACCTTGGGTGTCGTCCATGGCCTTGTGGACAATATGAAGATAGTTATGGAAGGTGCGGAATGCCTGCGTAATTGTTTACAGATACTTTCTGAGCATTTGTTTAGATGGCAAGGCGTCGACAGATGGTATTCGACAGGACTTGGGTATGTGTCTCGCGCAAAACGAGTACCACCTGTGCTGACTTTGGCTTGTAGTTGCTCTTCATCAAGTGTTAAATGAAATAAACAAAATAAAACGTTTGTTGTTGTTATTGTTTCCGACCTTTCGTTGCTGAGGCCGACGGTATCTTGTAGGCGACCAGCTGCGACGGGACGTTCAACAATGGCTTTCCCCCCCTGACCCATCGACGAATCACAGATTTGTTCGGAAAGCACGACACGGCGAGACTGCTGCGACTGCAGCATGGTTCTTCGAGAGCAATACATCAGCGGAATGGAAAGAAACGGGGTCTCTCTTGTGGATTCATGGTAAACGTATGTTTTTCAAACCTCCAACGAGCGCATTGCACTAATAACTTGTCAATCTTAAAGCAGGGGCGGGGAAAAGCACGCTTCTGTATGTCATCGCTCTATGGAGATGTTCGAGGTTATTCATTGCGCCTATTAGATCTGCAATCATTCAAGATATCAAGGGCAGGCACGCTGCTGGATTGGCCTTGATGGCATATTACTATTTTGATTTTCGGGATGTCAAGAAGCAAGATAGTTATGGCCTCCTCTCCTCCCTCATTTTGCAACTTTCTACCGAATCGGATTCTTGTTTCGCCATTCTCTCCCAGTTATATTCAGACCATAGTCACGGCACAGAAATTCCCGACATCGACGAACTCGAGAAATGTTTGACGGACATGCTCAGTCTGTCGGAGCAAGCTCGAACTTATATCATTATCGATGCTGTCGACGAATGTCCGAATTTGTCGGGGACGCCGTCCGCCCGTGAGGAGGTCCTGGGCGTGATTGAAGGACTTGTTCATTTGAATCTTCCGAATGTATATCTCTGTGTGGCTAGTCGGCCAGAGATGGATATTCGAATGGTGCTCGAGCCATTGACTTCTCTCAAGATTTCTCTTCATGACGAGAGCGGGCAAAAGGAGGACATAATCAAGTACATCAAGTCTGTTGTCCGTTCAGACCGGACCATGCGGAGATGGAAAGAAGAGGACAAGCAACTTGTCGTCGATACTCTGTCTGACAGAGTGGATGGCATGTAAGTCATCTCGTACCTTGTCTCGTCTAAGGTTTCACAATGGACGCTCACCTGATCTTCCAGGTTTCGGTGGGTTGTTTGCCAGATTGACAGGCTCCGTCGCACTTTTCCTGCGAGTATTCGGAGTGTGTTGAATGACTTGCCGAAGACGTTGGATGAAACTTATGGCCGCACACTGCTGGGTATTGACGAGGAGAAACGAGAATATGCACAGCGACTCTTCCGATGCCTGATGGTGTCCATTCGCTCTCTTCGCGTCGAAGAACTCGCAGAAATTCTTGCAATTCGGTTCAACAAAGCAGCACACCCTACATTTAACGCAGCTTGGCGTCCAGAAAATGGAGAAGAAGCCGTGATCTCCGCATGTTCAAGTCTCATTTCCATCGTTGATAGGGAAGGCACCCAAGTTGTACAATTCTCACACTTCTCCGTCAAGGAGTTCTTGACATCGGAGCGACTCGCGACAGCAGAAGAACGGCTTTCATACTATCACGTGCTCCCCGAACCTGCGCATACCATCCTTGCACATGCTGGCCTGAGTGTCCTCCTCCAACTCGATGACAAAATCGCCAGAGATACTATAGGTCACTTTCCCCTCGCCCTGTATGCCGCGCGGCACTGGGTCGACCATGCCCGATTTAGGAACGTGTCCTCGCACATTGAGGAGGTCATGGAGCGTCTATTTGATCCTTCGAAGCCACATTTTGCGGCATGGGTCTGGCTACATGATGTCGACCGTCATTGGATGAAGTCCATGTCCTCGAGACATCCGACGCGGCCTGAGGCGGTGCCACTTTATTATGCCGCTCTGTCTGGTTTGCGTGGTCTCGTGGAGCACCTCATCGCTGCGCATCCTCAAGACATCAATAGCCGAGGCGGTTCCCACACAACTCCTTTACATGCGGCCGCAATCAAGGGACATTTAGATGTGGCGTCGCTGCTCCTTAAAAATGGTGCTGATCCCAACTCTCGTGATGATCTGGGCAGGACTCCGCTTCACAGAGTATCACAGGGCGGACAGCTGGTCATGGCGGAGTCATCACTTGAGATTGCGCGGCTCTTGGTGAATTGTGGTGCAAATGTGAATGTCACCGACAGTGCAGGCTGGACTCCACTACACGCGGCAGTACAAAGTGGATATCCGGGCATTGCGGAGCTGCTACTCGGATCTGGCGCAAATCTCGATGTTCGGGACAACAATGATGACACACCGCTGCAGGTGGCCTGTTTTACTGGGAAGCTTGATATTTCACGCTTCCTCCTAGATCGAGGCTCCGACATGAATTCCCGAGACCAAAATGGCTTGATTCCATTACACGGGGCGTCAGGAAATGGACACGTTGACATTGCACGGCTGTTACTAGACCGTGGCTCTGATGTGAACGCACGCCAGTCACAAAGTTGGACTCCCCTGCACTATGCGTCACGATATGGTTATCTTGACCTTGCGCGGTTATTGATAGACCGTGGCGCTGATGTGAACGCGCACAAAGAAGATAACCGGACAGCCTTGCATCTCGCGTCAGGTTATGGGCACCTCGACATCGCGAAGTTACTGGTCGAGCGAGGTGCGAATGTCGACAGCCGGGATAACGAGGAGGAAACTCCCTTGGACCGCGCTGCAGGAAATGGGTACCTCAACATCTCACGCTTCTTGATCGAGAGTGGCGCGGCCATGTCTGCCTGCGATAATAAGGGCTGGACATCACTCCACAAGGCATCCTTCTCCGGACATCTCAACGTCACGGAGTTCTTGCTAGAGTGTGGCATAGATATCAACATTCGGACCAGAAGTGAAGAGACACCATTATACCTGGCATCCAGCAGCGGCAAATTCGACGTAGCACGTTTCCTAATCGAGCACGGCGCTGATTTCCGCGCGAACGACAAGAATCCACTGCACATCGCATCAGAAAACGGGCACGTCGACGTCGTGCAAATTTTAATCGACACTGGTATTGCCGTCGATATCCGGAACGGAACTCAAATGACCCCGTTGGCATTATCGTCAAGCAAGGGGAAATAGAAGTCGTTCGCTTCCTCATCGAACGAGGGGCCAATATAAATGTGCGGGACATTCGCGGCTGGGGACCATTACACTTTGCCTCAGGAAATGGGCATCTTGACACGGCACTCCTGTTACTGGGCCATGGTGTTGATGCGAACATCCAGTGCGACGACCTCTACAGCCCGTTACATCTTGCGTCGGCTAATGGCCACCTGAAGATTGCCGAGTTGCTGTTGCAGCGGGGCGCAAGTGTCGACGTTTTCAATGAGAAGCAAGAAACTCCACTTTATCAAGCAGTAAAGAACGGGAAAGTCGCGATTGTCCGTCTCCTGATTGACCACGGAGCGAATCTGCATAGTGCAGACGGCAATGGATGGAGTCTGTTGCATGCCGCATCTCAACGAGGGGACCTTAAGTTGTAAAGCTATTGCTTCGGCGGGGTACCAATGTCGATGTGCTCAACAAGGACAATGAAACTGCAGCCGAATTGGCATCGAAGAACGGCCAAGCCGAGGTTGCAAAGTTCGTTTCCGAGTACAAAGCAAATGCAAATATTCGGAGCAAGATACGGTCGGCTACTTTGAACACAGCTGGGTACGGCGCCGATGAAGATGGGACGGATAAGGGAAAGGCTTCGGTGCACACTGCCGCAGAAGAGGGGGACATCGACGTCCTGAAGTCATTGCTCGGACGGGGAATGGATATCAACAGCCGCAATGATGTCAACCAGACTCCATTAGACAGAGCAGCGGACAAGGGGAACGTCGATGTTGTCCGTTTGCTCATCGAGCGGGGCGCGGAGGTGGATTCACGTGATGTGTTTGGGTGGACACCGCTCCATTTTGCATCAAAAGGTGGACACCTCGAAGTCTCGCGGATGCTCGTTGATCACGGGGCGGATATGAACGCAAGGCAGCGGGACCATTACACTCCGATGCACTTCTCAGTTGATAATGGACACCTCGGGATTGTGAAACTGTTACTTGAACGTGGCGCGGACATAGATGCAGTGAATGGTTACGGTCAAACGCCATACGAAGTAACGCTGGCATATGGGTATCGAGAGATTGCAGATTTACTCCGGGAGCATGGCGCTGGCAGAGCAAGGTTCGAGGAATATTTTTATAGCTCGAACACAATGTCTGATTAGGACTTCGACTTTGGTCCTCAGTGACAGCACAGCTTAGAGGGAAAACTTTCACGTGTAACTATTGATATATCGATAGTTCGACAGAACGAGTACGAAATAGTCGGGGTCAATACGGAATCGTTTTGCACCTAATACACGCTCCCTGTAAACATGTGCCGTTCGCAGCACACGACTGGTAAAGAGGCTGAGATTGGATTTATAAGTTCCTACAATCGATAGAATCCTATGCGTAACGCCACAATTATCACCATACAATACCACTTCCAGGGCCCCGCTCGTTCCTCCCGCAAGATTCCTGCCTTCGCTGTAGCCCCGCCGACAAGAACCTGTAGACGTATGCAAACTCAGTCTGTACCACTTGCAAGACCACTTGGCAGCGTTAAGTCCGTGAGTGAGATGAGAAGACAGAACGCAAGAGCATGGCACCAAAGGCCCGGGGTATGATTGGCTCCGGCAGCAAACTTTCGAGAATGGCCAACAAAGATGCACTGGAAAGAGACGATGTGGGGCAGGATCGAGGATGCGGCGAGGGAATCTGGAGGTGGTCCTGGGCGTATATCAAGTGCTAATGAACTTGCGTCGCAATCTTCGCAGGAGCAATACGCGTGCGTGGTTAAGCAACGGAGAAAAACGGAAAAATTAGTGCGCGAGTACTTGAGAAGACAATCATGAATACATGACCGTGAGCCACTCGTCCACGTTACACGAGCCGGACGACGATCGAGCCTTGTCGATGACTAAGCGTGTGTCATCCACAAGCGAAAACGTGCGTGATTCAGAAAGCAGATCGGCGCGCAGTGGTGCGATCATCTATGCCATACGCGCTCTCGACGCACGTGCTGTTCTTTCCCTCTTTGGATCCAAAGACGCGGGTGAGAAACGAGAATAAAAGCCAAGGGAACTGCCCTGTCAGCACGTCAGCACCGATCCTATTCCGGGCTCACAGAGACTACAGAAGACAAAAACCTGCATAGAACCCAACGACGGAGCACCCACCTGTGGCGCGATTAATAGCGCTAGATATGGGCGGGCCCGCGGCGAGCGAGCCGATTACACCCTACTTCTTCTGCAGGCCTGGCAGGTCGAACGTGGGTGTGATTCGTTTGTCATGGTGAACAAAATGTTTTGTTCGGCGACAGATAAAGACAAGATTTGGGCTAACCCGGACATACAGCGAACCGGATGTCAAAGGAATGCAATAACTTATTCTGCAGTCGGCCTGGACCCTGCGATTGATTCAGTCCTCTTGGCCTTCGCGGAAGACTTCGATGTGGCGATAGAGCAGCTTAGTTGTGAATTCGACGCAGGGAGATACGGAAGCGCAGTGATCGAAGAGTACCTGAGTTGTCTTGGAAGGTTTAAAAAAACGCACAAGTGCTTGATTACAGTGCAGTAACAGACAAGTCAAGACACTCTGAAAAAGCAGTCAAAAGGATCGAAGCGTATCACGGTGCTGGGTTCAAAGCAGACATGTTCCGGCCTTTGCCGATCAATTCGGTCGCGGCCTCCTGTCCTCCGAATCCGTTCACCACTCTTATGCCCTTTCCCAGACCTTCCAAGTCCACCCCGGGGCTCATTTTCTACAGTAACTCCCTTACCCTATTCGAAGAAGACCCGTTTGACAAATTTCAAAAATTTCTAGTCCCCCACTACCTTGACGTCTACCCCAACGTAGAAGATGATACTCTGCCGGAGGGAGAGAGAAACTTCTACGAATCACGCTGTGTTTGGCACAACTCGAGCTCGTGACAATGAAGAACCCGCTTACGCGAGTAATTCGCTCATGCACCCGTACCCGTACGGTCGTACCTGTATCCGTGCGCTGCGAACTCTTCCCTACTTCCCGTCACTCCCGTCTTTGCGCTGCCGCCTTTACACGAGCAAGTCCCCGAGACGAACTTCTTGACAACGACCATCACACTCTACCGCCAAACAACCTCAAGACCGTCATCCGCTCGTCTTCCAGCGTTTTGGCGAGCTCAAGCGTTTCTCCGGACACGCAGGCCTAAGGCGTCCGGACGTCGTTTTTATGGATGTCCACGTGAGTTGGGTGCACCTCACGTGCATATCCCAAGAAGCTCCTCCCGCGTGCGTGGGCGAGAGATCATCGTGTTTCAAGCACAGGTACCGCGGGGCGGAGGGCAGTGGCAAAGAGTCTGGCGCGAATGTGAATACGGCTTCGAGGCAAGAGGAGCTCTCGGAGCCACAGGCGCCATTTGGAAAGTACGAGTAACTGATTATGCGTATGTTTTCTTCCTTGCTCCCTAGGGCAGCTTAGTTTTTTGAGCTGACTCATCATAGCCGCGGTTCTAAATACGCATTATTCGAACGAGGGTTGTGTCGAGCAAACAATGTGTGTTCATCAACGAGTTCCTATCACCCTCCGGCGGCGAAGCCTACGTATCGAAGGCACAGAAAACCTCGTCACTTGGGCCCTTGAGGTGCCTCCTGAAACTTGGGAAACCGCTTGACCCGACAACGTCAAGCGGGCCAGCGGCATCATCGAGGAGCTCAGGCAGATGGTGCGCAGGTAGAGAAGTTCGCACGAGCCATCGTATGTGCTCTGGATCGGTCGGCTGCCCAGTGCCTACGGATACCTCGTGGTTCCCACAAATTTCTGGAGTCGACCTGGGTGTGTCTCTGAAGTCTGCATATGTTATGGCCCAGTACTCGGACTTGATTGATTGCTAACTGATTGGAGCACAGGTTTGAATGGGTTTGCACATGTCGAGTTGGCTAGTACGCAAGAGAGATTTCTGGCAGCGTGTCAGGGTACAGCACATGATTTCTGCTACATGCAACGTTCGCTCGACGTGGATTTTGCACCAGCGCCGTTGCAATGGACGTACGACTTCCCGACCGTCGTCAGAGCGACAGTTTGTATTGAATCCTCAGGTCACGTGCCGCCATTCTCGGGAAAGATGGCGCCGTATGCTGGATGGACGAGGCGAGTGCATGTGTGATTGTCGCGCCTGCCAGCCATGCATCCGAATCGGCTGTGGAGGGCATATGAGGTGCAGGAGAACAAGAAGGGTGGGGAGAAGGAAGGAGGGGGATGAGGAGAAACGTACTTGCGGATAATTGGGCGGGAAAGAGGTAGCAAGTTGATGTGTTGATGCACCATGTTCTTCATATCGGCGGAGGCGGTAAATTTGAGTTTTTCGCATCGCTTCTCTGTGGTTCCAGTATACTACATGTCACCACTATAATATTATTGTTTACTGTAACCTTGACTGTAACCGTAAATCAAGGGTTTATCGTTTGTCGTTTGTGATGTGCGACGGGGATGCTTGGAGAGAGGCTCCGTCTGCATGGCCCTAGCTCAACGGGCCCCAACCCTTCAAGTTTCAGGCTTCAAGGCTTCAACGACAAGGTAAACTTACAGTAATCACGGCAGTTCAGCATCTCCAGGGCAGGACGAGTGGCATTTTACGCTTGTAATGGCCAATGATGGTGTGTCCCGTTACTCTTTCTTCCGGTCACTCGGAATGAGCGAACTCATACACGCACACCAACGTCACGGTGGCGCGCTCGAGGCGCCATACGATAGAGCGTGATATGTCTATGTTTTTGCATGGCTGTACCTATGCCTATGAGTCGGACCTAACATGAAGATGTTCTCCATCAAAACTGAGCGTGCCTCAAATATGTCTGTTCCGTCCCGAGCGCTGGCGAATAAAGACCAAGAGTCGAGAGTATCGAGAATCGATATTGAGGACTGCCGTATTCGACGAAGCGGTCTCGCCATCAAATTGAGTGAGGCAGAGGGGAGCACTACGCATCGTTGTTCTAGTCTTCTGTTGTGGCCCAGAACATCGGATGGGGCGCACAACTTGAAGCTTGAAGCTGAAAGGGCCCGGCCAGAGGGGAGTTTAGACGGAAGACCCTTGTACTAGTAGGTGCGCTTCGGAATATGAGACGCAAATACAACTTAGAATATGAGTCCGAGTAAGTCTGGGTATATCACTGCACTGTTCAGGTTGGGGACATTACAGTAAACCTACTCTGAAAGCACAGATAAGAAATTGATTGCAGATGGGAATGCTCACGGGCGTTCATTGCGCTGGTTGTCTCGTGGTTTCGGCTGTGGGCGACTACTACGGCTACTTCCCACCTGCAACCTTCCCATCCACTCATCACGAACAGTTTTTCCATTTTCCACAGTCTATCATGTCGACTGTCCCCACTACGTCCACCTCAAACTCCAACTTTGCATCCATTTTCAACGCCGCGATGGAATCCTACAGACTTGAGACCAAGAATGACCTAGCCTCGCATCCGCTCCTTCCCAGCCTTCAATCCTGCGATTCCCCCGATGCAGTCCTCGCCGTTCTTCGAGAGCAAATCCCCGCGTTCAGCAGATCCCAGAATGGTGACGACGGCCTTACAAAATGGGTCACCCCGACCGTAAACGTTCTGTGTGCGTTTTCCGCCACGCTTGGCCAGGGTGTTGGGCTGGTGAGTATCAAGATGATTTCTCGTGAATAAGTCCTGATCTAATATTTACTTTCAGGCATTCCCACCAGCAAACGTGGTATTTGCGGGTATCGGTGTTCTTCTCTTGGTCCGTGTCCTTCATGTCTCCTCGCAACCTATTTTGACACCCAGGGTTCCCAGGCGGCTAAAGATGCCAGCGCTAGGCAGGACAAGCTCATTGAAAATTTTGACCGCATCGAACGTTTCTTCCATCGGCTCGAAATATACACTGGTGTCACACCAACTGCTGCTATGATAGACATAGTCGTCGAGATTATGGTCGAGGTCCTAACGATCCTTGGGATCGCGACAAGGGAAGTGAAGCGTGGACGATTCAGTGAGTTGATGAGATAGATTTGCCATTCTTGACTGACACGTCGCTTAGAAAAGTACTTGAAGAAGTTGACGGGTAACACAGACATCGAGGATAAGTTGGAGAGGTTGGACAAATTGACACAAGAAGAGGCACGGATGGCATCTGCGGAGCTGCTGAAAATGACGCACGGTGTCGATGATAGGGTGAAGGGAGTCGATGAGAAGGTACAAGCTGTCCGCGGCGCCTTGCACGATGTTAGAGACAAGGTTCAAGGTGTTGAAGGGAAGGTGCAAGACGTCAATGACGATGTGCAAGGCGTCCGCGGCGACATGCAAGATCTTGGAAATAAAGTTCAAGACGTCGAGCACAGGGTGCGAAGCATTGGCAGTGACATTTCAAGCAGGGTCCGAGCCGTCGATAACAAATTAGACCAGGTCAATTGCTCGTTACTTCTTTAACCCCTGCTCCTCATTCAAAGCACTCATATCCTTTCGCAGGGAACCAGCACAGAGACAGTCTTTCACGATGGCTTTCGCCGCCAGATCTATCCACCAATCATAACATTGCATGCAAAATTTATCGCGACGGTACAGCTCAATGGTTTTTTCAAGGAAGTATATTAATCAATGGAAATCCACCGATACCTTCTTATGGATACACGGAAAGCGTGCGTTAATCTTGGCCCTCACTAAGCATCAATTCCTGATCACCTCAATTTTGTAGCGGGATCAGGAAAAAGTATCCTCTGGTGTGCCCTTCAACGGTTTCAGCGCTTATTGAAACTGACGTCATCAATTCAGTTCCTCGATCATACAAGATATCATAGCGTTGCGCAACGCTGGGAAAGCATCGATGGCTTATTTTTATTTTGACTTCAGGGACGTTGATAAACAAAAGCTTTGCAACTTGCTTCCTTCTCTGCTCATCCAACTTTCTGCTCGGTCCGACCATGTTGCGATATACTCTCCCGACTCTATTCTACACATGATCGCGGAGTACAGAAACCCAGCGATCGTGCAATTGTAGAATGCCTCAAAGAAATGCTCACCCTCGAGGCGCAGAGACCTACTTACATCATCATGGATGCACTCGACGAGTGTCCGATCACATCTATTCCATCACCGCGAGAAGAGGTCCTCGAGCTTGTGGACGAACTTGTTGGACTTCACCTTCCAAATGTCCACATATGTGTCACAAGTCGGCCTGAGCACGACATTCAGGCTGTCCTCAAAGATTTGTCCCGGCGTGCGTCTCCATTCATGACGAAAGTGGACAACAGGAGGATATCGCCAACTATGTCGCCTATTTTGTTCGCACAGACCGAAAGGTGCGAAGATGGCGGAAGGAGGAAAAGGATCTGGTTATCAAGACACTATTGGAAAAAGCGGATGGCATGTAAGGGTATTGCCATCTGCTGTAGACAATGTTAAAACATTCCATGAATTAGGTTCAGATGGGTGTTTTGCCAATTGGAAGTCTTGCGGCACTGTTTCCCGTCCAGTGTCGGGCGTATCCTGGAGGAGTTGCCAGAAAGCTTGGACGGGACTTACGAGCGCATACTAAGGAATTAGGAAGCCAAACCAAGGACATGCTCGTCGGTTGCTGCAATGTCTTGTAGCGGCTGTTCGCCCACTTCGAGTCGAGGAACTTGCAGAAATTCTGGCTTTTGACTTCAATGCGGAGGGGGTCCCAAGGCTAAATCTAGGCTGGCGCTGGGAGAATCAAGAAGAGGCAGTGATGTCGGCTTGCTCAAGTCTGGTCATGATAGTCAAGGACGGGGATTTACGGATCGTTCAATTTTTCGCATTTTTCCGTCAAGGAATTCTTGACGGCAAACCGGCTTGCGGAGCCCATCAGAGATGTCTCGAGTTATCACATTCGACTTGGGGCTGCGCATACGATTCTTGCCCAAGCATGCCTTGGCGTCCTCCTCCGATTGGACGATCACATTGACCGTGACAACATCGAGAACTTCCCGTTGGC
>WTXL01000237.1:0-30255 GCA_022376525.1 Russula vinacea | reverse complement strand
TTTGCAAGATGTGCCTTCCCTGCGCCATCTCGGATTGAACGTAGTTTCTCGTACCAGCCACACAACGCAACCCCAAGGCCCAAAAACGTTTCATACTACCAAAATTAACATCTTTCAGGTATGAAGGCCATAGCTCATTCTTGAACACCCTCGTAGCCGGGTTTACGGCCCCATCCCTCCGGGACGTTGACATTAAACTTCGGTACACCGATGACATCAACCCCCCCATTCTTCACCTCTCCCGGTTTATAGAAGATGCAGGGGCACATTGTCGCTCTGTTCAAATCATCATTTTGAGATTCTCTTTCCACCTCTCGTTGCGCGGCCCCTCGGAATACGCAGGCCACCACCCGCTGAATTTCAAACTGGATACGATACCTATCCGCAATACGATGGTGCAGATGAGCAGCCCGTTTTCCTGCAATGCTCGTCACCGGCGGAAGAACTGACCATACATGTCGATAATCGGGAGGTGGAAGATATTGTTTTTTTATGGCGCCAGTTTTTGATGCAATTTCCCAGCGTCAAGGTGCTCCGGATGTATGGCGATCATAAGGCTAGTAGTAATCACGGCATCGCTTGTGCCCTCCATTACGATCATGGAGGGCATAATCTTGCTCTCTTGCCTGCTTTGGAGGAAATCGAGCTTTGCTTGGGCCAGGTCTGACTCCCGCGGGCTGTGCACCAGTGCTGGTCGCATTCAAGCCATTCGCCTCTGCACGGCAGCAAGCAGGCCTCCCGGTCCAAATTGTAACGAATATGCGGACGCACCATGAATTGTGGAGAAAGGGCCAGTCCGTAACATTTAACCTCAGCGAATAAACGTACGTTGTTTACAATGCGAGTAGATAGAATTTGTAACCGAACCTCAAGCTTTGCCTATTTCGAGATGAGGACTGAAGTTACTGAACAGTAAGTGTCGTGCTTGGATACACGGTTATAGAAACAATGTGGACAGTTGTTTCTCTGCGGGAGAATGAAAGACAACTTGAAGGAGAGTGAGGAGAGACGCAGGCACGGCACGTATTTATATCCTAGCCTCGCGATGGCCGCAACTCCAACATAAGACCCGCGATTGGACCTTTCGCGGAAGGTTCCGTAGTGGTTCTATTAATCGTCAAGCGAGTGTATTCCGAGGTGTGGTTCATCAAGGGAGTGTCGAGTTTCTGGAATTCGTGAGCATCATCCCGTGGTGTCACTGGATGTGGCAGCGACCATGGTTGTTTATCTCATATTGATGATTTCATGGAGAACATACTGTATGCATCGTGGTGGTAGAGCTCAGATACATTAATCTTTCAATTGCCTGCCGTTCTGCTGTTCTGCGTGGACATTGTTGCTGGTCATTGATGGTTACTCTATATGTGACATTGCCTGGTGTCATCTGATGACGGTTACTCTCTCGACTCCTAATTGCAAGCCAATTTACCTGTTGGTTCTATGTCAGACGTACAGGTCTCACTCTCCTTCTCTTCTTTCGTAACCGCCTAATCTCTTCCCTCCGTTCCTATGTTCACCTAATGAGGAACCACAATAGTTGTCTAACTTGTCTTCTTACTGAGTTTCGGGAATTAACGCCTTTGTTGTTTCCCTACCCCATTTCCCACCTCCGCCATCGAGGATCCCAACGTCATCATCGCCATTCCCATCCCACCAGATCCAGCTTTCCCCCCCATCTTTTCCTTCTGACCTTCGTACTCAGATGAGGCTGCCGTGCTCTACTGTGGCATCCCTTTCATCACACGCACTTTCTCCATTCATGCCCCAACCTGTGCCCAGGTGATGCAATCTCATCAATACGTACTTTCAGGACCCTGTCGGTAGCGAGGAGAAAAAAGATGTTTGCGAGAGCCCGTCGCTGGTCTGTTCCTCTCAACGCATGCACGCCACCTTTTTTCACGCAGTAAACCTCAGACTTTAGCTTCTTCAGTATAACGGCTCAAGATCCAGAATCTATTGTCGCAACGATTACCTATGCAAGCACTTCTCTCGCGCTCATGATGCCACGACGATCCTGTTTAGGTCACTCACTTGGTCGGACTACGCGCAATGCAACTCTCGCAACGGTATATCGACACTGCCTTGAAGTTCTATCACCCAAGCGGTCTCCGCTAAATGCAGGGACTGGTATGGCTTACGCGCCAGTCGCTCGCGCGCTATATAGATCGGCCGGGATCCGGATGTGGGGTTTATAGTAGTCACAAGGAATAAAAAATGGTGCGTACCCCTCTTGCAGAGTGAGAGAGCTGATTGACGGTAACTTTAAAGCCTGGTACGGCGAGATCGGGGCCAATTATGACCCAATCCGGGCGCGCATCGCGCGGTTGCGATCACACGATTCTTCCCGTGGGGCTGGGACCGGCGCACGCACGGCGATCGTCGACCATGTCAATCCTGACGCGGGCACGGCGTCTCGGCGGTGGCACCCACGACTGTCATGTACGAGCACTGACGCTGGGTGCTTGAAGGTGCTTGGCGCTTTATATTCGCATGGTTTGTGTATGCGCGATCAGTGGCGTTGGCAGATACATTCGGTTGTCGTGGGGCTCGTTCTCTCCTCTCTATATCCTCTCCCAATTGTCGATCTGGAGCTGACAATCAGATTCTTTCCCTTGCTCCTCTTTCCTCTCAGGGGTCCACCGGAAAACGCTCGCAACAATGCCGTCTCAATAGAGGACGCAAATGATACCCCGCCGATGCTTCCTGCGGCAGCACCCTTTCAGAATCAGAAGAGGTCTTTTCTCGGCCGTCTATGTGTATTTGACAGCGCTACAGGCATTTCCTCCGCAAACAACGCTTGTCCTATTTCGGGACAAATCGATGTGCGCGGCATGTTCTCTTGCCGCTCGGCGGTGCAGTACCAGGCAATTCAGAATCAGAATCATGGCGCAGTAGGAACGGACGTCGGCGCACCGTTGCGCCGGAGCACAGCTGACGACTGAGTGCCCAAGGAGGCGGTTACCGGTGCAAGGGTGGGACTTTTGTTCGTCGCGACAACCGGTAGTAGTGTGTGCTCCTGGTCCTGTAAATGATTGAGGGACCAAGCAGCGGCCGTACTGCTTCATTTTATCAAAAATGGTGGGAGTAAAAGAGGTATCTGTCTTTTAAAAGTACAGTATCAATACGATGGCAACTTCTTGTTCCCCTTTCCTCGAGTGGTACTTATCACGTGATGCGCGCGCTTCTCGGATGGCAGCCGCATTGTCACCCCAGTGACGCTTGTCGTCTCAACCCCTTGAAAGTATACGGAAACGCACAAAGACCATTTACTCACCCACTCGCCACTCAGTTCCAGACAGGCGACTCTCCCGGCGCCATTAGCAGAGCAAGTCCGGGGCTGGAGTGATGAAGTCAGATTATCCGCTCGAATTGGCCCTTGGATCGCCTCAAAAGACTGATTGAAGATAGGGCAACTTGGAGAACGTTCACTGTCGGGTTGGGCCTCTATCCGATTATGAATGTTCTCCATGCTTTCTGCGACCCTTGGTTCCCTGGAAAGGACGTTGGCCTGGTATGCAAACTTGCCCGAAATCTGCATTCATATTTATTTGGTAGCTATTCTCTCCTGTGAAACTGATGTGCTAGAGTTTCCTTTTCACAGTGCGGGTTTTCACACGTATTGCGTTTTTTAAGAGCACAGGAGATCATTCTTCAGCGCACCTTAGCATGCGTTTGATTGATGGTGGACTCACTGATAACAATTCATGCACCGTGTCGAGTTAGTCCCGTCATTGTGGCCCTTATGTCTTCCCGCTCTCATCCAACCAAAGTCCGTCCTTGAAGTGTATTCTCAGACGCAAGTTGTTGCTTTGGCGCCAGGCTCGCCGTCTATCAAGCCTCAAAACTGGGATGCGAGCCCTCTCGGGCAGAGTCGGAGCATAGGGCTTTGGACTCTGATGGGCGCAAATGTTGATAAAGTCGGAAACTTGCGCCGTCGCTCTGGTAAGTTCTTCGGTTGTCTTTGTGCTGACTACTGGGTCGCGTCAGGGCCAATAATTCGAGTGCAGAAGGATTTCGCAGAGAGAGGAAGATGAGGGTATTTGATGATAATGTACGGCGCAGGCATTCGGAATTATATACATGCCACATTGTGCCCACACTTTTAAATAGATGCCAAATGGGCGAAGATGTACTGTCTTATGACCACGGTGTCAGTTGTAAGTAGGGAGGAATGATACGCAGTTCAAAGGGAATCTGCAGACGTCCGGTAAGCGATGTAAGGTAGCATGAAAGTGATGAAACAGATGGGGCAACGTCCGAGACGTGATCGAGTTTGCGCGTGCACGCTTGCACGCTTGCCTTTTTGACACTCATGTCGGTCCGAGTCTGAGTCCAAGTCCATTTCCGAGTCCTAGTCAGAGTCTTAGTCAAAGACACCAAAGATAGAATTTCGATGAAACCTTACTCAAGGCCCATTACTAGGATCGGCTCCATGGTGTAGAAGGACTTGTGCGCGACTATCTTCCGCATGTATACTTCGCGATACCAGATAAAATGGAGTCAATCCATGCTTGTTCAGGGCATTTGCATCTGCGCCTTTCTCGAGAAGTATGCGAGAAACTTTTGCAAGCCTCTCTATTTGGATATCATATGGATCCGGCTCCGATGCCAGATGTAATGGTGTCTCCCCGTCCTTGGTCTGGGCTTCTACATCCGCGCCGCGCTCAATAAGCATGCAAACGACTTCCTCATTCCAATCGTGATGCCAGATGTAATGGTGTAGTCCGTTCTTATCCTGGCTGCGACATCCGCGCCGCGCTCAATAGCATGCGACTGACTTCCACGTTTCTGATGTTGTGCCTGATGTAATGGTGTCCCGTATTGTTCTGAGCTGAGACACCCGCGCCGCGCTCATAAGCATGCGAACGGGTCCCTCTTGTCCAAATTCCGATGCCAGATGTAATGGTGTAGTCCCGTACTTGTCCTGGGCTGCAACATCCGCGCCGCGCTCAAATAAGCATGCGACTGACTTCCACATTTCTGGATCGTTGTGCTTGATGTAATGGTGTCGTCCCGCCATTGTCCTGAGCTGAGACACCCGCGCCGCACTCAACAAGCATGCGAACGAGTTCCTCTTGTCCCCATCTCGCCGCCAAAAGTAATGGTGTCTTCCCATCATTGTCCTGGGCTGCCACATCTGCACCGTGCTGAATAAGCAAGCGAGCGACTTCCTTATTCGATGCCAGATGTAACGGTGTCTCCATCTTCCAGTTCCGGGCCATAACACTCGCGCCGTGCTCGATAAGCATGCGACAAATGTTCACATGTCCACGTTCCGACGCCACATGCAATGGTGTCACATTGTCATCGAATTCTCGCAAGCGCACATCCTGTGAGCACTCGATAACGAGGAACTCGACTATGAAATGTAAGCCCCAAAGTGCGGCATAATGCAAGGAAGCTCTGAGGGGTGACGGCGGCCTTTCATCGTATTTGCCATAATTATAGCGCGGGTCTTGAATCCAGACGCAGACCGCAAGATGTGATTCTCCTGGGTCAAACAGTTGCTTCAACCCATCCTCCACATTTTGCGACACACCCTCGAACAGGGCATGGTCCGCCCAATGCTTCGCAGCATATTCAGCGAGAGGCCATTTCTCCAGATTATCCCTGGTGACGAGTCTGACGACATCCTCATCAAGGTGTAAAAGAATGCCCAAACAGATTTGTGCCGCGAGGGTATGAGCAGGTGTCATAGAAACATGATAACGGCGGGGAATAATGTCGTTTGCCTCAGCAAGGCGGTGAGAAGTCAAGTATTCCTTGACGGAAAAATGTGAGAATTATATCACTTTTCCGAAACGATATTCATCATCGACAATGGCAAGCAAACTGGGGCAAGTAGACAGCACCGCGTCTACTGGATCTTCCAGGCGGCAGTCTTCATCAAATTTCGGAATTGGTCCTGCCTTGAAATCGAATGCGAGCAACTCGGCAAGCTCCTCGACGCGAAGCGGGCGGGAAGCCACTGCAACGAACCGAAACAGCCGATGGGCAAATTCCCAGTGTGCGTTGTTGATATTTGCAAGGTGCGCTGATATGTCTCGTCCAGCGTGTCTGGTAAGTCGGCCAGTGCATACTGAATTTGTGTTGGGACGCAGCTGCACAAGTAGTCCGCGGAGGCACTGCTAGCTTATCGATATCGATGCCACGGGTATGCGCAAGCTAATAGCCCAAAAGATTGGGCGTAATGGGGGGAAGATAGTTGAGCGCTGAGGTTAAGCGCTCGACAATTTGTGAGATACGCGAGTTCACCAGACAGTGCGGATAACAACAGAATTGTGGCGATGGCACACAGACAGCGAGGCGAAGCCACAGTGAGGTAGTTTTTTTTGTTTTTTTTTTGAAATCCATTTCGGTCCGCCTTGGGTTACAAACCCTACGTAGGACCTTATCTGTACTACGGTGACATGTATGATCCAGTAACTACTAAGTGTTCGCTTTGACGAATATTCATCCCCCTGAACCCACGCTAAAAAGGTCCGTTAGTAGGTTGCAGCTTATGATTCCCGGGTGTCTTGAGTCCTGTCTGGCGGTCTGAGGCCTGAGCGGGTCTTGCGTCCTACAGTGAGGTAGTAAGGCCTGGGAGACGCCGAGAACGAGAGAATTTTTGGCTAGTTGACGGCACAGAGGTTGCTATAAAAGAGAGAGCACATAAGGGAGGTACTCGAATACTTGAGCCCTAGTTGTTACAGTACAGGACAGGACCGCGCCATTCAGGATATAAGGCATCCCTTCTCTACTCGGAGTTGGCACTGGAAGTACTAAACGCCCATCTCCGAGTCAAATGCGGAGATGCCGTAGATGCAAGGCTACTCTTCGAACAAGAAATCATACAGTATAAGTAAGTTGTCAACCTATTTCGCCATACGAAGAGCACCACATACCATCAGTCTTTCACGGGCAAATCGATACCGAGACTAAGGATCGGAGCGAAGATCAACGCCAACTAGAAGAGAGTGCTTCGTGCTCGTCGCGTGCAGCTGTACTGAAGAGGTAACCAATGTCGCGTATGTCGTGCTTTGGCGTGTTGGTGAACACCGCGTGGACGGTACCCTCTCCTTCCGGCTCATGACTGGGCGCACCGACGGTCCGACGACGACGGCCACCGCTCAGCACTTAGTAATCGCGAGCATGAAAAGCGCAAGATGTGGGTTCTCAGCACCTCTCCCGCGGTGCTCGCCGCCCAAACAAGTAACGTAATCACATGACCTAATACTAACCCTAGCCTGGTGTTACGCGAAGGCAAAGGGAGATGCGCGTCGTGCGTCAAACCACCGCGAAGGATACCAGTTGTTCATGTTGGCATACCCTCTGGCCTCTTTCGTGTCCTATGGATAAGTAGTAAAAAGCCACCGTCCGATATTGTATCTCGTATGTGGGTATCGAGCCCTCGGGCCACTCATCCCCCGAATCGTGACAAGAATCGTAAGTTGCAAATGTCGAGGTGTGATGCGCTTCACAAGGAGATTTTTCGACGCATCGTACTTCCCACAGGCATCATAAGCACAACATCGGGAAAACGAACTGAAAGACGTGGCGCACCTGCTACGTCCAAGACTTCGGTTGTCAGGTTGGCAAGACGTATAAACTACAGTTTCTGTGCCGGTGCTAACATTGTTCTATGTGCTGCTTCAAATATCTATGAATTCGGCCAACGGGAAACCATTAGTTAGACATCATTAAATGCGCGTAAGGGAAATGACAGACCTCAAGCCCCGCTTTGCGCTACAGGTTTAGAAGAGTTTGGCTTCAACTGCGAGCTCAGGCTTCGCTACCTTCGGACTTGCCACCTTTCGCGCCTTTAAGGGGCATATTATAGTACGTTGATGAAAACTTTCGACTGGGACACGTAAGACATGCCGGAGAACCGCCGACGGCCACGGACCCTCCACTAGGAAATCCTCCCCTTCTCGCCGAAAACTCGTCTAAAAGCTTGTACGTGACCAGGACCCTCTCAGTGTCCTTCTTGTAAAGCGTGTTCATAATCGCGTTTGCGACGAAAAAGGGGTAGAGGAGGTGAAGAGACCAATTCAGGTGGCTGAATGTTGTTCCAAGTGACGCCGAACATTCCGTTGTAGGGGTCTTCGGTAGCGAAGGTCTGTACCACGTATGCGCGTATGGGGGGAAATATCGCCACAGAAACTGCCAGTAATACTTATATATGTTCGTTTCAGCCAGTGTCTCGCTATGCGGCCTGGGAGGAATCAAGGGTGGCATACTCTGTAAGGGTGTACCGTCGGTAGTGTATATCGTAGCCTCATCAAACTCATCTTTGAAACGCTTCATTATAGACATATGCGATGATGCAATTGAGAAGACGTACACCGGACACATTCGTAGTCCTTCCGCTCAGGTGGTATGTTCACCGTGATCTTGTAACAGTGTTTGACAACAGGTATACTGTAGGAACGAAAGCAAAAAAGAGGCGAAACAAAACGCATCTGTTATGATGGAGAAACAGTTGAGTACCACAAAGACAAGATCGCGAGAATGTGCTTACTAGCGAGATGGTCCAATGAACTCGCCTTTCTTGGCAGGTTAAAAGTCTTGCTTGAGAGCATCTTAAAAGGGTGGCTTACTGAGTCCTTGGGCGCTCCAGCTCCATCTCTGGAGTTGAACGTATTTGTTATCGTCCAAGCGAAGAGGACAGACGAGCTTGAAATCCGGAGGCCGTCTCATCGGAGAATCGGGAGACGCGAAGACGCCGATGGTATTCCGCACTTGGCCCATCTTCCGTTATGACTTTCGTCTCAATGGCCATGACCATCTAAATGTCGTCGCTTCTTCATGGGCCGCATATACATATGGTCAACTCCTCGGCACTTTAGCTTCCTAATGACTACACCTTGTCCAACAGCACAAGCGGCAGCGACAAACGAGCGCGCGTATCAGAAGCACCGTTCTCTGCGGAGCGGGTATTTCGCAAAAGGACATTGCCAAAATCCTTCCGCCGAGTCTTCTCCTGTCACAGCCCCTGGGCGGCCCAAGCCCGCGCAGGACCTGAGAGATGACGCACATACAGGGAGGTGCGTGGTTGCGTGCGGTGGGCGCACAGAAAAGTGGTATCGTTATGCCTTGGAGGAGCCAACGATCCCCTTCGCGGATTGACCGGTTAATATCTTTAATACCAATACCAACCAGTAAACTTTGATACAACTGATAGAAAATACTAACTCACATGAAGTTCATAATATCGTATGTTGACATTCTGCATGTCAACAAAGGTGCGAGCCCCAGCTTGGCAGTCACTGAACGACCCGGAGTGGCCTCGTGAGTACAGTATGTACATTCAGCTTCGATTTTTTTTTCTCTGGTCGCCACGTGTCAGCTTTCGAGCGATGTGAGTGATCCTTTCGGGTATGGGGTTGCAAATGTAGTCGCATAATGATACCGGGATTATCGGAGACCTGGGGGGGAAAGCAAAGTTAGGCGCATTTTAACGTCCTAGAATGAGTCTTCGCAAACCTGGCTTTACATATAGTGAGGGCCCAACACACACTCAAAGGCTTCGTTGAGAGGGATAACGTCATGTTGTTTTAGTAGGGGCTTTCCGTGGGTCACCGGTAGCCAGGCGGGCAGCAGAAAAAACACAGGGCCAAGTTCCGGCGTTCAACGTTCAACTTCCCGGGCCGGGCCGAAAAGGATCCGCGGCCCGACACACACATATCGCTCACCCCACCAAACTCACCCTGAAAAAGCCATTGGCAGTGGAACACACTATGCGCAGCAGAAATGCTTCAGCCAAGTAACATCAGAACACCGCATCATCACCGTCCGCCGTGCCCGTCATCAGCTCCGCTTCCCGGAAAATACACCATGACTACACAATAATAAGTTAACAACAGAACTTGAACCAAGAGGCAGGCGAAGGTGTCTCGTGCGGTGCAGACCCGGAGGCTCGAAGTGACGCGCCAGAGGCGTGGAGAATTTGAATTTCGATGTCTCTTGGGCGGCCTTGGGCCACGATCGACAGAAATTGTCATTTCATTCAGATTCATTCTCCCTGCCTGAAAGGAGTGGAAAGGTCGTTCGTCTGCGGGTGCGGTGGCGGCGGCGGGATAGGCATCGGTCATTGTATCGGATTATCATATTTATCTTTGTAGGAATCGGTACTGCAGTACTATGATACACCGCATGATATACCGCATAAACCCTTTACTCGGTACCACAGGTCCTCAGTACTCAGTACTCAGTGCTCACTGGACATTCAGATAATAAGAGTAGACCTGTGATTCACTGATTCTATGAAACTTATTCAAACGTCTTCGAGTTCAGAAGCCACTCAACCAGTTCAATATATTCAGTTCGTGATGCAATACAGAACAGTTGCGTAAGAATCATCATTCGCGAACTCCGTCAAGAACAACCTTCTCTCAAAAATACCATAGACATGCGTGCTACACACCGCCAAAACACTATGAACAACCATTCCCGCTGGCGCACAGCCGGCGACGATGCTCGACCCAACGTCCAAAAGCTCGGTATTCCCCTGGATAAACCGCAACTTGAAGAGCGCTTGCGTGTCTAATTCAAAAGAACCACAGGAGATTCGATCATCGACGACAGGGTCCAACTACTTGCTGAAAAAAACTTTGACCGGGCGACCTGCTTTTCGCCGTGCGGAGACGAATGGCTCGAAAGCCACCAGCCTGGGTCTGCATTGGCTCTCGTCGATCGACGACGAGTTCTTGTCGAGCTCTATTTCTTCCAAAGCGGGCAAGAAAGTAACGTCATCATCAGGCTCTTTGTAGCCTTGAAGGAGAATGCGCGCAAAGCAGTTGTTTTTGTCTTCTGTACGGAGTACCTTGACACTAGGGAACTGCTGAAGAAACTTGCGCCAACTTCGCCGCCAAGGAATAAGATCTTCCCAGACATCGGTACTCGCCTTGTCAAAGCTAAGATGGAGCTCCTCCACAGTGGCAAGAGCCGTAGAAAGCACGCTGCTCATTCGCATTATTGATTCTGAGGGAAGTAAAGAAATTGTACCAAATTTGAAACCCGGCTTGCAGTGGCTAATGTATCCCGACTGCGGCAGCAATGAGAGGTGAAAAAGCCATGCTTGAAAGACCACGTGAACCACGTGATAATGTTCCTCTATCTCGTTGATGAACCGGGGGATGTGCACGACCATGGAGGCCAAATCCCGGCACAGTATTGAACCTCAACATCCCGAAGAGATGGGGCTGAAAGCCCAGCCACGAGAGCATCAAAGAATAATATATCATGGCCAATGTAGCGGAAAAATGTTAATTTTGAAAGTGTGACAATATCCTTGGGGGTCGAAGGCTGTGATGAGGTTACTGGACCTGATATAAAGCCCAGATCAAGACTGCGCAAACAAGAGAGGCCTTTCAAACAGGCGAGAAGGGATGTTTCTGATAATGGGCTCTGGTGACTATTATCGAAATGTAGAACGAGGTCAGTGAGAGCCGTTGCCGATAATAAGAATTCGGATATGGGTGGGAGGGAAACCCGGGAAACGCCGGTCAATTCAAGATGTAGCAGATGCAGATCGGATAGATCCGGTCCCCTAAGAAATGTATCTGGAATTTTTACGTAGGGGCCGCAAAAATGAAGGGAAAGTGTGTCCAGCACGGGAAAGGCACGGTTAGTCAACTCGAAGAACTTGTCAAAGTTGGCCCTCTTCCCTTGAAAGGTGATCTTGCGCACGCGATCAGGATGGTGTTTGAGTGTAGCACGCATGCGCCAAAGGGCACTGCCAGTGATGGGTTCATAGATGTGCTGGTAGTCGATGGAAATTGGCAAAGGTCCTGAAAGGATCGTCTTGATATGGCCCGGTTTCTTCGGTCCCACCAAAACACCCAAATCCAAACGGACGTATGACGCAAACACGACAGCGCGCCACTTGCTGCATACATGTACGAGATTTATCCACACATGTTTCTCCCCCCACTGGTAATCGTATGAATTGATGTCTTGTCGATAGCAGTCGAATATTTCCAAGAGCACCTCATCGGGGAGTTGATTGATCGTCAAACAGCTCAAGCTTGGCGACCGTTCGGTCCGTTCTTCCTGGAAGGTGGCTTGACTTGGGAGCAGTAAGTCAGAGAATTATCATGGATAGTTACTACTAGACATACTGTTGCTCATTAGTGGCCTCCATGGTGTTGGACGTCATGACTTGGTAAGCCGTCAGGGGCTAACTACATGGGGTTGACTCCGGTTGACTGCTGAGATGACATAAGCTGGAATTAGGTGGTCCTCGTCCAGTTTGAGTCCCAAGTCCTCCGGTCAATTCTGTACGTATCTGCGAGGCGACGCCCTTCCACCATGACGTGATTATCTCAGTCCTCGATACGTACTTTCAGGCCCTGTCGGTAGCAGGAGAAGAAAAGTCGTTGGTGAGAGCGCGTCCCTGCTCTGTACCTCTCTGCGGATGTGCGCCTCCTTTTTTTCACGCAATAACCTCAGGTTTTGGATTCTCCTGCATAACGTCCAAAGACCTACTAGTAGAATATATTGCCGCGAAACTTAAAAATGACAATAGCTTCTCCTCGCATTCATGATGCTATCGACGGTCCTTCTAGGTCACTCACTTGAATCGGACTTACGCGCGCTGCAACTCTCCCACCCACGATGTATCGACACCGCCTTGATATTCTCACCTAAGCAGACTCCCGCTTTAAGCAGGGACTGCCATGGCCTGCGCGCAAGTACCATACAGGATCGTGGGCCCGGCGGACACGATTTTGAAGAGGATGCGCGGGCCTGTCCGGATCTACTCAAAGCAAGATTAAAAATGAAGCGCACCTCTCCTGCAAAGCGTGAGGCCTTTAGGGCCAGAGTTCAGGCCGATTATAAACGATCCTAGCACAGTCCTTCCGGTGGGGCTGGCGTAAGTGCATGCACGGTGATCCCCGAACATGGCACCTCCGCATCCCTCGTACAGCCACCGTCGTGGCTGTGCCGACGCCAAGGCACAATCCCATGCGCCAGGATTGCTTGTATGGGTGGTCCAGAAACTCAGAAACGTTTCTCAAATACGCCATCCACGGAGAACGCAAACTGTGACACTGTTGCTGATGCCCCGCCGATGCCTGACGGCGACGTCAGCATTAGATCAGCTGAGTGTGCGACTGACGGCGCTACATGCGGCGCTGCCTATGCAAACGGCGTTTCTCCGTTCTTCGGGACACAGAAATTGGCGTGGCTTGTCTACGCCCGGTTCTTGGCGCTCAAACTACAGATTCGGATTATGGCGCTGCTGGAATGGACGTCAGCGCACCATTGTGATGGAGCACAGCTAACGAACGAGCGCTCGAAGAGGCGGTTGCACACGCAAGGATGGGACCGTTGGTTGTTCGCTGAAGTGAAGTCGCAGTAGTAGCGAGTATTTTCGTTCGTTAAAGTGAAAAGTTGTATTTCTCCTTGGAGAATTGGAAATTTGATCTCTTGGGCGACCTTGGGCTACGATTGACAGAAACTGTTAGATCATTCTCCCTGCCAGAATGGGGTGAAAAGGTCGTTCGTGTGATGGTGCGGGTGCAGGTGCGGGAGAGACACTGGTGGGCGTTCTGGGCCGAAGCGAGGAACGAGTGCAGGCCCAGAATGGGGTCTTAGTGTGAGCAGAGAGGGCGGCACGTGACGCGTTCGTCTTGTCGTCCCTGCCGCCATCCTGTCACTCTCTTCTTTGGACAGTTCGAAGAACCTCCCTGCCGTTTCAATTTGCCCACCCGCCACGCCCATTTTTAAATCCTGAAGAAATTTGGTACAAACTATCGATGACGAGCCCCGCAGTCCGAGGGCAGTTAGCCCGCTTCAGGTGGGCCCACCCACCCGCCGCGAGCTCGCCCCCGGACACGCAGCCCGCATCTTCGATCGAGAGGCGCTACGCGCTCCCGCCCGTTTGCTGTGCAGTCAAGTAGTAAACAGACTTGTGTAAATAGTAACAACCCTATAAGGACTCGGATGTCGAAAGTCTCTACCCAAACTCAGAACCTACGCGCCGAGCCCGCCATCATCCCTTTTTACCTTGTGTATATATCGGTACTGCAGCTTTAGTTGGTACCTCAGTGGTCATTCAGATAATTAGAGTCGTATGATCCTATTAAATTTAGTCTTATTATAAACGCCTTCGAGATCAAAGGCCAACTCGACGGGTTCAATGTCTTTGGTACGTGATACGCTACATAACAGTAGCGGGCGATAAGAGTGATGGAAAAGTAAAAGTAGGTGATCAGCGCAGCAAAAGGAAGGGGGTCAGGCAAAGAGCTTTGAGGGCACGCGAGAAAGTGAGGAGTGAACAAGACGGACTGGATAACATTCAGCTGAGGGTACATCACGCTATTCAAGTCACTACAAGTTATTGTACAATGTGTCTCATACTCGTAATAATAAAGCCCATAGTGAGGTACCAAAGTAAGTTGCATTTGCTATTATAGTGAGCGTCGCGTGATAGGGATAATGGGAACGCGTGGACATTAGGTGGGTCGCACTTGAGTCAGTCATAAAGTAGAACAGAATGATAATATAAGAATAGGAGACAGGGAAATGGAAAGGAAAGGGAATGGACCGAGCGTACAGTACAGTAAGGAGCACCAAGCCTCTGAACGGGGTGCTGGCCTGTTCCAGACAGATCCCCAGGGACAAGGCGGTGCATCGTGGGGTGCTTGCGCACAGACCCGTGACGCGTCAAAATTTCACCAAACAGTTGCGCAAGATCACCGAACTCCATCAAGCAGTCTGCTCTCAAAAATATCATGAACGCGCATGCTCCACGCGGCCTCCAAAAACTCGGTATTCCCCAATTTTCCCTGGATGAACCGCAACTTGAAGCGTGCTTGCTTGTCTGTTTCGAAAGTATCCGAGGGAATTCGTTCGTCGACGACAGGTCCAGCTAATTCCTGAAGAAAACTTCGACCGGGCAACCCGCTTGTTGCCGTGCGGAGATGAATGCATCTAATGCCGCCAGCTCGGGTTCGCATTGGCTCGACGATGAGTTCTCCTGAATTTCCTCGAGTTCTAATTCTTCCAAAGCGGGCAAGAAAGCAACGTCGTCATCAGGAACTTCATGGCCCTGAAGGAGAATACGCGCGATGCAGTAGTTATTTTCACCTTCTGTCCGGAGCACTTTGACACAAGGGAACTGCTGAAGGAACCTGCGCCAGGGGATAAGATTTTCCCAGACGTCGGTACTCGCCCCTTCAAAGGTAACATGGAGTTCCTCCGCAGTGGCAAGCCTCGTAGAGAGCGCGCTGCTAATTCGCATGATTGATTCTGGGGGACGTATCGAAATTGTACCAAATTTGACACCCGGCATCCAGTGCCTAATGTATCCCAACTGCACCAACAACGAGAGGTGAAAAACCCAGGTTTGAATGATCACGTGAACAACGCGATAATGTTCCTCTATCTCATTGATAAACCGGGGGAGGTGCACGACCATGGGATGCCAAATCCTGGCACATTGGTGAATGTCAACATCCCGGAGAGCTGGGGCTGAAAGCCCAGCCACAAGATCATCCAAGACTAATATATCATGGCCAATGTAGCGGAAAAATGTTAATTTTGAGAGTGTGACAATATCCTTGGGAGTTGAAGGCTGTGATGGGGTGTCGAGGAGCGAAGATGATAAGAAGGCCAATTGGAGACTACGCAAGCAAGACATGCCTTTCAAACAGGCGAGAAGGGCTGTATCTGTTGATGGGCCCCGGGGACTATCATCGAAATGTAGAGTGAGGTCGGTGAGAGCCGTTGCCGACAATAAAAATCTGAATATGGATGGGAGGGAAACGCCGAACAATCCAAGATGTCGCAGATGCGAATCGGATAGATCTGGTCCCCCAAGAAATGTATCTGGAATTTTTTGGTCGTAGGGGCCCCTGAATTGAATGGAGAGATCTTCCAGCACGGGAAAGGTACGGTTAGTCAACTTGAAGAACTTGTCAAGGTTGGCTTTTATCCCTTCAAAGGCGATCTTGCGCACGCGATTAGGGTGATGATGAAGTGCAGCACGCAAGCGCCATAGGGCACTGCCGGTAACGTCTGCATAAACGCTCTGGTAGTCGACGAAAATTGGCAAAGGACCTGACAGGATCGTCTTGATATACCCCGGTTTTTTCGGTCCCACGGAGACGCCCAAATCCAAGCGGGAGTAGGACGCAAACATGACAGCGCGCCACTTTCTGCACACATGTGCGAGATTTATCCACGCATGTTTTTGCCTCCACTGGTAATCGTAAGGATTGATCCCGTGTCGATAGGAATCGAATATTTCTAAGAGCACCTCATCAGGAAGTTGATTGATCGTCAAGTTTGGGGATGGCTCTGTGTCCTGACAGGTGCCTTGACTTGTGTTACAGTAATTCAGTGAGTTGGTCATTGAGAGTCACAACTAGACGTACTGTTGCTCATTAGCGGCCTCCATGGTGTTGGACGGACAATAGCAGGACATGACGTTATATGTGAGATCCGGTCAGGGATTACATTCTCCCACGGCTAAGATGACGTAATCTGTTGTTCCGATCCGAACTGAGGCTCGGGCCGAGGTTGGTTCCACTGCACACACACGCTCGCGGCTCACCCGAGTCACTTCGAACAACGCCAAAATCCCACCCAACGTTTACGCACAGCCCAATAAACTCGGAGGACACTGTCTATATTACAGAAACGATAAACATCGGCTTTTGGGATGCGTGCGACAGGGGAGTGTCGCACGCTGGTGTGATGCAACCTCGAGGCCCCACTGCACCGAATCAGTGAATATTTCGGCTGGCTGACGGCACAGAGGTCGCTACTATAAAAGAGAGATAGCACTCTGTGGAGGTATTCGAATACTTGCAAAGAACACTTGAGCCTGTGGCGGTTATGGTACAGTACAGGACCGCGCCTTTCAGGATATTGGGCATACCTTCTCTACTCAGTCGGCACTGAAAGTATTGAACGCCTGTCACCGAGTCAAATGCAGATAACTTACGTAAGGCGACTCTTCGAACACGAAATCATACCGTATAAGTGGGCGGTCAAGCCGTTTCAACCGTCCGAAGGTCACTACATACCATCAGTCATTCACGAGCAAATCCAGACCGAGACTAAGGTCATGTGTGAGATCGAATGTGGAACGTGATGCCACGGCAAAGCAGACCGAGTCTGCGGCATCCTCCAACGATCAGTGTTGTGGGAAGAGATTCAAATGACCTCACACTAACCATAACCTAGCCTGAGTGTTATGGACGCTGACTGGGACGCGTCAAAGGTTCAAAACTGCGTCAAACCACCACGAAGACTCGGGAGTGGACGCAAAAATGACAGCGCCACGATAGGAATCGAACATTTCTAAGAGCACCTCATCAGGGAGTCGATTGGTCATCGAGTTCAGGGACGGCTCTGTGTCCTAGCAGGTGTCTTCTTGACTCGTGGGCCTGTGGCACAGTGATTCAGTGAGTTGAGGTAGTCATGGAGGGTTACTACTAGACGTACTGTTACCAATTAGTAACCTCTATACAGTAGTGTTAGACATGAGCGCATGAGCGCTGAGCAGGTCACGACGTCCACGCGTCGACCTCCTGGACCCGGTGAGGGGGTTACACTGGGGTTACATGTTACATTCTCCCACGGGTCACGGCTAATGCGCTGATGATGCGTGTTATTTCCTTGAATCTCTTCGTTCCAACGACCAGAGGCAGACCAGAGGCAGATTCCCCGTTTATTCTACTGTATCGTCCACTTTGACTCCACTTCCTCGGTCTCCGTCAATTCTAGGAGAGATCCGTGACGCGATTGTCCTCACTACACCAAGCACTACACCAGTAACACAATACCGTGCGGTATGATCATAGAACTTGAACGCACCACCCGATGTGCAAACGAGCCAAGGTATAGCCTCGTTGATAGGACGAGGATTGGCGATTGCGATTGCGAATAATTTGCGATGTCCACCATGTGGGGAGCTTGATATTCAAAGAAGAATGTGTACAGTAGTGGCGCGCGCGCGCTCGCCTCAAGCAATATCTTCTCGCCAGAACAACCCAACGTTTACGCACAGTCCAATAAACAGCTCTGAGGGCAAGTCAACCACTGTCTGTATTACGGAACCGATAAACTTTGGCTTTTGGGATGAGTACGACAGGGAAGTGTCGCTCATTGGAATAATACAACCTCAGCCTCAGACCTCAGGAACCTCAAGGTTTGAACGACTCTACATTTACTGTATCTCCATTTTTTACTGCATATATGCCGCTTGGGCCCGACATTTTCCCTCGATTTTCTCGGTACTTGCCACTATAACCGTCATCGCGTCATCCATGCTTGTCGTAGACACGATCTCAGACGATATCTCTCTCTGAAAAGAGCACAGCTAATTTGTATCTTGTTGTCTATATTTCCAACGCAATGTAAATAAGTTATGCAAATAAAGTATGATGATTCGTGAGTCGTATCGACTCGCATCGTATCTGTATCGTACCGTATCATATCGTATCGTGAGGCTGTCCTTCAAGTTCAAGCATTCAAGTGTCTGTGCAAAATACCAAAAAATAAATCAATGAATCAAGCAGTCTGGGCCACGGCGACGCGCAGTCCCAGTTCCAGGCGGCTAGCCGCCTTCTTGCCGCCATGAACAAACTCCACTGCCGGAGCAGGAGGTGTGGCCGGTGACGGGCCGGAATCCAACGAGATCGACTCGAATGCAGACGAAGATGAGCCGCTCGAGTTGCACGACGCCGGGGTGCAGGAGTGCAGGAGTAGCAGGAGCCGGACGATGTTTTATCGGAGAGACGCGATGGCATTCTACACTTGGCCATTGTTTTCTTGTTCATGCGCTCTGTCCATCCGTATAAGGACGCGTCGTCATCGGAGGGAAGAAAGTATCCATCGCAAGAACCTCCGCCCGAATTTCGGCCAGCGAAGGTCGACATTCTGGCCTCGGCGAGAAATCTTCGTGAGGAGCGCATAAGTTGCGTCCGAAATAAGGAGGGTATCATACAGAATCGAGCGATCGACGAGATAATTCTTGTAATCGCGGTCCTCTGGGGAAGCCAGTGACCATGGACGTATGTTGGCGACCATCTCAGCTAAAATGCAGCCGAGTGCCCAAACATCCCCTTCAACGGTAGAGTATGGCTTGTGACATGATATCAATGACTCTGCGGGCACTTTAGCAATTGAACAGTGCGTCAAACTCGATAAGATGGTGCATACCTGGACTCATGAAGCACGGTGTTCCACAGGAAGACGCCGTCATCTTGTTCGTGGTCGCAAGACCAAAGTCCGCGACGAATACCTCAATGTCTCCACTTAAGGAAGAGACCAAGATGTTCTCCGGCTTTAAATCCCGGTGGTAGACCCCACGAGAGTGGCAAAAGTCAAGCGCGTCGATGATTTGGATGAAGACACGCTTGATCAGCTCATCGTCCCGGAAGAACGTGAGCTTCCTAATGACAGTGTGGAGATCGCCAGCACAGAGGTCGTAGACATAGAAGGCGTAGCGGCCCGCATCGATCTCACGGTGGAATGTGAGTACGTTAGGGTGGGATGAAACTCGCGCATGGAGCTGGGTTTCGCGAGTCTGGTAGTAGTCCGAGTGGGCCTTCTCTACGCGCTTGACGGCATAGTATTCTTCAGATCGTGTGTCAACGGCGCGATAGACGACGCCAAAAGACCCCGCTCCCAGGATCGCCTCAATCCTAAGTGCTCCGTTGTCGATCGTCTGGCCCAGAAACTGGGACACAGACGTATGATATGGCATTAAGAGAGTGGAGAGAGAATAGGTGACAACTAAGTCCCGAGAAAATCGGGACTTAGTTGATTAAGAGTTGTTAAAGCTGAGGCGGTAAAGTAATAGTGGGTGGGTGGGTGGTGGATGAAGAGTAAAAATTTGGTGCGTCCATTGGTGCTCAAGTCGCTCTTTTATGGATGCTTGAGAGGGTTTAGGAGGTTTGAAGAGCTCGATAACTCCACGTCATGTTGAGCGTCATGCTGAGGCCAAGAATGAAGCTGCGTTCTCCGGTTCTCCGTATTCATTGATACAGTACTTCATGGAGAGGTTCTCTGCGCAAATCATGACACTCACTTGAATCGGTTCCACGATGAAGAAGACAGAAGATAGCGTGATGCAAGACAAAGAGAGAAATGAACGAACAGAGATGCATGCATGAGTCTGGGAGGTGTTTAGTGCGATGGTTGCGCTCAAAGGGTGCTCCTATGGGACCCCTAAAACCCCTGGTAATTGCCGGCGGTTAAGCCGGCCCAGTTTTTACCGCAATGGCAATTGCCACCCCTGTATGCGTCGCTGTCCCCTCCTTACCATCTATTTTCAAAGGGATAAGCACAGTAACAGGTGAAATGGGTAGGTATCTTTGCAGGCGGTGATGTTGACAAAATGTTGATACAGTAGATCAACATATTCTAGGCTCGACCCGCTATTCCCTTCCACAATATTTTTCGCACTCAAGTTCGCACTGCCGACAGGAAACGCATCTCTGGGTGCACAACTTCACTGTCTTTCATGCATTGATGACACACAAAGTCCACACTTGTGTGATGGGATACTTTATATGAGAGGCCACCACTAAGTTCAGTTGAAGCCGATGGCATCGGCTTCAACTGGAACTTCCGCCGCACAGGGCTTGGCTCCGCGTCGAACGCGGATCCCTTACGGAGCTTCGGGCTTTAGGTTGGGTTTCTCCGCTGCCGGATCCTGTCCGATTCCGTTACAATGACCGCCTAACGTTTCCCCCCTGAAACGTCTCCTAGTCACGGACCGGCCTTGGTCGTCGCCGGCTCGTCGGCCTCGTAGCTGCAAATGTTTTAGCAGACTAGCGATCTGCCCGTGCTTGCGTTTTTGGACGCCGGCTGCGGGGAGGGGTCGCCAGTGGACGTGGGGCGAGCAGTGTCGGCCGGCTGCTGATTCCACGCCGTGGAGCAGAAGACCATGGATTCGAGGTCAATGGAAAGCTGTCCAGAGCGGGACGTGTCAGCACACTAGTTCTGGACAGCTGTCAATTGACCTCGAATCAGTGGTTTTGGGGGTGTGGGGAGCTCGGCAAGGGAGTGCTGTCTTGTAGATTTGCATCGCTGTCTTGTCGTGTATACTCTTGTGATGTTGAGTCGAGTGGAGGTGTGAGTGAGTGAGGCGTGTGGAAGGGGGTGGAGCGGCGTGCGGGGATTAATGATGTCTTGGGACTGGCCGGACATCCGTACTCGTGTGCGTGTCCGTCGCCGTGGCAGGTAGGACATCGTCAAGCGTGTGTATGCGTGCTGAGGACACCAGTCACGCTCGATATTTTTTTGGTCGTTCACGTTGGAGTCCGGCATCTCTGCGCCGACGTGCATCTGCCTCTTGGCCGGTGGCGAGAGCGCGTTCTTGTCGATAGCGCCTCTTTGCTTACCATCGAGAGGTGTAGGATAGGGGGCGGGTTGGCGGCCCGGGTGTGACAGGGCCGGGGATCCCGTGCCAAAACGGAGCGGAATGAACATCATCCGCTAGATCCTTGGCTAGATCAGCACGCCGTTGTGATCATCTTCGACGACTGGATCAGATTTTGTCAACTCAAATAAGAGCTTTAAGCAGAGAGTAAAAAGATGTCATCTGACCTGTAAAGTCTTCAAGCACGACGAGTTCATACTGCCACACACCAGTACACAATACTATTGCTTAGAGCATCACGAAACTTTCGTTCCGGAAAACAGGGCGACAAATACCAAAGTCCGACGAGCGTCGTACAGTACAATCGAGTTACAGAATTGACTTGTGTAGTAAAGCGGTAGTAATCCGTCATAGAATGAATTACTGTACTGAGACATCAACATATAGCTATACCCGTAAGAGAAGAAAGAAGCTATTATACGCGGGATCGAGAGGAACTCGATTCTATACATATGGAATGGATCCTACTTCGCGAGCTCGATGGTGAATACCGTGCCATCCGTGGCGATGCTACCCATCGACAGGTTATTTCCACATGGGTACGACATCTCAAGACCGTCATCCTCCGACCAAAGCATCAGCGATGCACTACGGAATAGCATCAGCAACGCGAAAATAAAAACGTCAGCCTTCCGGACGACGGAGACGGAGTTCAAACCGACCGCCCAACAAAATAGACTTACCCATTTGCTTCGAGTCCGAAGGCGACGCACGCACTGCTGAGGACCCGACCGACAGTATGCGTCGCTTTGACTTTGAATTTGTTTTCCTTCTCGGTTGGTGGGTGCCGGATCGTGATCAGCAATTTGTCGCTGGAGACAGGTGGCGCTGGGGGAGTGGCAGGGGCTGAGATAGCCTGCAGGTTGAGCTGAGGCTTAGTTTTCGGTTGTGCGTTGGAATCTGTACAAGACGCACATCGGTCAAAGTCCCACCTTACTCGATTGCTTGAAACACTCACCATCTATCTGGGAATCCTTCTGTGGGGAAACGTTGAGGACTGCCTCCGGCACAACGACTTTAACACGTGATAGCTTCTTCTCCCACTTCTCCTCCTCGTCGGAGAGGGCAGGCGGTGGGGCAGCTTTGAATACGCCGGATCTGGCCCTAACGGGCGAAAACAATCCACGGGACCCTCGGACAGTCTTGGGCGGAGTAGCAACGCGTTTTGATGACGAAGGGACAATCGAGAAAGATGGTTCGACCACGCTTCGCGTTCTGAGTAAAGGTGGTAGCTTCACAACAGGCAGCGCTTCGACGTATCCCTCTTCGTCGCCGTCCTCGGGCTCGTCGTCGGATACAATCCGTGGGCGTGACCGCGTCTTGCTCTTGCTCTTCCTTGTTGCAGGCGTGACATCAAAATCGTCATCGTGAGATACGAACTCTTCCTCTGCAAAATCATCGGTCGGCACGCTGTCTTGGATGTCGTCATAACTCGTGGCAGAGGCACCGGGGCCGCTTTCGGACTGCGTGACGTCGTTGGAAGATCTGGAAGCGGCTATATGCACACGCTTGGGAGTAAGAGAGGATTTACGCCCCATTTGCGGGTGCTGCAGGGCTACTACTCCGCAATCTAGTCCACCTTCATATAAATTAGCACATGTGTGGGCGGAATTGGAAGGGAACGGCCGTAGCCCTTACCCTTACCTCGAGGAGAGACCGGATCCTTCTTTTTGACAACAACCGTGCTCACTGTCAAGGCAATTGCTTCCCACGCTGCGGGATGAATCTCAACTGCGGCGTCCTGGCAGACATCGAGGTCGCTAGTTTCAAAGACAAAGGTTGAAGTAGTTTCAGCGCCGAAAACGGCGCGCGCCGTTGTAAGTAGTTCCTAGCTATGGTCAAAAAACCGCAGAATGTGAACCAAAAGATTGCTTACTTGGTATGTTTTGGGTAAAAGGATGAGAACGAGCCTTGTTCCGTGTCGTAGTACCAACGTGTGCGCAGTACTACTTTTGGTTGCTTCGGGAAACAGTTTGGACGATACAAGCATAACGGATTCTCTGGGGTCTAAGCAACCAGAGGAGATGGGGAAGATGTAAGTTGATGATGATCGATGTTAGTTGGGTTGTGCTGCGATCATGTGAAAGGCGCAATGTGTCAACATCGCGAGAACCGCCACGTGATAGTACTTTCCTTTTTTGTCGCACTACCGTTAAGTAATCCGATTGTCTGGAGACTGTTGACGGCCACCTGACATCGTCTTCAACGAAGGATTTTCTAGAGCTACTGTAGGCGAGACGAGATGTTTCGGGAAGATTCTATTGATGCGATCTCCCTTACATACCGAAACCTTGCGGTATAACTGTAGAGTGCCCTGCTTGGTGCTTGGGCCAGGCTTGATGGCGGTTGGTGGGCCCATCCGAAGCGGTCTGATCGTTGTCGGACCGCGAGGTTTATCATATGAACGTCGAACAAAGCGGGCGGGCGGGCAAATTTAGAGCGGAAGGAGGTTCTTTGAACCGTCCGAAGGGGAAGTCGCGGTGACCAGCTGGCAGTGACGACAAGACGAACACATCACGTGCGGCCCTCTCTCCACTCGCTCAAAGGGCCGAACCGAGGCAGGAGGTTCGGCCCAGAATTACGACTTCTGCGAAGCTTGCCGCAGTGGGAAAACCTTTTTCTAATCTTCGACGCCAACATATCATTCGCGATGATTTGTGGCGCAAATTCCTTCAGCAGCTCGCCGTGTCAAGATTTGGCCGTTCAGCCTTCTGGCCATTCCTCTCTCGCGCGAGCAAGCAAGGGGTTTCCGGGTTTTGGCGTCAGGCTCTTCGCGGACATTTCCTCTTTTATTACAGTAAGAGATGGGCAGAATTCGAGCATGACAATCTCAGCACAGGGCATGCGCAAATGTACATCCAAATAGGAACAAATACATAATCAATCGATAAGCGCCGTTTGTTTACCTTCGTTTCACAGAAAATATGATGTTATCAGCGACGGCCTTCAACCATGTCCAGCTCAGACGAAGTTCTCGGGATTTTGGATGATCCTGACGCCGATATCATACTTTGTTCACGCGAGCACCGCAATTTCCGAGTGCTGAAACTTTACATCACCAAGGTCTCACCTGTCCTCCGCGAGCAAATCCAATCCGCTTCGACTTCACACACCACGAATGCTACTTCATCTCTTCCATCAGTCAAGCTATCTGATACCAGTGCCACCCTTGCCACTCTCCTTACTTTCATTCTCCCCATGCTTCCTGTGCTCCCCTCAACTCTGGAGCACACCTTGATCCTCCTGTCCGCGGCTCAAAAGTATCAGATGGACTCCGTTCTGAGCAGAATCCGGGAGATGGTCGCGTTACAGAATCCACCGCTCATTCGTCCGGAGACCGCTTTTCAGGCTTATTCCCTTGCACGAATGCATGAACTTCGTCAGGAGGCACTTCAAGCGGCGCGCACCACTTTGACGTTCCCGTTCACCATTGAGGGACTAGAATATGAATTTGGTGCTATCCCCGGCATTTATCTTCACGAACTGTGGAACTACTACCAGAGTGTTCGGACGCACCTTATGTCGGACCTCGTGGCATTCAGAGCGAATGGAATGCATGTACTAACTTGTCCACCTTGCTGGAACACTATTTATGGTACACCCGTTTGGCTGGATGCCTACGTGGTATCCATATCCGAATCTCCGGCTCTCTTCGATCTCACTGAATTCCATATGTCCTTGTCTCGCCATGTTAGCCAAACGAGATGTCAATGCGTGACTACACCCAGCAAAGGTGTGCGCGCGTTTTGGACGGACCTTACAAATGTTGTTCACGGTTGTATGACAAAAGTGAGTCTCGGTGGCTCACAGATTACCGTACAGTACGGTAATAATTTGGATGTTTCTATAGGCCGAGTCAGCTATCTTTCCCCCAGAAGGTTCTCAACTGCCTCGAATCCTGCCTGCACACAGAGCCCCTCACCGACATCACCGCTTGATTACCTGGATATGGCCGATGCCAATGTAATAATCCAATCGTGCGATCTCGTCAACTTCCCCGTCCACCGGCGGACATTAGCCATTTCGTCGCCAGTCTTTGACGACATGTTTTCCCTTCCCCAACCCCAACCTCCGGACAAAGAAGTTATTGATGGGCTCCCAGTGGTGCGATTGCCCGAGGACGCGGAAGTGCTAAGCAGCTTAATCACGATGCTCTATCCGATTCCTTCCATGTTACCAAACGCCTACGACAAAGCGTTGATGTTGCTTGCTGCCTCTCAGAAATATGACATGGTCGGCGTCCAATCCCACATACGTGCCGAGATCCAAGGCAGAGTTTTCCCCCCGCTAACTCAGGCGGAAACCTTTCGTTCATATGTATTTCAAGCAGTGGAGGGCTCCTATCTGAAAGGGAAGAGTCCGCCCGTCTCACGTTGGAGTTCCCGATGACGTTCGAAACCATTTGTGATGAACTGCCATCGTTCCAAGGTTGGGCATTACGTGACCTTGTTGGTTTTCGAAAGCGCTGCCGAGACAATATCGTGTCATGCTTTGGGTCGTTTCTCAACCTCGGCCAACCGCCATTCGATATTTGGGTTCCTTGTACTGACAAGCATCGCTTTCCTTCATCATATTTAATGCCACCTAGGCGCCTTGGTTAACCCAACTTTTCCAAAATCGTCTCAATGAATCGCGCGAGGCATTTTCAAAACCACTCTTTAATCCTCAAAGTATCCGTGGGGAGTATTTGTCTGCTCTACAAGCTCATATCACTTCGTCCGATTGCACCTCCTGTACTAAGGTACATACGATGAATGGGGAGAGGTTCTGTAAGGAATTAACGGATAGATTGACTGGCTCTGAACGAGGTGTGTGTATCTATTTTTTGGAAGAATTATGGGAGTCTAAATATACGTTTACTTAGGTACGCTTGGATCTGATCTCGCATAGTTGATGTACTCATCCCATCTCTAGAAATTAGTGTATGAATAAGGAAACTGGGTCTCGTTACCACGGTGAATATCGTCTTACGCTATCGTGATTGGGGGAGTCTCTCGCCGCCAGGTTCAAGAGGCATGTTATAGATCGTAGCGCACACAGTGTAAAGAAAGTATAATAAACCTTTTCTCCCGGCTGGAAAGAGTACCCTTCCGTCTCTCGTTGCTGACCCATTTGTTTTGAGATTCGTCCACTCCCGCACCTCGGAGCAGCCATGCAAACATTTCTTGAAATGTTCCCCGGAGTCGACGATGCGAATGGGTGGCGCGCCTTCTGCGAATCCCGCTACCGCGGAGAAACCCTTTGTAATCTTCGACACTGCGACCGTTAAATAGAAGGATAGAAGGATGTGATTCTTGGCGCAGATTCTTACAACAATTCCGCCGTGTCAAGGTGCCCCAAGTGGAATGCACGCATATATTGATCATTGTTCAGGGGTTCTAGAAGGGTCACGGAGAGCCTGGCCTCGATTTCTCGCCAGTGCTGGAAAGAAATTCAGCCGTTACACGCGTGCTGCATGATGCAGTATACTGTACATTTCAGAGACGCGCCTCCGAGCCGGCAATCTTCTAGATATTCCTCTCTGTGCGGAAAAGGGCATCCTGCGAAGGTATTCCGAGTTCCAGCATCGGACTCGTCGTGAACATTTCTCCCTTTATTACGATCAAGTTCATCCAAATAGGAACAAACACATGACCAATCAATCATAACCCCTTTGTTCCGACCGAGGGCCGAAGGCCTGAGGGAGTCTATCGTTGTAAATTTTCGCATTTCCTTATTTGGGCCGTAACGTTCGTTTTTTGTGGCCTTGTTTGTTCCTTGTATGTATATGTTTGTCCTTCCCGCCCGCCTGCCGGACGATCCTTATTGTTCTACTGATCTTATTGTTCTTATGATCCGAGAACCCATATATCATAGGAGCAATCAAGTATTTCATACATTTCCTTCTTTCTTTCCGCTTTTCTTCTCTTGTGATGGATCTCTCAGGCTCAGGCTCAGGCTGCTCGGCTGCTCTGGCTCTGGCTCCCAATCCTCTTATGGTACTCATCTTGCCATGATCTTGGAGGCTTTGGCACCTGGTGGGGGAGCGGCCACCTGGGAGGCCGGTGATTTGGCGCATGTGAGTACAGCACACCAAACCATTCTCCCACTCCGCTTACTTATCACTTCACTTAGGACGTTGATGCGCCGCGCGTGCTGCCAGCACGCGCGGATATGCGCACAGCGATGACGGAGCCGACGCGGCGGAGCGGCGGCCCGACTGGCCAGGTGCGCGGGAACGCGCGTGGCAACGCACAAGACTCAGCCACACCACACATCAACCAAAGTTCCAGCGACCGCACACCCTCGCCAACACCTCGGATTGGCCCCAAACTCGGTAGAAATATCGAGCATTGGTGGTACGACTAAACCCCAGCGAATCAGAGCGCAGCGGCACCCGGATCCCCCTCAATCGCACCAAAACTGTCTTAGACAGTTTGGCCACTCATCCAATCCACCCCTCCTTCCATCGACCGCGTGTCCTCGCCAACAGCTCGGAACTCCTCAAGACTCGGCAGGAACATCGAGCAAGACTAGCGCGACGTGTCCCCGGCGAATCAGGACGCATCGGCAGCGCCTTCCCTCTCAATATCACCCAAAACTCCCTGGCTCGACTCGGGGCTTTTACGGCGCACGCGGGCACCTCGAACAGCGGACAAGGCAAGCCCTCAACAGGGCTTAGTGCTTCCACATCGTCCCTGCAACTTAGGACGATGCCGAACGTCAAGCGTCGAGTTACAAGGCCTGGGAGCAGCGCGCGAGGAGGCATGTGAGGATCGGATGACGCTGTCTGATCGGCAGCCTCGGAGCACTTCAAAAACTGTCGGGAGCGTAGACTAGTATAGGTGGTATGCACGGACAATGTAGATGGTATATTAGTTTAGCAGAGTGTAAGTAGTTTACAGTCAGAATCCCAGCGGACTTGGAGGGCAGTGTCCCTTAGGTTTCTCCCCTATTTCCCGCTTGTTTCGTCTCATTCTAGTTTCTATTCCCTCTCAGTATCCCCCAGTCCTTACTCGGCCATACCGCCAGCCTTCGGAGGAGCACCCGTGTGAGCTCCGAGCCCGTTTCCGTCCCTCAGCGCGTTGCCAGTCCAGTGTGGCTGGGCACGTCCCGTTTAGGAAACTGCACACCTCCTTGCACACCTCGCTCGCGGACGCTGACACAATGCATAAATAAAATAAACTCAAATAGGTACAATGACTAGGTACAGGTATAGGAGGCCTGTACCCATGTCAATGAGGCCATTGCGAACAGTCTTGGAAACGCAGCCGAAGGACTTTGGACTTCCGAACGTGGAAGTCCTTATATGTGGATGAGTCCCGCACGCCCTGTTTTCGAATGATCAATACGTCCAGGTTTTCGAGCAAACGCGGAAGCAATGTGCAAAGCTCGTTCACATCTTGTGCGAATGTGATCACATTCCACGGGATTTGTATTGGCCACCTTTGCTGACCCACATGAGGAAACAAGGCGATGCGAGCGAGCACAGCATCTCCTCCATCATATCGATGACCGTCAAGCTGTGGAAGCCCGGTGGTGAGCCAAGTTTCGCTTACTAAGACACCGCTGGCTCCCCATGACCACTTCGCCGGCATGCCAACAACAAGATCATCTATGGAGATCGACTGTCAGACGTGGCTGCCTCCCATCCAGGTGGCGGGGAACGAAACTGGCCGCTCAGCTGGCGTTCGATCATTGCACGTGTCGACGGGTGGCGGCTCGCAATCAGAGATAATTATGGTTCCACCCCAAGCCCGATGGCCGCGAACCACATTGGGTGTTTAGTAGGAAATTGGTGGCGTCATTGTACGTGTTGTGTCAACAGGAACCGTCCAACGTGACTGACGGGAAGATGTCTGAAGCAATTGTGTAGTTAGAACCTTGCCACTCCAAGTGGCACTCCCCCACTCCCACCGCTCGCCGTATACCAAAGCTCTGTCCGTGCAGCGTTAAGTGGAAGGGGGAGGGGGGGGGGATCCTGGGGAAGACTGTTGAAGGGGTATTGAATATTGAATGTTGAAGCTTGAAGGCTCGGCCATTGTTCAGATCTCGTGTTGAGTCTGTCAAACGCAACGTTCAACTGGTCTGAGTTTGTTCTGAGTCTTAATCTGAGTATAAATATCCATTACAGTAACGGTCGGAAATCGTCACTCGTGTGGCGCCCCTAGTTTATCTTTGTTTTACAGTACACGGATTCAAAAGGACCATGCTGCGGAACACGCACACGCCTCACCATGTCTAGCTCAGATGAAGTCCTCGATATCTTGGATGACCCCGACGCGGATATCATACTTTGTTCACGCGAGCATCGCAAATTCCGAGTGCTGAAACTTTACATCACCAAGGTCTCTCCTGTCCTTCGCGAACTAATCCGATCCGCTTCGACTTCACATGCTCCAAGTCCTACCTCACCTCTTCCATCGGTCCAGCTATCTGATAGCAGTGCCATCCTCTCCAGTCTTCTTACTTTATTCTTCCCGTTCTTCCTGTGCTCCCTTCGACTCCTGGGCACACCATGATCCTTCTGTCCACGGCTCAAAAGTATCAGATGGATTCGATTCTGAGCAGAATCCGGGCAATGATTGGGTCGCAAAATCCACCGTTCATTCGCCGAGAGACGGCTTTTCAAGTTTACTATCTTGCGCGAATGCATGGCTTCGTCAAGAGGCACTTCAAGCGGCGCGCACTACATTGACTTTCCCGTTCACTTTTGAGGATTTAGAAGATCAGCTGGAAGCCATCCATGGCATCTATCTTCACGAACTATGGAAGTATTACCTGAGTGTCCGAACTTACCTCAAGTCGGACCTGGAGGCATTTAGAGTGACTGGTATGGCTGCGCTGACCTGTCCGCCCTGTGGCTCCGGGACGAGCACTAGTCATGG
>WTXL01000236.1:0-30780 GCA_022376525.1 Russula vinacea | reverse complement strand
TATGCCGAACTCATTTATAACCGTACTTCATCGCCTCGCCTCTCGAAAATTCTTCGCAAATGGGGTGAAGAGCATTGGGATGCACCTGACCAGCGCCAGAAACTTGCATGGGTTCTCCTCGTCGAACTGCTATCATACCAGTTTGCATCCTCGGTGCGCTGGATCGAAACCCAGGACTTGTTCTTCGAGCAATACAAGTTTGAGCGTTTCATTGAGGTTGGCCCGTCTCCAACGCTCGTTGGCATGGCTACCCGCACCCTCAAGGCCAAATACGAGGCCAAGGATGACTCGACTGGTTGTGTTCGCCATGTCTTCTGTGCTTCCAAGCACCAGAAGGAGATTTTTATCAATTTGAAGACGAACCGGAGGTAACCTCAGAACCAGATGCACCTGCTGAAGCCGCAAATCCTGCGCCGGCTCCGGTGGCAGCTGCGCCAGCCGTAGGTGCTGCCCCTCCTCCCACTGCCATTGTCGGTCCTGCTGCCAGCATCGAGGATGTACCAATTCGCGCCGTCGACATCCTTTCCGTAATCGTCTCTCAGAAGCTGAAGAAGCAACTCAGTGAAGTCCCACTCTCTAAGTCAATCAAGGACCTCTCTAACGGCAAGTCGACACTCCAAAACGAGATCATGGGCGACCTACAAGGCGAGTTCTCATCTGCACCTGACAAGGGTGAGGAGCTTCCGCTGGAGGAGCTTGGCGCTGCACTTGGATCAGGTCATTCGGGCAATCTCGGCAAATATTCCACTAGTCTTGTGTCGCGTGCCATTGGTGGCAAGATGCCTGGTGGCTTCAACATATCAAGTGCGAAGGCCCATCTTTCTAAGACATGGGTTTGGGTACCCAACGCGCCGACGCCGTGCTGCTCATTGCTACTACTATGGAGCCCGCCAAACGCCTCGGTTCAGAAGTAGAGGGTAAGGCTTGGCTCGATGCTGCTGCACAAGTGTACGCTCAACGTGTGGGCATCTCTCTTTCCACTGGTGGCGGTGGCGGCTCCGCTGGAGGTTCTTCCGGAGGAGCTGTCATGAACAGCGAAGAATTCCTCAAGTTCCAGGCCGAGCAGCATGAGTTCGCGCATCAGCAGATAAACCTTTACTCCCGCTACCTGAAACGTGACCCCCGCCAAGGCGAGATACTTTATGACAAGGAAAAGGCTAGCTTGGCGCAGATTCAAGCTCGGCTGGACAGCATCGCGCTTGAGCATGGCGACACTTATATTGATGGTATACAGCCCGTATTCGACGCGCTTAAAGCTCGTCACTTTGACTCTTCCTGGAACTGGGTTCGCCAAGACGCTATTCTTATGTTCTACGACATTCTCTTCGGCCGCCTCACTACCATCGATCGTGAGATCACCGCGCGTTGCATCGCCATCATGAACCGTGCAGATCCCGATCTCATCAAGTTTATGGAGTTTATGGTCAATCAGTGCGATCCCGCCAAGGGTGAGACGTATGCAACTGCAAAGAAGCTGGCCAAGAGCTTCTGGATAACTGCCGCGGTGTCGTAGGTCAGCCGCCTTGTACAAAGATGGTGAGTACGTCTTTCCGAAGTATGCGCCGAACCTCATATCTCTATCAGTTACTTTCCCTACCGCGCCTCACACCGAAATCACCGAGAAGGGTGATATCGTATATACTGAAGTCAACCGTAAGGATGTGCGCAAGCTCGAGGCATACGTTGAAGAGATGGCAAGCGCCGACCAAATTTCCAGTTCAGCCAACATTCAGAAGATTCAGGATGACGTCGTCAAGCTGTGGAACGTTGTCAAGTCGCAGCCCGAGATCAGCGAGGAACAGAAGAACCGCATAAAGGCTCTCTATGATGGCGTGGTCCGTTCGTTGCGCAAGGCTCCGACAGCCGCTCGCGCCCTGGTGTCCCACGGAGCCGTCGCTCGTCGTCTCAGTTCTTAAGACCTCAAATTTCCAGCATCACCTCCGTGTCGGCCGACAAGATTCCTCTCCTTCATCTCAAACGTCGCATGGGCACCCAGTGGGAGTACAGCTCCAATCTGACGGGTGTGTACTTTGATGTCCTACATGAAATCGCAACATCGGGCACGACATTCAAGGACAAAAATGCGCTTATCACTGGTGTCGGCAAGGGTTCTATTGGCGTTGAGATCCTCAAAGGTCTCTTGTCAGGCGGCGCCCATGTCGTCATCACCACCTCCCGCTACAGTCGTGCCACAGTCGAATACTATCAAGGAATTTTCCAGCGTTTCGGTAGCCGTGGTTCCGCTCTTACTGTCGTTCCTTTCAATCAAGGCTCCAAGCAAGATGTGGAGGCGCTTGTTGACTACATCTACACAACTCTGGGACTCGATCTCGACTACGTTATCCCCTTTGCTGCAGTTCCCGAGAACGGCCGGGAGATCGATGGTCTTGACGACAAGTCCGAGCTCGCGCACCGTATCATGCTTGTGAACCTCCTTCGTCTTCTGGCGCTATCAAGACTAAGAAGGCGAGCCGTCAAATTGTTACCCGCCCAACGCAAGTCGTCCTTCCATTGTCGCCGAATCATGGACTATTTGGTAAAGACGGACTCTATTCCGAATCTAAGATCTCCCTTGAAACTCTCTTCAATCGTTGGTCCTCCGAAAGCTGGGGTGAATATCTTTGTCTGGTTGGTGCCGTCATTGGGTAAGTTGGTCATCACGACTAGATGTGCGATTCTAAATCACCACTTAGATGGACTCGTGGTACCGGTCTCATGGACCAAACCAATATGCTGGCTCAGGAAATTGAGACACACGGTGTTCGTACTTTTTCCGCGAAGGAGATGGCTTTCAATATCCTCGGTCTCATGCACCCGATACTGTTCAGTATTACGCAAGTCGAGCCAGTTTGGGGTGACTTGGGCGGTGGTTTTGGTCGCATCGCAGATCTTGGCGACCTAGCAAACCGTATCCGTGATAACATCAACAAAAAGGCTGAGCTCCGTCGCGCAATCGCTCGCGATAACGCCGCAGAATTCAAGGTTATCAATGGTGCTGAGGCTGAACGCGTTCTTCAGACTATCAATATTACCCCACGCGCCAACTTCCGCTTCAAATTCCCCGAGCTTCCTGGGGCGCATACCCTTGAGTCACTTTCTCAGTTACGTGACGTCATTGACTTGGATAAGGTTGTTGTCATCTCTGGCTTTGGTGAAGTTGGGCCATGGGATCGTCTCGCACGCGATGGGAAATGGAGGCGAAGGGTCATTTGACGCTCGAGGGATGCATCGAGATGGCGTGGATGATGGGTTATATCAAGCATTTTGACGGTCGTCTTAAGGATGGCACTCTTCACGTGGGCTGGGTTGACGCGAAGACGGGTGACCCTGTCGATGACAAGGACGTCCGTGGCAAATACGAGAAGGAAATCATGAATCACGCTGGCGTGCGCTTCTTTGGTGAGCTGTTATTGGTGGTTGCCCATTCATGTCTGATGCCGTCTATTAGAGCCTGAATTGTTCCGTGGTTACGACCCCAAACACAAGATTTTCAACTCGGAGGTCGAGCTCATTCACGATTTAGAGCCACTTGAAGTTTCTGATTCAGACGCCGAGAAATTCAAAAAGGAACACGGTGACAAATGCGATATCTGGGCAGGGGAAGGCGGCCAATGGTTCGTAAAATTGAAGAAGGGGGCCCGCGTCTACATACCAAAGGCCATTTCGTATGATCGTCTCGTCGCCGGCCAATTGCCCAACGGGTGGAATGCCGCGCGATATGGCATTCCAGAGGACATTATTGCTCGCACCGATCGTGTTTCGCTCTGGGCCCTCGTCGCACGGCAGAGGCTCTCAACCATGCTGGGATTACTGACCCATATGAACTTTACCAATACATTCACCCTTCGGAGGTCGGAACGAGTCTGGGCTCTGGCATGGGCGGTATGACTAGCTTGGCGCAAATGTTCAAGGATCGCCGCGACGAGAAGGAGGTTCAGAGTGACATCTTACAGGAGACGTTAGTCTTTCTTTTTTACCGCTGGGCGTCACTGATGCTTTATTGAACAGTTTCATCAACACCACCGCTGGGTGGATTAACTTGCTGTTGCTGTCCTCAAGCGGACCAGTCAAGATTCCAGTTGGCGCTTGGTGAGCACCAAAGTTTTTCCGATTCGTAGATGACCTGAAGAATCCTCGCAGCGCTACTGCTCTACAGTCCATGGAGATCGCCTCTGAAACCATTCTCTCCGGCAAGGCGAAGGTCATGGTGGCTGGTGGCTTCGATGATCTCTGCGAGGAAGGTTCCTATGAGTTCGGTAATATGAAAGCGACCAGCAACTCTGAGACTGAGCTTGCGATGGGTCGTGAGCCTACGGAAATGTCGCGACCAACCACGACTACTCGTGCTGGGGTGCGTCTTCTCATCTTCCTACTACACTGTGGCCTGTTAATTAAATGCCCGTCAGTTTATGGAGTCCCAAGGCGTCGGTGTACATATTATCATGTCAGCCAAAACTGCCCTCGAGCTTGGTTGTCCAATTCGTGGCATTCTCTCTTTCACCTCTACGTCAACGTGAGTTTATTCATGCGTCTGACAATCTGTTGCTGATTGCTTTGTAGTGACAAGGCTGGTCGTTCCATTCCTGCCCCCGGTCGCGGTGCACTCAGCATCGCACGTGAGGTCCAATCTAAACATCCACCTCCGGTCCTTGATATTGGCTACCGTGCTCGTCAGGTTTCCTTCCGGCGGAGACAGATCGGAGACTGGCTTGCTTTCGAGCAACAACAACTGAAAGAGGAACTGGAACTCCGGAGGAGCAAGGGCGAAGTCGTGGATCCCGACTTCTTCGCGAGCCGCGTCGCTGACCTCGAGACTGAGGCATATCGGCAGGAGAAAGATGTCCTCGCCAGCTATGGCATGCTTATGCAAAGTTCCGAAGGCGCAGACCCTCGCATTGCTCCCCTCCGCCGTGCACTTGCTGTTTGGGGCCTCACAGCCGATGACATTGGCGTTCTTTCCATCCATGGTACCAGCACTCAGGCCAACGAGAAAAATGAGACGTATATTTGGAATACGATTTTGAAGACACTTGACCGTTCCGCAGGAAATGCCGTCCCCATCATAGCACAGAAAAGTTTGGTTGGTCACTCGAAAGGTGGCGCTGCAGCGTGGCAAATGGCGGGTCTCCTCCAGTCGATCGAGAACGGCGTAGTTCCCGGCAATCGTAACGCCGACAACGTCGATGCGCTCTTCCAGCAGCACTCGCTGTTGATGTTCCCCTCGAAGGCCATTCAGACCGATGGTATCTCCGCTGGTATAATGGTACGCTTAGATTTACATAGAGTCATATGGGTAGGCGATTGACACACTTTATAGTCGTCATTCGGTTTCGGCCAGGTTGGCGGAACTGCCCTCGTTGTTCATCCACGCTATGTGCTTGCCGCAGTACCACCCTCTGCGTACGAGTCGTACAAAGTACGACACAAAGAGCGCAATCTCAAGTCATACAAGGCTATGTCAGAGATGATGACGACCAATACGCTGGTGAAGATCAAGGAGGCCCCCCCATACTCAATTGAGCTCGAAACCTCTGTGCTGCTTAACTCTTTGGCGCGTGCTTCGCCTGACAAGAAGACGGGTAGTTACACGTTCAAGGAGAACCAGCCAACCGAGTTGAAGCCGAATCTTGCAAACGTGAAGGCGATCGAAGAGACACTCCAGGTGTCTGGATCGACGGCTGGAGTTGGCGTTGATCAAGGTGCATTTTCTGCATCTGGGGAGCTCGTGTAGCTGACAGTTTAATGCAGAATTAATCTCTTCTGTGCCCACCGAGAACCAGACTTTCATTTCACGCAACTTCACCGATGCTGAAATTGCGTACTGCCGTGCCCAGCCGTCTTTCAGGGCGTCATTTGCTGCGCGCTGGGTGGGCAAGGAAGCCGTGTTCAAGTCACTTGGTGTCTCTTCTAAGGGTGCGGGCGCAGCAATGAAGGAGATCGAGATTCTTCCGAACGAGGCCGGTGTTCCCGAGGTGACGTTGCACGGAGAGGCCAAGGCTGCAGCCGCAGCAAAGGGGGTTTCTACGATCCATCTGTCTTTGAGTCATTCTGATGTAAGTTTCACTTCTCGCTCACTGGAGGACTTATTCTGAACGCTAGTTCCCAGACTGTCGCCATTGCATTCGCTCAAGCTTCCACTACATGACCATCTATTATATCGCCTGTAAACATATACTCATCGGATTCTCTCTGTTTGTATGAAAATGGTTGCGCAATAGATTTCTAGTTTATCGTTATCAGTTCTGGCTACTGAGGCCTGAGGTCCGAAAGCATAGGCAAGGATATGACTGCTCAGGTCAGATCTAGGTACAAGTTGTGTTGTTCAATGTACTCGACCATCCCATTGGGGACCATCTGGCGCCAAGAACTGTCTCTGGCGCGTACTTTGGCTCGGACCTCACTGGAACTAAATGTTTGGAGCTCATGGTCTATGTCCGTGATGTTTATACGGTTGGCCTGCACCCACTCCTGTGCAGCCTCAAAAATGGCAGATTCCCTCTGAGGGTCCACAAGCTCCGTAGCACGTCGAGCGCAGATAACTCGAGAATCGTCACCATCAGGAGAGAAAAAGCGTCGCAGGGCGGCATGCATGGCCGTAGTTGAGCCGTCGCCGTAATAACGAGGCGCAAGAAAACGCTCGAGCGTGTCAACACCTTGTACGAAGGTGAGTTGCGCTCCAGCAGGGAGGGCTGTGCGCAGTAGCTCCGCTTTCTGAACGAATGCTGGTGCGTCGACAATACCGACAGCAGCATTGACCTCGCGCGCAAGGCGTACCATCATTTCCACGCGCTGCAAGGACGACGCATCGCCAGGGTGTGGGACTTTGTCGGCGTTGCGGACGCTCAGAAGGAGAAGGCGTGCATCTGTTGTGGAAGATGCCGCAGGAAGTATGGCAAGAGCACGGTGAGCGAGAGTTGGTGGGTTGAATGACGAGTCAAGGACGGCGACGGGGTATTTGGAGACGGTGGTAGCGAGGGGAGAACCTCGCCTTGGAGGCGAGTAAGGGCTATGTGGAGGGTGTGGCCAGCCTATGTGTGGCTTGTGAATGAATTCGACCTGAGTGGCTCCCACTTTCAAGCGGCTGAGGGCGCTGGTGATCAAGTCGGTCGACATGCGAGATTGTCATGATCTCATTTCGGTACCGGCCTTAGGCGATCGATCTCGGTGACTCTGATAGGTCCTGTTTGACAAATAATAAATGGAAAATGCCAAATGCCTACCACGCGCCTTGCCTCTGCCCTTTATTCTTTGACCACCACTCTCTTACCACGCTATCATGGAAAAGGACGCCGATGGCTTTTACACTGCGCCTGCAGCAGCCGGTGTGTAATTCTGCCGTGTTGCACACTGTCTTCTGATGTAGCACTAGCGGGTGCATCCAAGTCGGACGCTACTGCCAAAGCAATCGATGCCACTGCCACAGCCAGTACGTCCCATCCCAATTACTCTCACAGAGCGAAGCGAGCGTGGATCATAGTCGCAGCTGCATCGCCTTCGAAGGAAGCCACGGACCTTATCAAACCTACCTTTGACGTCCATGTGGGTATGCCAACCTAGACGCGTGGCACTGGGCCCATAACTCGCCTTTCAGGTTACGTTAGCACAGCAGCAAGAGGACAAGAGTTCGCCATTGTATAGTGTAAAGTCCTTTGAGGAGCTCGGGCTGTGCGTTATGTTCATTATCGTATCAAACGCCAAATTTACCGTTTCCAGACACGCGGACCTTCTCAAAGGGATATACGATATGGGCTTCACCAAGCCCTCGAAGATTCAAGAGAGCGCTCTGCCTCTTCTGTTGAGAGATCCGTGAGTGAGGGACACACGACTTCTTGATGCCGGTCTTTACGCGAACGCAGACCACAAATATGATTGGCCAGTCGCAGTCTGGGACGGGCAAACCGCCGCGTTCGTCCTCACGATGCTCTCGCGAGTCGATTTTACGAAGAACAAGCCACAGGCTCTATGCCTTGCCCCTTCACGCGAACTCGCCCGCCAGATCATGTCCGTCATCGCAGCGATGGGGAAGTTCACGCCTGTACAGACGGAATATGCGATCAAGGATCACTTACCGAGAGGCGTGTCCAACGTTACTGCACATATCGTTGTTGGCACACCCGGCACGATGACGGACCTCATTCGCCGGCGTGTCATTGATGTATCGGACGTGAAGGTATTTGTTCTCGATGAGGCGGATAACATGCTGGACAAGGATGGGCTAGGAGACCAGACATTACGGGTTAAAAAGTGCGTATGAGTACTCTCTAACTTCCCCATAATCTAATTATCGTACAGTATGCTCCCACGGACTGGACAGACACAAATCATCCTCTTCTCTGCCACCTTCCCTGATCATGTGCGCAACTTCGCCTCGAAGTTTGCACCAAATGCGAACAAGATCGAACTACAACGGAACGAGCTGTCAGTCGACTCGATCAGGCAGTTCTACATGGATTGCAAGAGCGAAGAACACAAATACGAAGTCCTCGTCTCGCTCTATCACCTGCTGACTATCGGGCAGAGCATCATCTTTTGCCAACAACGACGTACAGCGGACCGCATCGCTCAACGTATGGTTGCCGAGGGCCACAAGGTTGCTTCGCTACATGGCGCAAAGGAAGGTAGCGAGCGTGATTCGATCATCGACGGTTTCAGGGAGGGCCGGGAGAAGGTCCTAATTACGACAAACGTGATCTCGCGCGGAATCGACGTACTGCAAGTCAACATGGTAGTGAACTACGATTTGCCCCTCATGACCGATCGCGAGGGTGCAGGTGGTGGTGGTGACCTGCGGCCAGATATTGAGACGTATATTCACCGCATTGGTACGTGGCCGTCCACGATGGTGGTAGACGAACGCCGTTGTTGAGGGAGCGCGCGACTTTCCAGGACGAACGGGGCGCTTTGGTCGCAAGGGTATCTCGATCAACTTTGTGCATGACAAGAGTACGTGGGCCCAAATGGAGGAGATCGAGAAGGCGACGGGCAAGGGCATCACACGCATCGAAACGACGGACCTTGATGTCATGGAAGAGGTACGCGCATGGCTTTGAATTCCTGTCTTGCCTTGATGGCGCTCACGCGACCATGTCGTGCTTAGCAAATGAAAAAGGCCATGAAGTAGCCCTTCGGAACCCGGAGGGAGAGGGCAAATTCGGTTCTCGGGATGTACTCTATAATCGATGTAGTGGCATACGGTCGAAAAACTTTGAAGCCAATATCTTTTGTAGTCATAATCTAAGCGCTCTGTTCATTCATTCACAGCGGGCATATGCCTCCTTTCCCTCGTTGACTACAAGTTTTCTACGTGTTTTACTCTGCATTCCTTGACCTTCTATCATGCTAGTGAGTTGGAGGAATACTGAGTACTGATTGCCAAGTATTAGCGCATACATTCGGCTGTGACGAAGCGGTTTACTATCTGACTCTACGCGATCTCCTGTCCGAGTTACTATAAAAATCCTTCTCAGATATCCGGGGCACTAGCATCCACCCTCTCACTTCCTCCGCGACGGCTTCAAAACCAGAAAACCGTTCCAGGCCCAGCGCGCCAACGGACGCCGTGTGCATCATATCTTGTGTTAGGCATCCCTCATCGCTTAACAAAGAACGACACGCCACTTCTTCCCTTCGGGGTCACTGGTCTTCGCGAACCATCATATGCATCATATACTATGCCCAAACATTATCTTTCCCTTCAAAAAAGGAAGCACCACGCCAACACCAGGTCCTGTACCACGTGACATCGGCTCTCACAAATTTGCACGTGATTGGGTTGCGACGTCGCTCACGTCGCCAACCATATTCTGGCCGTTTGTCGGGGGGAGTCACAGAACACGCCATGCAGTAGAGTGATGAGTCACTTTACCCCGACCCAGCAACGTTAACAATGGCCGATGTGATTCCAGTTGAGTTCGTTACGTACAGACCTGCAGCGCGCAACGGCTACGTAAATATTGTGTTCATATCTCACCGCTAAAGAATGTTGCCGCAATTATTGGGGTTAGGTGGTTCAACCTACCCGGGGAAGGACACTCACCTACAATCAACGCCTACCCTACCAGCTTGGGACAGTAGTTCTACAATCCTCGATTCTCCCATCCGAGATGCCTCTTCAGAGGGAGTCCGGCCTTCGTTATTTTTCATATCCCCATTTGCTCCTCGTTCGAGAAGTAGCTGGACGATTTCAAACTCACTATTCACCGACGCTAGATGCAACGCAGACCAGTCGTCCTGCTTCTTCGCATTCACATCGGCCCCGTCGTCAAGCAATAGTCGTACGATATCGAGGTGTCCATATCGTGATGCATTATGCAACGGGGTCCACCCATTCTTGTCCCTGGAATTCACGTCCGCGCCGTTCTTGACTAAGACCTTAGCAACCTCCACTTTTCCGTTTCTCGACGCCACAGCCAATGGAGTCTCCTGGTCATCATCCCGTTCGTTGACATTCGCGCCGCGTCCAAATAACGCCTGTATAACGTCAGGATTACCCTCCTCACATGCAATATGCATGGATATCCTCTCGTTGTCCGGGGGTCCTACGTGCTCCTGATCGCCCAGTGATGGCAGCGCAACAACGGGAGGCGGGTTGGGGGATACGGAATCCAATCGGACCACGCTCCTATCATCCCAAGAATCCATACCTACACCCTCGACTAAGAACCCTGCGACCTCCCATTTCCCATTGGCAGATGCAACGTCAATGGGTGTTTCATCGTCGCGGCTTCGCACATAGAGATTCGCGCCCGACTCGAGTAACAGTTTCACGATATTGAGATGTCCATGCTTTGCTGCGTTGTGCAACGGAGTCCAACCCGCGATATCTTCGGCGTTTGGATTTGAGCCATTTTTTAGTAGCAATCGCACAATCTCGAGATGACCATGACGGGAGGCCTCGTTCAATGGCGTATTTCCAGCATTGGTCTGTTTGTCGATTTCTGCGCGACACTGGATCAACAATGCTGCAACATTAAGATGCCCGTAGGCCGAGGCGAGATGGAGTGAGGTCCAGAGGTCGGCGTTCTGCGCATTTGCATCAGCATTTTTGTCGAGTAGCTCTTGAGCAACATCGAGATGTCCATTTCGCGATGCCAACATTAATGGAGTCCAGCCATCGTTTTGACGAGAGTCCACAGCCGCACCGCCCTGGATTAACAGCCGCACAATGTCCACACGCCCATATCCTGACGCCGCGTATAACGGAGTCCAGCCATCGTTTTGACAAGCGTCCACAGCAGCACCGCTCTGGATCAACAACTGCACGACGTCCACATGACCGTATCCCGACGCGGTGAGTAACGGAGTCCAGCCGTCGTTTTGACGAGAGTCCACAGCAGCACCGCTCTTGATCAACAACCGCACGACATCCACATGTCCAAATCGTGATGCCCCGAACAGTGGAGTCCACCCTTTCTTGTCACGGAAGTCCACAGTTGCACCGTGTCTCAACAAGATCTCCACAACCTCGAGCTCTCCAGTCGAAGATGCCTTTCTCAGGGGGGTCTTTCCGTCCACATCCTCCACGTTCACGTCTGCGCGGTGTTCTAGTAAGAACTTCACATCGTCATAATGACCGTCTCTTGACGCTATGTGTAACGCGCCCAGTCCGTCGTGATCCAAGGCATCCACGTCCGCATCCTGTTCAAGGAGCAGGGTCGCGATCTCGATATTGCCCTTCGCAAGCGCTACGTGTAACTGGGTAGTGTGGTAACCCCTCTGGCGTTTATGTCCTCTGGACGGGTATCAAGGAGGTGTTCGACAACGTCACGAAACCCGCACAACGTGGCATAATATAATGGGACGGCCTCTGGTTGTGTCGGGTGAGGTGTAAACATTTGTTCCTTGAGGGGATAATCAATGTCATGTATCCAAAGCCATGTTGCAAATGATGGATTGTCCGCGTCGAACAGACGCTCCATTGCGTCCTGGATAGTTGGTGATACGCCATCGAATCGACCATGGTCCACCCAGTGCTGCGCGGCGTAAACAGCGAAGGGGAAGTCCTTGATACTCTGTTTATTGATAGAATTGCCGAGGTTCAATAGAACACAGAGTGAGGCCTGGGCAAGAATCGTGTGTGCTGACAAGGAATTGATGTGATACCGAGAAAGACTCGCTGTCGCCTCGAGACGGTCTGATGTCAAGAATTCTTTGACGGAAAAATGCGAAAATTGCACAATTGATGAACCGTTGACATTGACAACCGCAACTAGACTGGAGCATACTGATAGAACGGCCTCGCGGGAATCCTCTTGCCGCCAATCGACATTATAATGGGGTAGCCTTCCGGCGTCAAAACGCATCGCAAGAACCTCTGCAAGTTCTTGGACACGAAAAGGTCGAATGGCCACAGCAACACATTGCAGAAGCTGATGGGCGTATTCTTGCTTTTTCTTGTCAATTCCTAACAGAATGCGTTTATATGTTTCATCCAATGTTTCAGGTAGTTCGTTAAGAGTGTCACGGAGACTTGGCGGAAGACAGCCACGCAACACATCCAGCTGGCACACCACCCACCGAAACCTGGGCGGATACATGATAAGGTACGGTGAGGAGCCGAGACTGTGCTTACTTACATCCCATCTGCCTTTGCTGACAGTGTGTCAATAACTAGTTGTTTGTCCGCTGATCTCCATCTCCGCATATTTCGGTCTGTTTGGACAACAGAGCTGATGTAACCAAGGATGTCATTCTTTTGTCCACTTTCGTCGTGGAGGGACATATGGTGAGATGCGCGACGCTCCAGCATATCTCGGATGTCGACTCGGGCCTGCTTGTAACGCAAATGCGTAGATTTGGAAGGTTCAAGTCTAAGAGCTCCCCAGGACACCCAGGACCTTTTCGCGCGCAGTTTTCTGAAATCCGAGTCCGGATGAGTTGGGACACTCATCGAGAGCATCCAGAATAATATATATCATCGGCTGTCGTGGAAGTTGAAGCATCTTCTTCAGACATTCCACAAGCAAACAAATATCGGGCTGAGCATTCTTCTTCAAATGATATGGCCAGAAAGGAGGTCATGGCAAGAATCTGATTCGGCACACAGCTGCGCAAGCAGGGAAGCGAGGAGGCCACGAATATCTTGCTTTGCAATATCTCGAAAGTCGAAGTAATAATAACCATAAGGCTAGTCCGGTGTCACATTTCTCTTTGACTTCTTGTATGATCGAGGAGCTGGTCAATGGCATGAGTGGGCTGGATGATGAAGGATCAGACGACCGTTACATACCAGAGGACACTTTTCCCAGAGCCCGCTACATGATCGGGTGCCCGATGACAATCAGCAGCAGATGAATGGAATTTGAAGACATACGTTTACCATGGATCCACAAGAGTGATCCTGTAGATTTCCACTCTTCGAATGTGCTACCTTGGGTGAACCATGCGGCACTTCCATGACTATGAGCTTCCCAAGCAATATTGTGGTTTGTCGACGGATCTGGAAGAGAAAGCCAACATCGGATGTCCCTCTGCAACTGGTCACCTGTCATGTAGGCTGAGCATCGGCGACAGATGCCACGAGAAAGGAACTAACGCTTAATCCTGTTTATCTGGTCTGTTATTTCTCGTATCGTAACTAGCACCTCCAGTCAGCGCCTGGAGCATCGAATATAAGCTACGCATACTCAAAGCCTGTCGTATGTCGCTCGTCGATGCCTTGCCATCTGCTCAAACAAGTCTAGTCAACGATTGACAACAGCACGTAAGACTTGCATACCATCCATGACAACCTTCACATTGCTTACGAGACCGTAAACAACGTGTAGAGTCTGGGCTACGGCCATTCGGGCCTCGTCGTCGGTGAGCCGATCTAGTCTCCGTATCACCGCCTCGATCTCGTGCTCTCCGAGCAACTTCTTTGCGAATTTCCCTGTGCCAAGTTCAAAAACGAGAGGCATGTATATGTGGCCAACAAGCGGCGTACTGAAGCGTCCTTGCTTGACCTGCTTCGTAGCCAGGGCAAGCACAGAAAGCACCTCCAACATTATCTTATGAGTATATCGTACACAGCTGACGTAGATGGGATCTCGGAGTGAATACGAAGGCGACAGAGGAAATTGGCAACGCATTCGAACAGGTCGACTAGGACATCATAACCTGTCCCAACCGCGATAGCGGCCTGAATGGGTAGACATGACTCGGATAAGGATACAGTCAGATAAAGCAAGGGAGATACATACGCCGAGGAGAACATCGATGCCAGAAAATATTGCACTCGTTGGTTGGAACGGCGCCTGGACGCGAGGGCGTTAAAAAGGTGATCAGATGCGAGACGATGAAGCGCTCACGAAGCTGGCGACACCGGAATAGGCATGAAGGACATGCACAACTGGCTCAAGACAATTGATCAACTTGCGATCTCCATTTCGATAGTCATTAAACTCCTTTGCCTTGTCTTGAAGTAGCTCGAGGATATCATCGGCGGACTGGCAGTTCTGGAGTTTTCGGCAAATGGATATTCAGACAGGTCTACACCGGTATGCTCGCGGTATTCAGCCAGGGCTGCATCAAAAATGGATTGAAAGCTAGAGGAGGGGATCACTGTCGATGACATGGCGCTGAGAGAAGTATTGACTGCGTAGGCGATGGAAGGGGAGACCCAAGGAAAGGGTTCCTAGGGCGTATAGCGACTTCTTAGATGGGGAAGCAAGACAAAGTGGCCGCTGGAAGGCATCGTCTGGCAAAATACATGGCCACCCCCGGTGAACAGCACGGATAGAAACGGACGCATGGTCGATGAAGATGAACCGGCCGAGATCGTGTCAGCCTGACTCAGCCACGATTCGCATCTGTCAAGGCTGTCAATGGCACCCAACCAGAGTTCCCAACTACCCCCACCCGAACATGGGAAAATACGTTTGATCATTTACAGGCCTGCCAATGGTTCAGACTATTTGTTTCTCGAAATCCCCACTCATGTTCCTGGGTCACTGTGCGTACATCCCGGAAATACCTCCGCTATCTTGGCTGGTGTATCCTGGGTGTTGCGGGGGCGTTGCGATGGATTCTCCGTTCTCAGAAGATGCAATTGGCGATGAAGGTCCCCTGGAGGACCAAGGTGTTTATCGTTATCGTACCACGGATGATGATACAGAAGGTCTTTCTTCTTTCATCGCCTCCGTCATTCCTGTCTAATTATTCATAGAGACAATCCGCTCCAACGCGCAATTGACCCCGAGGTTATAAAACGCGAAGCTCCACAACACTTGGACAGTCTTCATATTCCGGGACATCTACTACTGGACAACAGTTCCGTGCAGAGCTTGTAGAGCGTGATGTAGGCTGTGTGATGACAGGTGACACACAGTGTGATGGAATACATATCATTCCATACGCATGTCAAGACGTGGTGAGTTTACGTCCTATATAATCACTAAACATAACATACCCCTCTCAGTGGTTCGGGTTAATAGTCAGCAGCCGCTCTCCTTACGACGAGGATGTGTCAGACCTCAACTCTGTTAATGACATCCGCAACGGCATGCTTGTCGACTCCGCCATCCATCGCCGCTTAGACTCGTGCCAGTTTGCCTTTCTGAAGGTGGTATCGTCTGCGACCGGTGATGCGGTACACTGACTTGGCCTTTTTGCAGACGCCGAATCCTGTGTTGGATATTGGGGACGTGCCAAACAACAATAACCCCACTCGTTATCTTAGGGTTGGTACTCAATGTCCTGCTGATGAACGCTTTACTCTCCAGCTTCTTGTTGATGTTTCAAACCAAGAACGTACGCAATTAGAGAGGACACGCATGATTGGACAGGATGCTGCCTTCAAGAGCGGCACGAATTTGCCTAAGCCTTCGGATCTTCTACTTCATTATAGATATGGCGCTGCCGCGGTCAAGCTCTGGGCCATCATGGACACTTACTTTCATCTAGTCATCGCAAAAACATTCCCCGTCCTCCTGCTCCAGTTGCACCCTATCCTTGCGACCCATCTAGTTCTAATGATCACCGAAGAACTGCAACTCGAAACGTGAACGCCATGCTGATAATGCGGACGGCAGTAAAAAGCAAAGAGGCCGACTTGAAACCCGAGAAACGACCACTAGATACTATGAAGAACAGGATCAAGGCAATTCAAACCCAGGACGTGTGATAGTTGAAGCTGTTGATGGATCAACGGGATGGGATGAAGACGATTGGATGCTATTTTCTTGGCCAATTCCAAAGCTGCGCATGAGCGTCGTCGGGTTGATGAAGAGGAATTTTCATCTCGTATCAGGACGTGGGCAAGTGGGGTTCAGTTGAAGCTGGTCAAGGACCTTGACAATATTTTTTCATGTACGCACATGTTTCCCAAACCGAAATCGCGCCCAGCTTTAGCAATATAAAGTATAAACCTATCTTGTACGGTACAATAACAGTTTTCTGACTTGCCCTGGGAAATCCTTTGAGAAGTATGATACTCACGAATACAGGAAGCTACTTTGGACCCCAGACTCGGCATATTTCAGGACCTCGGATACCCTTCACCCAAATAATCGCTGAGTCGCCATCAACTACTGTACTGTTAAAAAACGGTAGGCGAAGTTGGCGCCCCCATGAGCAAGCACCTACTGTACCCTTGACCATGGGATACAAAGGTCAGCTCGCAGCTCGGCAAAACAAGCACACACGGCCAAGAAAAAAGAAGCCGACCTCCTTAGTCACTTTGTAGACGTGAAATCAGTTCTGAAGATGGCCACTTTTTCGGTGAAATTGTTGTGTCCTATAGGGGTCGGTCTTTTCTCTACTACTGTATTCCGTGCCCACCGCCGACAATCGTAGAAAGTGCGCTTGATAGGGTATTGCCACCTGGCCCGAACGCGGACCTCGATCATCGTCAGGTTCCAGCCCAACCGGCGTATCCCTATGATACGGTTAGTCGGCCCTAATAAATACAAAGGAGAACGGCGCGCAGGTGATTATGACATGTCGTTGTACTGCTCGTAGTTGCACACGGTGGAATTCTTCTAATCGAGAATGACACACTGTCCGTACTGGGTCCGACCCGACCGAGGTGTAGCTTCGGATGATTGAGCTTTCATTCACGCGGACATCCGCGGAACGACCCTGCCCCTTCTTTTTAGGGACAAGAACTGTCTTTTGTCCACGGCCATCGATGCCGTGTTTTCTCCATACGATTGTGCTGATGTCTTGAGTTGATTCCAGTATATTACAAAATAAGCATTACAAGCCGTTTAAAAGTGAATGAAGGACAAGTAGTGCTGCTGTAAAGAAAGTGCTTCGGAATTAGTCTACAATGTAAAGTTCCCATATTCCCATTGGAAACAATCCTACGAAGAGGTCAGGAATTAGCGTGGAATCGAGCAAACTTATACACACTACGCAATCGTCTTGTCTCGTAAATGCTGGTACTTCAAGACCTTGCTCCTCCGCAGCGGTCCATGGCTTTGAAAGTATGTTGTCGATGACTGTTGCGATCGCGTGGGTCGTAAGGCGTGCGGACCATGAGAGGTTCGTGATGGTGTCATATTCTATGATGTTTCCAAGGTGGCACCGGCTCTCCATCGCGTACCCGGCGATTCCACAGGTCGAGAGTGACCCTGTGCAGGTGCCCATTGCGATTGGGTCTGCTGTGTGCCACACGTGTGTGATGTGGTGCGTTGACGGCTGCGGTGTAAGGCAATGAGGGTGGGCATACAGATACAAATGCAAGACTGGAAGTGGCGTACGGGAGATGGCAGGTGCAAGCGCTGCGCTGCCATGCGTTCACCTGGCGGCTCAAACGTCACAACGGGAGCTCCAAACGTGATCCCCAGGAGTGAAGCAAGCGCGCCACCAAGGGAGTGGCCAATGACCCAGATGTTCGCGTTAGGATACATATACGTGATGTTGTTGTATAGATTCTGTCGCCCCAGAAAGGCTTGTTAGCGGCCATGACCGCGAGAGGCAGAGGGGAGGGACGCACAACACCAGTGGGATAAAACAAACTCTCGTCAATCAAAGCATCCTCGACACATTGCTCGTCGCACTTCTGGCTGCCACGATAGCAGTCGCATACGGGAGTCCACGTCCGGCTGACACGCGCACAACAGCAGCTGAACAGGAGGTTGTCGTTCAACTTATCCTTCTCTATTGTAGGCCCGCCGCCGACGACCGGGATGGATGTGCCCTTGATGGTGAGCACCACAGTGCTGTTGTCCTCCGTCGCGAATACGTAACCCCGGAAGCCGTCATCATCGGGCTCCCATCCGACAGGCATACCCTGCTTTAAAAGTCAGCCACCGCCACCAAAACTGAAGGGTTCCGGCACCCGCGCAGCGCGCCAGAGGAGATGACGCACCACGTTCCATTCGTCCGTCAAGTTGTACCACCCGCGGCTACCATGCTCAAAGTACGTATTGCTTGTCATCTTGGCAAGTAAAAGGAGAGTCTCACGACGCGTCACATCTGGTCCGGGCACCTCGTCTTCCTGCCAGTCGAGCATGGCACTTTGTCCGCGCTTGGACACGTGCCGCGCCGCCTGAAAATGATCATGCGAAGAGGGGCGCGAAGTTCGTAGGGGAGAAGTAACGATTGATAACGGTGCAGATTCGAGGCTGCTGGCCGGAGAAAGGTCGTGGGGCACGTCGGAAAGATAGACGTGGGCCGACGAGGTCGCAACGTGGACGTGCCGTAGATGGAAGTTCAGCGCATTGCTGGGTGGTGGTCTGATGTGAGGGTGTTGGGCTACATGAGTGGGAAATAGTTTGTTCAAGAAGGAGAGGGCGAGGTTTGCCAGAGGTATCGGGAGCAACATGCTGCTTGTCTGACCATAAAGCACGATGGGCCCTTTTGTGGGTGGCCTCGGGCAGTTCAGCTGGCCACGGTCGCTCCGAAGTTCCGGGCCGGTCGCTACCACACCACACACACAGTGATAGCCTTTTAAGTGTCTCCAAATACTGAATACCACTACTGTATCATCTATATTACAAAAGTTCGTGCTCAAGCAAGTGCTCAAGATATCGACAGCGCAGAGTGTCTCGCCACAGCGAATACCTTCAATGACGACAACAACAAAAAGTGTAGTACACGGTACAGTACAGTACTAGTATTACACGCGGCATCAGATCTTGAGCTGCGGCCAAGTGTTTCCTTTACAACAAACAGCCAGGGCCAGCAGTACTGGAAGCAGCACAAAAACATCAGCTTGGCCAACACAGACCCAGCGCAGACCTGGATGGGCCGTATGCCCTCATCCACCCAATCTTCCGGCACTTGACACACACACTTTCTCTCCCAACTCGAAACGTCTTTTGCGCGTTTAGTTCGCCCTGAAATGTGCAGACTCGCTATGCGCCTGAAGAACAACGATACGTATCCTGGCGGACGATGGGATGATGGTCGGTCGATGGTCGGGGTTCGGGCCCGTTCGGGTCTTGTCTATGTGATTACGTCATTTAAACCCACGGGAGGGTTAACAGCGGCACAGCCACAGGTCCAACGCGCTGAATCCCTGTCGATGAGCGCTGAGCGCTGAGCTCTCAGCCGTATGTCAAGGGAAATTCATCTCTGCATTGATCAACTAACAAATTTCCAAATAGCCCCGCTCAAATGTGTGCCCGTCATCAAGTCTCCCTGCCATACTCCAGCACCGACCCCCCACCATCATGTCCTACCCACCCGGAATCATCGATCCCAATAGATTCCCATCCGGAAGGCTCGTTGACGGCAGAAAACCATGCATATCGCTTGACTCGCCAGGAATCAACTAACCCTTGTCGATGTACGTCTCTCGCGCCTTGCGTAACATCCCCCAACAATCGTTGACTGACTCGATGCGATGTAGGCCAGGTGATAACCATCGACATGCTCCCTGATGAGGTCCTACTCGCAATATTTGATTCCTGGGTGGATGAAGATGCATTTAGAAAAAAAGACGTAGAAGCGTGGCAAATGCTGGTGCATGTCTGTCGACGATGGCGAAGCGTTGTTTTTGGATCACCACGTCGGCTGAATCTGCGACTTGTTTGTGGAGCCAAAACACCCGCGAGGGACACGCTCGATGTTTGGCCACCCTTGCCTCTCATCATTCTCTGCCCAAACGAAATTCTATGTGAGGACGACATCATTGCGGCGGTACCCAAGCGCATTCGTGAACGTGACGGCCGAAAAGCAGGTCACTATTTGGACAACATCATCGCGGTACTCGCAGCGATCGCGTCTGTCAAATAGACCTCTCTAGTTTGGATCTGTCATCGATGACAAGAGTTTTGTCAGCAATGCAGCAGCCATTCCCGGAGTTAACGGATCTGCGGCTCGATGGAGTGACAACAGCAATTCCTGATTCGTTCTTGGGTGGATCTGCACTACGTCTGCGAAAGCTCCATTTGGGTCACAATTTATTCTCGGGTTTACCGAAACTACTCTTTTCTGCCACTCACCTCGTCGATCTTCAACTTGGTAGTATTTATCATTCAAGGTCTTTTTCACTCGAGGCGATGATCACTGCCCTCTCCACGTTGACCAGCATCCGACATCTTAGTCTTGAAGCCGAAAACCGATATACCCCATATCTCTTCGGCCTGGCGAGCTTACATCCGCCTCCGACACGATCTCTCCTACCTGTTCTCAACACGCTGAGGTATTATGGGATCAGCCAATACTTCGACGACCTTGTGACTCTCATCGATGCCCTCGTCTTAACAACTTGGATATAACCCTTTTGAATGATATCGCACTCGAAATACCACAACTGACTGGATTCATCGGTTGCACATCAATGCCAGAAGCACTCAAAAAAGCACACGTTACCTTTCAGGTTGACGGCACCGGGGTCAAGTTTTCATCACAGACATCTAGCCACGGCGAGCTCAAAGTGAAAATCCCATGCAGAGGGTTAGATGTGCAACTTTCGTTCCTGTACCAGGTCTTTAGCTTTTGCTTACCTCCCCTTTCCACGTCGGAGGACCTCTACATCTACGAGAACATATATCCGCGACCAGTTTGGTCAGACAATATCGAGAATACGCTATGGCTGGAACTTTTACGCCGATTTCCCGCTGTGAAGAATCTTTACCTATCCAAGGAAATTGCGTCATATATCGCGCTTGCCCTGCAAGAGCTCGTTGTGGGCACTAGGACAGAAGTGTTGCCCATCCTGCAGAATATATTCTTGGAGGGGCTCCAGCTGTGGGGGCCTGTCCCGGAAGGCATCGAGCAGTTCATTGCTGCGCGACAGCTCTCCGGTCGGCCTATAGCTGTTTCCGCCATCCCCCTCTGGGAAAGAGACTCGATGCGAGGCTGGGTCATGGAGTTCGGCTTCGAGTAGCATGACGTCCGGACCACACTGGCAAGTCTTGGAGGCTCGTACTGCACATAAGCTATGTATACCCTACCGAGTGCAAGGAAAGCAAGTTGTAGAACATCACGCCGTGACCTGTAATGCTTCAATCGCGTAGTTTCGGACTGTGGCGCAATCAATCGTCGATTATCAATTACAGCACATGCACTAGATTCTTCTGTGGTAGATATATAGCCAATATAAAAAGTTATATAACAAAGGAATGGTTCGTTGCAATGAATATCGTTTCTGTGACCATTCACCGAACGTAAGCCACTCTCTAGATTTACGAAAACGCGGCGACGTCTCTCTCACGCTGGATAGGCTAACATAACACTTGAGAAACGTCACCTCCAGCTGAGAGTAGACCAGGACTAGTCCATTCGAGATCGAAAAATCATTTAAACCAAAGGGGACACGCTTTTTACGTCAACACACTGGTATCCTCCGACTCGATGCTATAGTCGTAGGTTTTCGAGTAAACTGCCCATAAGGTTCTCTGACACACAATAACTAGATAATGGAGACAAGACATTTCACTACCGGGTGTACGTCCGAATGGCACCTTTTGGACGCAGTGGATCCATTTGAGTATCCCCATGGGCTTCCGTTGGTACAAGTCATCAGTATCCATTTGGTGCCAAGTTCGTTAACAGAATAAGAGAGACCACCTGAGAAGATGGGTGTCTTCGACGACCGACCACGATATTGAAGAACGCCGCCTTCACAGAGGACCAAACCATAGATGGGATGCATCGGAGTGGCTTCAGAGATGCGAACAACTAGGTTGAAGATTGCAAGGGATTTCGCGTCAAGGGGACGTTGAGAATTACTGTAATACAGCAGGGAAACGAACGCGGATTTGAATGTGATGTACAGTACGACCCCCATGACTTTGGCTATCGTTCGGGTTGTTCAGGTCAAGGCGTCGCACATGATCGTGGGAATATTGATGAAATTGGGGTACAGGTGCAGCAGCGTTGGCGATGCTATCGTTCGAAGAGAATCAAAGTTTGCACATCCCGTCGCATTTGGAATCCGACCAATTTCGAAATGCGGAGCCCAAATGCCAGTGCGGTGGGCTACGCCAACTTTGAACATCCCTTATGAGGGATGTGGCTATCCGTAGACTTCAACGCCTCAGGCCCTCAGCGTCAGTTGGTTGTGAAGGAAAAGGCTGCGGCCTGTGTGTACCTGAAAAACCTGTTACACCCACTTTGTCGGGTTCGCCCACCAACGTCAAGACCAACGTTCCTTCATCGGTGTCCCTCATTCTCAATCAAGTGGCTCTATGTCTTCCTCAAGTTCTAATCCAAACGTATCATTTATGCAGTTCCGGGACGTCTTCGATGCTGCCCTGAGGGAATACAGACAGAAGACAGGAAAGGACATAGCGACAGAGCCGCTTACTATCAGGCTTTTACACTGTGACTGTTCTGATTCAGTACTCGGAATTCTTCAAGAACAAGCTCATGCCTTCAACCAGTTTCGGAATGGAGATCGGAAGGTTCAGCTCATGAGACGGCTGAAGCCAATTGTTGACGTTCTTCTTGGGCTTTCTACCAGTGGCGTCTTTGGGGAGGGATTTGGCTTGGTGAGGCTAACCAATTCGACATATGGTATTGCGAAAGCTCATCATCCACCTTGCAGAGATTACCACCAGCGAAGGCAATATTTGCGGGAGTTGGTCTCCTACTCGCGGTATGTATCTGTACCTTGCTTGGTTCAAGTTGTGTCCGTAGTCTTGATACCCAACTCTTAAAGGCCGCTAAGGGAGTTAGCGACAGTTATGACGCACTTATCGAGCTTTTCGAATGTTTCGAACATTACCTTGGCCGTCTCAAGGTTCTCACCGAGATCCCCTCTACCGTGGGTGAAATCCTGGTCAAAATAATGGTTGAACTGCTTGGTGTCCTTGCACTGGCGACGCAGCAAATAAAACAGGGCCGGTTCAGTGAGTCGTGCGTGCTGGCACATCTCACTTAGCTTAGCATGACACAGAGAAATTTGCCAAAGAGCTAATGGGAGAGAATGATATTGAGGCAGTGTTGCAAAGATTGGACCGACTCACTGTGGAGGAATCACGGATGACTGCAACACAGACCATGGATGTCGTCTACGGTCTATTCAACAACATGATGGTGGTCATGGATGGTATGGAAACATTGCTTGACATTTCCTCCACAGTGTGCTTACTGTTTGTCCTAGATGGAAAGACATCAATTGATAATATCCGAGAGGCTCTTGGTATGATAAGCTCAAGTCGGTGAAAGAGTATACTGTAGCTGACTGCAGGTTCCAGTTAAAATGCAAAAGATATCGGATAATCTCAACAAGATAAAATGTTCGTTTTTTTTTGGGTGGTATCGCGACTTAAGGAGAGGGCGAAACTAAACAACTTCAGGTGATCAACTGCAAGAAAATATTCAAAAGTGGCTTTCCCCTCCGGATCCATCGATGAACCACAACACTGCATGTGAGGCTCGTCACAATGGGACCGCAAAATGGTTCTTTGAAAGTCCTCTCTACAATGAATGGAAGGCAACAGGCTCTCTCCTATGGATGCACGGGAATCGTATGGTTTTCCGTTGTTTCTCTACCCACGCTGCTGATATCTGGTTCTGTAGCGGGATCTGGAAAGAGCATTCTTTGGTCGGTAACACCTTAGCCGACTTTTGTCAATATAGCTTACTATATTGATGACCAGTTCTTCGATCATAAAGGACATCGAATCCATACGTGCCACCGGACTGGCTTCGATTGCGTATTATTACTTTGATTTCAAGGACACCGGAAAGCAGGATCGTCGTGGACTTCTCTCCTCTCTTCTCACCCAGCTTTGCACTCGTTCCCATCATGGTCACGACATCCTATCAACCTTGTATGAGGCACACGAGAATGGATCGCGACAACCTAGCGAGGTTGACCTGATCCGATGCCTCAAAAAGGTTCTCGCACTCCCTGGCCGCAGGGTGTACATCATAGTGGATGCCGTGGATGAAAGTCCCAATAAGCCTGGAATACCCTCTCCACGTGAAAAGGTCTTGCAGCTCATGAACGAGCTCGTTGATCCACGTCATCCAAATCTACGTGTCTGTATTACGAGTCGTCCCGAGGCGGACATCCGAACGGTCCTTGAGCCTTTGATGTCTCACGCCGTGTCTCTTCATGGCGAGGGGGGCCAAAAGAGGGATATTATCGACTACATCCAATCCGTTGTTGACTCAGATGTGAAAATGCGGCGATGGAGGCAGGAGGACAGGCTACTGGTGATCGATTCATTGTCAAAAAAAGTTAATGGAATGTAAGGCATTACTATTAAGATCTCATACGGTAGTGGCTCACGATACGATGCAGGTTCCGGTGGGCTGTCTGTCAACTGGATACCTTGCGGCGTTGTTTTCCAGCAAGCATTCGGCGTGTCCTGAATGAGCTGCCAGAGACCCTGGACGAAACGTACGAGCGGATATTGCTGGGCATCGACAAGGAGAAACGTGAACATGCCATCCGCCTTCTCCAATGTCTGGCATTCTCTCGTCGGCCGCTTCGTGTCAAAGAGCTTGTAGATGTTCTTTCAATTCAGTTTGACACAGCAATTCCCAGGTTGAACACGAGTTTGCGCCCAGGAGATTCAGATGAAGCCGTGCTGTCAGCATGTTCCACTTTGGTATCCATTACCAAGCCCGACGGCCCTACTCTCTACGACTTGACCTCGGAACGTCTCCGCAAGTTGGACGATATTCGAGTCGTACAATTTTCCCATTACTCCGTAAAGGAGTTCTTGACCTCGGAACGCCTCCGCAAGTTAGACAAAGGAGACCTTTACCAGTTTTACATCTCTCCGGAGCCTGCCCACACAGTTCTTGCACTGGCTTGCATCGGCATCCTACTCGAACCAGATATTTATGTCGGAGACACCACCGACGACTTTCCCCTTGCCGAATATGCGGCTCGAAACTGGTTCCACCATGCCCGGTGGGATAATGTAGCTTCCCAGATACAGGACGGGATGGAGCGCCTCTTTGACCCAGAAAGAAAACATTTTGCAACCTGGATCTCGATACATAATCTGGACTATCACTGGTCTTGGAAACCTTCAGCACGAACCACAGCATCTCCTCTTTATTATGCAGCCCTCTGTGGGATTGGGAGCCTCGTGGAGCATCTCGTCATCACCCGTCAACAGGATCCGAATGGAAGTCATGGTAGCCAGGGCACCCCATTACATGTGGCAGTGGCCTTGGGACATACTACGATTGCACGAATTTTGCTAGAAAACACTGCAGACGTAAACGCCTCGGACATGGACACCGCGACTCCACACGCGACTCCACTTCATGTAGCCGTAAGGAGTGGAAATTTCGACCTTGCGCAATTGCTGCTCAGCTATGGTGCTGATGTAAATACCCTCGACCACCAGGGAGTCTCTCCGCTGCACAAGGCAGTACGATCACAAAAACTCGACGTAGTGGAAATTCTACTCAAGGGCGGTGCGGATGTCAATGTCCGGAGCAGGTCCTACCCGACTCCGCAGTCTCCGCTTCATGAAGCCACGGGCAGTGGAAACCTTGACATTGCACGGTTGTTGCTCAGCCATGGCGCAGATGTAAATGCCCTTGACCGCTGGAGAGACTCTCCACTTCACAAGGCCGTAAGATCACAAAAACGTGATGTTGTGGAACTCTTGCTCAAGAGCGGCGCGGATGCGAATGTTGGGAGCAGGTCCGACCCGACTCCGCTTTGTGAAGCGGTGGACAGTGGAAATCTCAACATTGCGCAGTTGCTACTCAGCCATGGTGCAAAAGCAAATACTCTTTTTAATCACCAGTCTCTACTGCACAAGGCAGTACAATCACAAAAACTTGGCATTGTGGACCTTCTTCTCAAGAGCGGTGCAGACGTGAATATTCGGGACACTCACGACGTGACTCCGCTTCATATGGCCGTAGGAAGGGGAAATCTCGACATCATACGATTGCTGCTTAGCCATGGTGCAAATGTACATTCCCTTGACCACCTGAAAGACTCGCCATTGCACAACGCATCAACACTTCCCAAATTCGAGGTTGTGGAACTTCTGGTCAAGGGCGGTGCGGACGTGAATATCCGGAACACTTTCGGTGCAACTGCGCTTCATAAAGTCGTAAAAAGTGGAAATCTCGGCACCATGAAATTGCTGCTCAGCCATGGTGCAAATATAAATGCCCGTGATTGCTGGGGATACTCTCCACTGCACGAGGCCGTACGATCACAAAAACGTGATGTCGTGGAACTCTTACTCAAGTGCGGCGTGGTTGCGAATGTCGGGAGCAGGTCCAACCCGACTCCACTTAGTGAAGCTGTGGACAGTGGAAATTTCGACATTGCACAATTGCTACTCATCCATGGTGCAAAAGCAAATTCCCTTAATCACCGGTCTCTACTGCACAAAGCAGTACAATTGCGAAAACCTGACATCGTGGAACTTCTTCTCAAGGGTGGTGCAGACGTGAATTCTCGGAATCCTCAAGTTCACAACGCCACCGTACTTCATGAAGCAGTAGAAGTTGGAAATATCGACACCGTGAAAATTCTGCTCAGCTATGGTGCAGATGTGAATGCGCGCTGGTTATTGGGCTACAAGACTCCGTTACACTTGGCATCGTTTGAGGGATTCCTCGACGTGTCGCGGTTATTAATTGAGCATGGAGCGGATGTCGATGCCCGAGATGACGAGTATCAGACACCATTTTCAATAGCATTGGTATATGGACACCGCAAGCTTGCGCGGTTCCTGTCAGATGGCCACGTTCCGGAGCATGATGTATAGCGCTTGTGGTGCGTTGAAAAGTGGAAGGTATGTCTCGTGTCTAACTGTCCGCTTTGTAAATGTAGCCCTGAAATTATCCATGACAGCGAAAACTAGTGTGTTATTTCGTCGTCGGGCAGTGCGGTTAAACAAACGTTGTGTCGGTTTCCGTACAGAAAAGGATGCTATAGCATGACTGGCTGTTGTACTGTACTATATCGAAGCGCTACCTAAGCTTCAGCTCTCGTCACTCGTAAGGGTAAGGCAAATTTGGGTCTACGCGGGAGATTATGAATCCCCATATTGCGCTGCATGATGACTTGGGGCTTGCTTAGCGCAAGTTCGCACAATTTGGGAGGCTTGATAAGCTTGGGACTATCAAACGAGACTCGTAAATCTGATGCCATATGTTTGGGTCACGCTTCAACGTCCAGCCTGAGCTGCGCTGAAAAACAACAACACCTCTCCGGAATGTCCGATGACATAGCTGGGCCAAAGTCCGACTCTGTGTCGTCTTTCGTTTCGAGTCGTAGATGGTTGTGCAATGGCCGGGGTCTCCGGAATTCGCTGTTCAAATAAGCGCACGTGATGTATAGCATAATCAGCATTTGTCATCCTTTCCCTTCAGCAGACAAACGTTGCGGCCGTCTGGCAGCCTCTCTTGCAGCCCCTCCACGATGCCTCTAGAGTAGACATTGTTAAAAGGATGGCCTGTGTGGGTGCTAAAAAGCTGCTCATCATGATGCAACTCAAAGACTCGATGATTAAGGTCTACTATTCAGATCTTGAAAATTTCGATGATCATCCATGACGAAGGACATAGCGTGCGGTGTCTCGGACATGTCGGCAGCAAATTTTTGGCGGTGCTGGTTCTGATCCTGACCGACCCGACTCTGGCCCGTGTCCGATCATCGGGAAGACATACAATTGCAATTGGCATGGTGATCCCATTGTCTCGTCCGGAAGTTTTTACTCCCTGCGTTGTTCCGATTCGGAATTGTTAAGAAGTTATCAAACTGGTCTTGAACCGTGATGTCTTGTACGATCTTTAGAAGCGGAAGACAACGTGGCATTGATAATGTACATAAATTGGCGTCGGTTCATTATGAGAGCTGGATAAATTAAAGACTAGAAGGGTTGTGCTACATACAGTCCGTGTATTCACGAGTACAACTTTGCATGAAGTGGGGAATGAGATGGGGAATTAGTTAGGGTATCGATACTGTAGAATAGTTAATTCATGGAATTGTTATGCAGCAGAAAAAAGCATCATTATTCGACGTAACCTCATCCTTCTCGCCATAGTCAGAGGGCACGTCCAGTACCGAACGACAACTCCGCCGGGTCCGATTCCTTGCTCATAGCACTAATCGGCACAAACGATATATCTGCAGTCATCGATCGGGCGGTTACGGGACTATGGAGCACCCCCGCATCATCATCAAACGGTGTCTTGAACGGGTTAACTGCTCTGGGGCTGACACTCGCGAATCCGGAGCGGCCAGCTGTCGAACTCGGTGGGATATACAACTTGCTCGCATGCACCATTCGAGCGACCCCATGATGCGGCGGAAGCACGAATTTCGCGGGTCCCATCTCTACCGCGGGGCTCGGTGCGACAGACTCGGCCTCGCCACCGACGCTCACGGGCACGCTGGGTTTGCGGCGCGCACCCGGGTCAATGGCTGGGAACGACGGCGTCGGAGGCGAGTGCCACCAAGTGGACTTGGGTTCGTGTTGTTGCATGCTGGAGTACCGGTCGGCCGCCGCCTCGCCACCGACGATGCTGGCCGAGATGCGCTCGATTTCGGGAAGGCTCTCGGTCCGCACAGACGCGGCGCGCTCCGTGGAGATCGTCAACTGCGGACGGTGCGCCTGGTGAAAGCTCTTACGCACGGCGCCTTTGTCGCGCCGCAAAGCGAGAGTAAGGTGTTTCCGCCAGCCACTTCCGCGAGGAAGCTTGCGCGAGAGGGAGCTAAACACGCCTCCTGCTTCTGGGGGTGGCGCAGCGGCAGTAGATGCCTGATCGAAGAAGCTGTCGAATGATTTGGTAGCGGCGGGCGCGAGATTGGACAGAGTATGCAGGCGCTCGGGGTCACTGGGCTCGACGCGCCGTATCTGAATCGGCGTGATAGGCGTCTTCGGAGAGGCACTCCGCGCATCTGTGATCTTCTCTTCGCGGAAGGGGATTATGATTCTGTCGAATCCTGTTCGCTGGTCGCGCTGAAACTTCCGCTTGCGCCGAGAATCGAGGATACGACGGCCATAGGAATGCCAAAAGATAATGACAAGGCCCATGATTACGACGACAAACCACAGCAAAAGGAAGATTGCAAACATGATACGTTCTTTCTTGAGAGATTGCACATAGGTGTTAATTAGACGTCCGACGAGACCGCCATCGGGGTCGTCGTTGTTACCGACGGCCGCAGCCGCGATTGGCTGCGTTGCGGCATCCACCTCATCAGGGGATAAGACAAGTACGCTCTCGTTCACGCGCGGAATGTTAATTTGTAGATTGTTCTTTAGAAACGTGAGGGCATCTTCAATCGCATTGACCTTGGAGCCAATGATGCACTTGATGAATTCCTGCGCAGGCTGTTCCAAGAAGGTCCCGTTGAAGAGTGTCGAAACTGTATCCTGAAGGTCGTTGTAAAAGTATTGACCGTGTTATTAAGGGTCGTGGTTGTCCCGTTGACCCATCCGAACAGGCCATCGTTGACAGTCGATTGGACAGTATCTATATGAGTGTTAACGTCGTTTGCGTAAAACGAAGACTGATTGAACATGGTTTGATTGAGGGAGCTGAAGATATTGGTTGTCAAGTCGGCTGTGGCAGCAGTAGCTTGATCATGGAATTTGGCTTCTAGCGGGGCATGGCAAACAACTGAAGTTCAACTGAGAGAATGCCAAAGAAGCCAATGAGGAGCACGCAAGCGCGGGAGGATGGAAAATATAGTGCAAAAACCAGCGCAGATTGACGTGCTTTGAGCTGCTGAGACGCAGGAGTGTGGCCGATCTTGAAAGCAATGCGCGTCAGGAGAGGATGACTCGAGTCAGCATGAAGGATGAGCAGATTATTGGTTTGAAAGTGTCATCGTGGGCTCGGAGCTGGCCCGATGTGGACAACTGTTGGATCCGCCATCCACGCCTTGCGGGTGTTTTCGAGATGACGCCAAAGGCACCACCACTTGTACCACTCAAGTATAGAGTAGCCGGCCAGTAACACCAACACTAGGATAGCAATTAGGATAAACCCAATCTTCGTAATTTTTAGCAGGTCGCGTCCTAGGTCATCGATAATTGAAGTATCGAGATTATCGCAGAAAGTGATGGTGCTGCGATCAGGAACAGGGAGAATTGAAGAGTTGAAACTAATGCCAGCGAATGTGCTGTTGATATCTGCCTTGACGGCTTCGAACGGGGTGTCAAGCCTATATCATGTCAAAGATAGCTCAAAAGATTTGTAAAACAAAGGCACCTACAAATCGTCGACCGTATGCTTTAATACGGACACAGAGGGCAAGGAAGCGTTAAGACTTGTCATGGCATTTAGAAAGTCCGTGGGAAGAGTGACATTCTGGAGCGCATCAAGACTGGGTATGCTTAACTGAGGGACCGTAATGTTGCCAAAGGGGTTCACTTTATTGATACCATCTATCGCGGTCTTAACCGCAGAATTGGCCGTTGCTACGTCGTTTTGGATAGACGTGCGCAGAGA
>WTXL01000235.1:0-30810 GCA_022376525.1 Russula vinacea | reverse complement strand
TTTCCGATTGCCATCTGTTTGGATGATAGGCCGAGCTGATGTTCTGTTTGATATCCAACTGGTCGCAGAGCTCCTTGAAGAACTGGGAGGTAAAGCGTGTGTCGCGATCGGAGATAATCCTCTTGGGATGCCGGTATAAGGGAAGGCGTGATCTCGAAACAGCCTCGCGACTTCCTCACTTCCCATGTCTCTCGGCACGGGATCAGGATAACGGCCTTGGTGCAATCATGATCAGTGATAGTGAGGATGGTATCACACCTCGTGATTCTGGAAGCTTTGTGATGAAATCGACGGTGATACATGAAAATGGGGTACTGTCCTCTCCTGGTTCGATAGGGTGATCGGCGGTACATTGCAGTGTGTGATTGTTTTGGTCGCTTGACAGGTGGCGCAACCCTTATGTAGTCTTCTGTGTCTTTCCGTGGGCCACCAGTAATCCGTCTAAGCACCTGCGAGGTTTCCATGTTCCATGGGTGTGCTGCTGTTGGCGAATCATGATATGTGGATCAAGTTCGGTACATCCCTTGATCGGTCGGGATTACTTTTGATCCGGCTCGCCACCAGCCTTCCACTCGTCTTGGTACAAGTCATGTTTCTTTTCCAGGATTCGAGGAGTTTTTGGTTCTGCCTTTGGAGGTCATCGATCTGTTGTTCCAGCGCCGTGATTTCTATTGCTCTGACGAAGAGAGAATCTGGGAGCGCTACAGTATCCTTGTTATCCTCGGCCCCTTTGTCGTAATCAGGGCGTCTAGATAGGGGGTCCGCCTTGTTTTGTTTGCCAGGTAGGTACTCCAACTCGAAATTGAAGTCCGCCAGGAATGCGATATAGCGCGCAACCCTTCTGTTCACTTTTGGGGGTGTCGATAGAAGCGGAGATTGTCGTGATCGGTGAAGATTTTCAATTTATGGGGTGATCCGATCACCAGGTGTCGGACACGTTTGAGTCCTTCTACAATGGCCAGAAGTTCCTTGTCGCTGATGCCGTAATTCCGTTCTGCCGCGATCAGTGCTCGTGAGTGATAGGCGACCGCCCGTCGTTTCCCATTTTCATCCCGCTGGAACAAGATGCTTCCAAGGGCGAAGTCTGACGCGTCCACTTGCATTCGAATGGAGCGTGGGGTCTGGATGCCACAGGACGGGGTCTGAGTTACCGTTCGATTAGCGTGTCTAAGGCTTGCGGCATTCTGGGGTCCAATTGAAGGGGGCATCCTTCTTGTCAGTTGGTCAGGGGTTTGGCGATTGCGGCGAATCCTTGTATGAAGGGTCGTGATACCCCAGGATTCCGAGGGTGCTTCTGACCTCGTGTACCGACTTAGGTCCTAGGCCATTCGAGATGCCTTTGACCTTTGCGGGTCAATGCGACGGTGCCTCCTCCTACAGCCATCCTAGGATTTCCATATGGTCCTTTTCAATTGGCACTTCTTGGGTTTAGGAAGTATGAACATTCTTCCATCGGTCAAGGAAGGCGTGCACGATTTCCTTATGAAGTTTGACGCCTTCTTCTCCATCGGGGGTAGCGACCCACCAATCGTCCATATAGTTTCCGAGATTATCAGGGTATTCTGTAGCAGGGCGCGGAAATCACGATGCATGGTCGTTGGAAGAATGGGGGCGCGTTTGTCAGTCCGAAGTACATTACGCGTGGGATGTAGGTGCCTTCAGGGGTCTTGAAGGCTGCCTTGTACTGGTCTTCTTCCTTGATACGGATGTTGTTGTATCCCCATCTAATGTCAACTTCGAGAACAGGCGTTTGCCGTGGAGTCGCTCTAGTGCCGATTGGATGTTGGGCAACGGGTTATTGTCCGAACCGTATTTGGTTCAATTTGCGATAATCCATGATGATTCGCTTTTCGTTGCTGTCCTTCTTTCCAATAAAGTAGACGGGTGCTGTATATGGAGAAGGTCCGGCGTAGATCTTCCTAATCTTCTTCTTCCAAGATCCAACGTTTCAGCAGGTCTCGCTCATCTCGGGACAGGGGTAGACCTTGCAGTTCAATTCCTTTGGCGCGTCAGCAGTGAGGGTGATAGTCATATCTTCTGATCGCTCTGGTGGAAATCGGCGGGCCTCTTCTTCAGAGAACACCTTGGCGTGTCTTCGGTATTCCTTTGGAATGGTATCCAGGGTGAGGTGGACCTTGGTCTTGTCTTCCTTTTGTGCCCATTGCTGTGCGACATTGGTTCTTCGCACGTAAAGGGCTTCCCCTTCCTTTGGACTTCCGCACTGTCTGAGAGCGTCTCCCTGCATTTGTATGATCCTCTGGGCGACATAGCGGTACTTCATGCTTTGCAGCAGCACTGGTTGTCCGCGGATTCTTCCTTGTCTCCAGTCGATGCTGGGGTTGAATTCATATAGGAAGGGGTATCCAAGAATGATGCGGTCTCGTCCGAGTGAGGTGATGTAGAACCTTTGTAGTTTGGTTCGCTCTCCTTGGACAATTCTCAACCAGCAGTAATGGGTGAGTTTTCCTTGTTTGTTTTCCGTCCGTCGACGTTGTGGACGGTGATTGGTTTGGGGAGCTTATCTTCCCAATTCCTAGTTTTCCCCAGGTGTCTTCATCAATGAAGTTGTCGGTGCGCCACTGTCAATGAGCGCAGTTTCTTCAGCCATGGATCGAGCAGTACGAAAAGAGATTTTCATATTGAGCGCATCGAGTCTTCTAATGTACATGGGTTCCGATTCCAGTCGTCTCGATCCAATAGTCCTTAGCCAGGCTGACGGCCTTGGACGCTTTAAAAACCCTGAGAGGCAAGCATCTCTAGGAGCGCTTCCCTTCATCCAATTTCATAGTGCGGATGAATTCTTGACACCTTTGTTGGTGTAAGACGGTGGAGCTTCGTCGTCTTCTTCTGGTTGTCTTCCTGCCGTTCCTCTTCTTCGTCTTCATTGATGACGGTGCACGGGCCTTTGGTTTAGTGAATTGTCCACTGTTGCCGCGTGGTTTGTCGGCTGTTTGCCCTTGGCATCCTTCTGTCTGGGCAGTTCCTGGACATGTGTCCCATTTTCTTGCAGCGGAAGCACCGCCCTTCTTTGAGGAGTTTGGCCTTCTCCTCATCGGAAAGTCTGCCTGATTTGATGGCGTCAACTTCCATGCATTTGGGTCCTTTCCTTTGCGCTGTTGCTTAGGGGGTTCTATCCCCTAAGGCGGTTCTGGCGGGTGAGATATTTCCGCTCCTCCTCGCGGTCCGATACTGACTGCCATATCATTGTAGCGCTTGCATTCTTCTCTAGTGGCTTCAAACCATTCTGCATGTTCTAGGAAGGCGTTGGTATCGGCAAATAGCGCGGTGCATGTTGACTGGTAGTCCATCACGGAAGAGTCGGATGGTTCCAGGGGCCTCGAGCCCCATTGTGCCTTTTCGCCAATTCAATGAATCGGTTGATGTACGTGTCTGCGTCGTTTTCCTTCAGTTCTAGCTTTTGAAGGGCAGCGAAGGCGTTCTCTTCTTCTGCAGAGTCGGTGAATTGTTGGGTGAACTCTCGTACGAACCATTCCCAAAGCGCGGGATCGTTGTCTGCGTGTGTCGGGGGAATGTGGTATAAGGGATTTCCCAAGACCTTTAATGCCAGCTTGTCTTGTATGCCTCTGGCCCAGCGGTCGCACAGTGGTCCTGATATGAGCGTGAGGGCATAGGCCACGAGGTCTGCTGCGACCTGGACCGTTCTGGTGTCCCTATTTAGGAACTTCCACAGACCGAAGCGGCTCATGAACTTTTAGCATCTGCACGATCTCCTCGGAATTTTTCAACTTCCGCTCCTCGTATTGGTTCGTAGCGTGGTCCAGCTTGTTGGGGTACTGGTTGTGCCGCTTGTGCAGGCGGTTGTCCTCCCCCGGGAGGTCCTCCTCCTGGGGCGCCTCCTCCAGGAGCACCTCCTCCGGGAGCGCCTCCTCCTGGAGCACCTCCTCCTGGAGCGCCTCCTCCTGGAGCGCCTCCTCCTGGAGCGCCTCCTCCTGGAGCGCCTCCTCCTGGAGCGCCTCCTCCTGTTCCACTTCCAGATGCCACTGGTTGCGGGGGAATATATGCCGGTGGAGGAATGGTCATGGTGCTTATCTGGGCTGTTGCCATGCTGGTACTGAGATCTGTGAGGGTTTGTTCTTCAACTAAGGTTGTAGTTGGTTCGTCTTCGTCTGTCGGTGGAGAGGCGAAGGTGATTTCAAGTTCTGTTGAACTTTCGCTTGGTTCTGGGTGAATTCGACTGGTGTCGATTGCCAACAGGAGTGGTCGACTCCTAGTTCCTAATCCGACAGTAGCTGGGTCGGTGATTCGTTCGTCCGCTGTGACAGCGTATTTTCCGACGTGTTGTCCTTGCCAATGGATTTGATACCAGGCCCCGTTTATGAATTCGACGGTGATTGGATATTGATCACCAACTTCGAGCTTGTAGGCGCTAATGTTACTGTTAGCTCCTTCGTTCCAAAAGGCTCGTCCTTTGATTTCTGCTGGCAGGTCGTCCCTGATGCGGTTATAGAAGAGGACTTCTTCCGCAGCGGTCCCGCTTGGTAGCGACGGAGGTAGGTTCAAGATTATGTCTGCCAGGTCGGTAAGGAAGCTCGACTTGTGTTAAGCCCGCAGCGGGGCGCCGTGCAACAGGTAACTTTAGTTGCGGTCTGATCGATAAGCGGACCGAAGGGCCGCTTTGAGATGCGAGTTGATTGTTAAGCACAATCACTAAGCTGAGAGTTAGGTCCTATTCAAAGGTCCCGAAGCTTCAATGGAAGAGAAGAGAGGGGCCTCGCAAGGAATAGGGGATCAGAAGGCTGCGATAAGAACAAAGTCGAGCTTAGGGCTCAACTGTCAACTACACAGACTATATATACAGGTTCGAACCAGTATGACTAATAGTCCTAGTAATCGCTTGGTAAGGCGATTGGTAAGTCCATCAGTAAGCGAACTGGTATCAGTCAGTGATCAGTCATAGTACAGTAAGGCTATCAGTCAGCCTATGAGTCATCCCAACCATAGTACAGTAAGGCTGACTGATGCATCAGTCAGCCTGCGAGTCATCAGTCCTTCGTATGGGTAATCGTACATGAGTCACGTAACAGGGTCCAGAGTCGGTCCAGAAAACACCTCGAACCTCACCTCTCTCCGTCCCAGAGATGGAGCTTATCATTGACGCCCTCCGAACAAGATAAAAGAGGACAGAAGAAACACAAGGTCTCCATCCACTCCCTCAAATCCCACCTGCAACGACATCTCCACACCACCACAACATGTCCTCCACTTCCACACCCACCAACGTCTTCGACAGCGCCATCGAAGTCATCTCCACCCAAGCGGAGTTCGGTGCATCCACCATTACGCTTGTGGATCCGACCCCTACTCCCGCTCACCTCGCCTACGCCCAGGCCGAGCCCGTCATCACCACTCCTCCTCGCACACCGACCCCCGAAGCCACTCATACCCCCGCACGCCCGCGTCTCACCATCGCCCCAGACTCCGAAACCGAAGAAGGCGAAATCATCGATCGTGTCCATTGACACAACTACCCTCTCTCACCCCAAAGCTCCCTCAATGTCATGCAAGGACACCCAGAACTCGACGCGGGCACTCTCCGCACCATCGCCATCGGCCTCGCCAACACGGCCATCGGCCGCACCTTCCAACATCTCGAGGCCAAAACCGAGATCGAGCAGCTCCGTAAGGAGCTTACTGACCTCCGCGCAGAGATGTCGCGCCAACCCGACGCAGAGTGCCCCGAAGGGTTTGAAGAGAACCACGGCCGACTCCCTGATTTCGTCATCCCCGATGCCGACAATGTCATGCGCCAAGCGCGCTATATTAAGCTGGGCAACGGTCCTATCCCCTTCGCACTCGGCACCCTCGGCCAAGAGGGCGACCCTGTCTTCCAATACGATTTGTACGCCGCCCCCTCCTATATCCGCGACTCTCCCACCGAGCCACTCCCAATGTGGCTTATCGACACCATCGGCGGCAAGTCGTCGTCTTACCACCAGGCCATGGATTTGGCCCGCAGCACCGACGACTGGGGTTTGGCGGCAGAGGTCGCTCGTTACCACGAGGCCGACACTCGCATCCTCAATATCGCGGCCGAGATCCATGCACTCGACTGCGAGTTGCAACTCGCCAAGGCGGAGACTCGTCAGAGTCGCTCTTGCCTTGAGGGGGCCCACGCCCAGCACCGCCTCAGAGCCCTGCAGGCTCTCGATACTCGTCGCCCCACTCGCGCTAACGCGCACACCGGGGGCCTCCGCTTTGCCCGTGGTAGGGCAACGTTCCTAGACGGAGAGTGATGACATCGCTCTGTCTTCGGCACCAGAGGTCACTAGCTCGTACGTGACGACATGGGTAAGAGTAGGGGTTAACCGAACCCAAGGCCTGTACGATACAGTAGTTTCTAGCGTGTTCTATCTGCTTCCGTCAGTTTCCATCGAGTTCTGGACGATGCATTCCGCCAGCTTCTCTCAGTTTCCATACGATTCCGGTTCCTTCTGTAATGCGTCATAGTGTAGAACATTCCGGATACTTTGTACAGTATATAAGGCTCTCTCTGTCGTCCCTAAGACGGCAAGTTGAGTCTCCTGTCCAATAGCGGAGTCAATACACTCAAGTTTCCTCTCACTTCCTACTCAACTTCGTCTTGGCTAGAGAGCGGCCGTAACGAGCTCGGTATCAACGATTGTCTAATCGTTATCGGATCTACGCCGGTGACAGCGGACAACCAAACTTGCACGTTGATCACGAAGAGATCGATGGGGTAAAAGATTTCAGTGGCAGTGAACGGGGTAATTAAGGATTGGAATCTAAGGCTTTTGTCACATAAATTTTCTAATGGATTAGTGTAAGAGCCCGGCATCATTGTTTAAGAACGAACTTGTGCATTGACCACGAAGGCATCAACGGGATTACAGTAAAGATTTTGTGGCAGCAAACGGACATTCTCGTGTCACAACAGTCGCCCTGCCATGTGCAGGGCATGTGTTTGCTGGCCCCTGTGTCGTTGGTAGGACCCCTGGTCTCGTTTGCAGGACCCCTGGTCTTGCTTTTGAACATTTCCGCCGCATTTTCCTCGTGCGATGCCCGTTCACACTGTCCACTCCGAACAGTCCTTCATGTTCAAGGACTGCACGACCCCCCAGAAAACCCACCCCCGATGCCATTCTTCTCAAGTGCCGCGCGCGACCTCGCATGGTGTCTCTTCTGCACATCATCTCTTTCGTCTCGGGGTTACACTTTTCATCACCCTTCGTGCATCCAGGCCTGTCTTCCCTTCTTGCTCGCGTTCACTTGCACTCATTTTCTCATACTCTCTTTTCTCAGCGGCATTCCTCGCTACCACGCAATGCCGAGCGACGCACTCACACCGTTCGCTGTCTTTGACATGACGTACACTCTTTTCTCTGCGGTGTCCCTCGCTACCACGCCACGCCGACCGACGGTCTCGAAGAGACCACATCTCTTCACGTTTCGTGCAACAACACCTATCTTCCTATTTGCTGAGCTATTTGCTGGTCTCTTTTGACGCTGAGCACTCATCACGTTGATGCGCTGAGTCCCCGCTATACGCGTGCAAGAGACTAAGAGCTGAGGGTTCGCTGGAGGCGGAGCACTTCTGGATCGGAAGCGCAGGAAAGGGAGTTGCCTTATCGGGCGCTCCGGTCACACGGGACCGGCGACAGCGGAAAAGGACTTGTAGCTCACTCGGGAGCTAAGCTGGCGGCAAGCGACACGACCAGCGACGGAGGGGCGACGGAGACGACAAGAATGAGACCGGAACGAAGGGAAACGGATCGGAAACGGAGGAGTTATGGTGAGAACTATAGGAGACTCGGCTCCTAGCTGGATTCTGCCTGTAACTGAGTACATCTCTAACTAATATACTAGCTACTTGGTCTGTGCGCGCTGGCGGCCCTATACTACGCTCCTAACCCATTTAGAAGACCTCCACTCCGGGCGATCGGTCCGCGCACTCCGTTCCACGCGCGCCCGCTCCTGGACCTTGCAACGCGACGCGCGACATCGAGCGTCCTCCTACGTGGCAGGGGCGACGTACCAAGACTAATCCTACTTGGGGAAGTCGTTTGTACAACTCCGAGATGTCCACACGCGCTGTGAGAGACTTGAAGACCACTAATGTGGTTTTGGTGTTATTGAGGGCAATCCGCGCAACAACGCGCTCCGATTCGCTGTGAGCGCGTCGTATCACTTGGGCTCGACGTTCCTGCCGAGTTTCAGGGCGATCGGAGCGGGCGGAGAAGGCGCGCGGCCGTCGGAATGAGGGGATGAGTCGGAGGGGAGGTTGGAGCACACGTGTTGTCGCTCCGTCGGCCCGGCGGTCCGTTGCTCCGCTGTGTCGGCCTCCTGTCCCTAAGTCCTCGCTATGTGCATATCCGCGCGTGCTGCCGCGCCTGCGGCGCATCAACGTGCAACACACGCTCTCGTCTTTCCTGGCCCCATTTCCACTGACGTCCCGCATCAAGTTCAGGGGGTCTTGCTGCGGTAAACTCGATTGATGATGAACAGCGCGTCATCTACGTCGGGTACTGCAGCGGCACTTGCCACGATGAGCTCGGTCGAAGACGATGAACGCGTCACGTTTGTCGCCTACCCGTTCATGCTGCGAACCAGTCTTGCTTGCCTTATTACTCACTCCTCAACATTCTCCCTTGGACTTGACACTGCACGGTCAGAGCCTTCGCACGCTGCAAGGGCAGACTGCGACACCATTAACCACACCCCTGTCTTCCTCTCCACTCCTCTCCCCTACCCACCTTCTGCCCGCCTTCCACCTTCCACCTCCCGTGGCCCGCTGTCCGACCATGCCTCTCCTTTTCATCTTCTGTTTTCCTTCTCTTCATGGTGCGAACACTCAACAACCGAAAACAAGTCGAGTCATGTTGTGGGAGGGAGGAAGGTGATTGTGCAAGGCCACAACTGTATTGTTTCAATCTGAACAAGAGAAAACAGAAGTGGGCAAGGGAGTGAGGAAGAGGCAATGCATGAGTCAACCAAGTCAATATTCTTCACGCACAGCAAGCAGTGCGGGCAGTTGCGAGGAAGACAGCGTGGATGTAGCAACAACACACCCATTTTCTGCAAGATCACGCACAGCTCATCCTGTGATGAAATGTGTAACCCCGAGACGAAAAGCTGTAAGGAGAGAACCCTACATCGGGAACGCCAGGCACGAGCTCGCTCACAACCACCTCCTCCTACTCTTTGCATGATTAGTTGTCTGTACGGCGCATCCATCAACTAGAACTCCACCGTGACCGACAACGGGAATACCGTGCACGACTTCGTGCACGCCGTGAACCCCCTCCTTCCCACATCTCACCCCAGCCCGGTGATTCCATGCTTGTTGATGTCCCCGAGCTGCAGCCCACTTCGGCTCCCGGCGTTCCTTCTCCTTCCCATTCAGACTGCATTGCGAGGCAAATTGCATCAAACAACAACGCTGCCATGCAAACCGCCGGGCCCAACCCGTCCATTCACCTCCCGAGCCCGACTTTCAGACTCCGTGTTGAGTGAGTCGATGTCAAACGGCCCCTTCCCGGCAACGCCCAAGATCAACGTCTCGACAAGTTCCCCCACAGCCCCATCCACGCCTCAAAGGGGAAACGCAAGGCTGACGTTTGAAGTCATGCATGGATAAAAGAGCAATGGGTTTAAAAATGGTTTCTGAAAAAATCCGCCAGCATGTTATTACGAATTGTAAATGTACTTGTAACTCGAATTGGAATGTTTGTCAAGACATCCACAATATTCAGATTTTACAACATTCCTACAATAGTATCCGCAAAGAAAATCAAAGTCAAATGTTATTGTTACAACATGCTGCTTATCACCAAATTAAGGGTTTTTTTGACTTTCCTTGCCTTAAAGTGGATAGTGAAAGTCTAATATTAAATACCTATTAAAAATAATAAAATATGGTTAAACCTACGTTAAGGTTATAGATATGTTTTTTCGGAAATTTCCAATGTTTTTGTGTATGTTTTTTGGAGATTATATAAGCTTTGACATATGTTTTTTGACAAATTACATAAGGTTTTATGTCTATTTTTTTCACACAAAAATATATGTTTCGTTAATATATAAATTATATCATAACTTATAAATAGATTAGATTAGATTAGATCTCTATATCTATATGATTAGATTAGATCTTTATATCTAATTACTAATCTTATCTTATCTATTTGAGATTAGATGATTATATTATTTACTTTATTTATCTTATCTTATCTTATCTACAAAGATCTTATCTACAAGAGATCTTATCATATTTCATATTATATAAAATGCCCATGCTCAGAATTGAACCCAGGACCCCTAAATGAACCAAGTTAGTGAAGTAGTGCTCTAGCCAACTGAGCTAACACACCTTAATAGTATATAAGACCTTTTTCATAGTCATTGTGAAAGGTGTACAGTATGACTTAGTAAAAATTTTACAAAATTTTCGAAAATGTTAAGCATTATTTTGATTATATCTTATGAACAAGGCACTCTATAGCTATGTAAATAGAGTCATTTGAAAGCTATTAATCATGGGTTTCTAATGATGGATTATGTAATGCATTTACATAATATTATCAAAGTTATTGAGCATTTGTTAGATATACAATTGATGTGCCACCAATGTGGTGGAATATACAGATATGCAATCAGCAGTGACTTAGAGCCAAGAGCTTGACATAGTGGACTAGTGGTCCAACAGACTGCCCAACAGGCTGGTGGTATGGCAACGTATGGGTCTGCCACCCAATCCAACCACCTTCAACTTCCAGCAACTGCTCACCCTTACTGACCGGTCAAATTACCCCAAAATTTGGTAGTAATGTTAAGCATTGGTGGTGTGATGGATCCCTAGTGAATCAGAGTGCAGTGCCACCCACATCCCTAGCAATTACACCAAAACTGACTTAGGCCATTATATCACTCTCAAGGTGTATATAGGCATTTTAGCCTCAAACAAGAACCACATTTCCAACAAAGTCTAGTGCTGCCAGGTCACCCCTGCCATGTAGGACAACATTTAATGTTGTGTCATGTTGCAAGGCATAGGAGTGAGTGTACTAGAGATTGTGCAATAGCTCCCAATCAGCCAATTAAGAGTGTACTGTACTTGGTAGAAATAACATTATACTAATGTTATTTACTATTTAAACAATACATTACAGTATATTAAAGTCAACAAAAGGGGAGGAAATATCTAGAAAATGCATACATAGGTAGATGTATCATTGAAAGGGGGCAAAGGGGGAGAGATAGTACCTATAGTCACAAGGACCACTAGTGTAAGCAATAGACAGAGATATATACTGACAGAATTTGTATTTACAACTTAGGGCTAGTTTTCACAATTTACCCATGCCCCCACCAGTAGCCATCCTCTTGGCTGGTGCAGGTGCTAGTAGTGACAGTATGAATGATAAGATATAATTGTCATATAAGGAATGTGATAGGAGACTTAATGTGGCATCCCAGTGACACCAATACTACATTATATCTATACACTATAACTGTAGTCCAAACAAGACTGTCTATCTATATTAATATAAGGCTATATAACTATAATCAATTAATCACAATAGGGCTTTTCAAGCTACTTCTACCATTAATCACTATAGCTTTTACCATTAATCCCCTTAGCTATTGCACTACTGTAATGTAGTGGTGTGCCAGTAAAAGACATACTGTAGCACATCAATGTATTAATATGAGTTGTGTTTTTCTTTTTCTTTCCATATACATAGGGTATGAACTATTTGTATCACACATACTGTGGTTGCTTTATTATGTGCCTACACATATATGCAACTGTCTTATTACTACTGTATGGCTTTGACTATTTTTAGGTAGTATATAATGTTGACTGTGAGTCCAGATAAAAGGCTGCTGTCACAGTATTATACACTTAAGCAACTAGAGTCCTGTCTTAATAAGGATTTAAAAAAGGTTTGATCTAATATTATTAGTATTATAATTTAAATAGATTTTATTTTATCTTATTATCATAAAATTAACATATTCTTATTCAAACCACTGTAATTTAGATTTTATTATAGTTTTAATTTTATTATAAATTAGATCTTATCATAATTTAAATTTTATTTATTTTATCTCTATTTTAATTTTATTATATTTTAATTTCAATCTAATTTTATTTCTATTTTAACCTTATTTTAATTCAATTTTAATTTAATTTAATTCCAATTTTAATCATATCTTATTTCAATTTCAATCTTATCTTAACTCTACTTCAATCTTATTTTATTTTAATTTTAATCTTATCTTATTCTAATTTTAATTTTATCTTATTTTTATTCTAATCTTATCTTATTTCTATTTTAATCTTATCTCATTTCAATTTTAATCTTATCTCATTTCAATTTTAATCTTATCTTATTCCTATTTTAATCTTATCTCATTTCAATTTTAATCTTATCTTATCTTCTTATATAGATCTGAACTATTACTCTTTTTGGCAGTTCCCATCATATTAATTACTGACATTATTATAATACCAATTAAAAACTCTTTTACATATACAAAAAGTCAAAAGTTGTCTTATAATTATAGGCAAAGTCAAAGCCCTTAATTTGGTGATAAGCAGCATGTTGTAATATCAACTGAAAATGATTTTCTTTGCGGATACAGCTCAGCTCTGGATTCCAATGCACGCATAACACGTGATGGTCCGCTCCAGCTCCTGGAGGGTATGGGATCGGCTGCCTAGCACGCTGGGGTATAACTTGCTGACTTCGGTCTTGAAGTCGTCGAAGGACTGTGCTGGGTCCGACCACGCACTGGTAGTCTTCCACAGCTGCTCTGTGTGGATGCTGGTGTATCGGCAGGCCGCCTCCTTGCAGTCCTGCTGGCATTAGGAAAACTCGAAGTTGCTTTATTGTTACTTTTTGTGCTTTTTATGCTTGATTTAACTTAAATTGAAAAAATATCGGAAATATTGCTTATTTCTGCTTGCTTCATATCCCACTTTAAGTAATATTAAGCAAATAAGTTGAAATAAGTGATAGTAAGTAACATAAAGTAAATAAGCAAAAAAAGTACAGAACAACTATTTTGTACAGATAGTACTTAGCCTGCTTATTTATTTTATTCTATGCTTTATTATGCTTTGTTATCTTGTTTATTTGGTTCTGCACTTTTGTTTCTACTTACTCATTTTATTTGATTCTTGGACCTGCTTGCTTACTTATTTGTGCTTATTGGCAAAACACAGGCAAACATTAGAAAGGTTAGGGTTGCTTCCAGAAAAGCAAAATGTGCTCATATCTCTGTAAATAAAATAGGTAAAAATGTGAAATTATTTGAGCAGATAGATATGGTTAGAAGATAGGGGGTCTACTGCCAATATTAAGCGATCTAATCAGTTGTTCCCAAGCTATTTAATCAGCTTTGAAGTTGGCTCAGCTGGATGGACTTAAATCATTAAATAACTCAGGAATAAATGATCAGATTGCTTAATGTTAGCAGAGGACTCTATGTCTTTTGATCATACCTATTAGCTCTAATATTGTCATATGTTTATCTATTTTATTAACAGAGATATGAGTATATTTGTTTGGCTGGCAGCAACATTTGTCAGTGTAGGAAACGCGGGCCGCACTGGCGCGTCGATGCAAAATTTTCCTAAGTCATAAGGCCACGCGTTCACGTGACGTGCCAGGCTTCAACATCATGTGTCAAAGTTGAACTTTGAAGTTTCAACCATGACGTGTTGATGGTTCAACTTGAACCTCTCCTCCTTCCCCCCCATTTTTCTTCCCCCACGCGCCCATGCCCACGTCCACAACCACGACCATGCACACGCCCACGACCACGCCTACCACGCCTACCACGCCCACACCGCCCACGCCCACCACACCCACGTCCACGTCCATGGCCACGTCTACGTCCACGGCCACGGTTATGGCCACGGATCACCCTCTCGAGGGCTCGTAAAGTAAGTGAATCCCGCTTCTAGGTATTTTTTTACACTCTGAATGCTTATTGGCACGCGGGATGGGACGACGTCGCCCTTGCCGGATCCCCGCACGCCTGTTGACATCGCTCTGTCTTCGGCACCAGAGGTCACTAGCTCGTACGTGACGACATGGGTAAGAGTAGGGGTTAACCGAGCCCAGGCCTTGTACGATACGTAGTTTCCAGCGTATTCCACACCTTCTGTTTGTTCCATCGAGTTCTGGACGATGCATTCCGCCAGCTTCTCTTAGTTTCCATACGCTTCCGTACGATTCCGGTTCCTTCTGTAACGCGTCATAGTGTAGAACCTTCCGGATACTTTGTACAGTATATAAGGCTCTCTCTGTCGTCCCTAAGACGGCAAGTTGAGTCTCCTGTCCAGTAGCGGAGTCAATACACTCAAGTTCTTCCTCCTTTCCACTCAACTTCGTCTTGGCTAGAGAGCGGCCGTAACGAGCTCGGTATCAACGATTGTCTAATCGTTATCGGATCTACGCCGGTGACATTAGACTCAACTTCTTATCATCACGGCATCCACATCCGCAGTAACTCTCACTCCGCGACGCTACGTCAGCAAAGCCGGAATCGACGACGGATTACCCGAGAATCCGTACCTAGCCATCTAACCTCGAAGCATTCCCTCAAGTAGGAGGAAGAATCCTTGTCTACCACCCCGACAAAGACTTTACGTTCAAAACCCCAGGCATAGTCGTCTATACAACGACTTCGGATACCTCTTCGAGCTCGACCTAGACGAACAGGACGAGCATACGTAGGGAAGAGACGCATCGATATCGAAGCCATAACAAACTCACACCAGCCGAAAGAAACAGGCGAAGGACGACCCCTGCAATCCGAACTCCTGACGTACCACCCGCTACCCCTGAAGAACTCATAGCGCGGAATACTTCTATCAGCCCGCATCCCTAACACCGACTCGAATCACACAAAGAAGAGTCACAGTCAGACAACGAAGACCTCGTCGCACTAGCAATCCGACACTCCCCATAGAACCCACCATGGCAACACAAACCCACTCCAGACTAGCCACTCACATCGCCAGAGGAACGTAACGCTCCCAATGTCCCTCCGATATTCATACCAGCCCCACAACGCCCACCAACCCCCCTTGCGCGCACCCACTCCAGGAACTCCAGGTGGAGGCGGTGGAGGCGGTGGAGGCGGTGGAGGCGGAGGCGGTGGAGGCGGAGGCGGTGGAGGCGGTGGAGTGGAGGAGGCGGACAAGCAAACCCCCCTAACCTCCGACTCTGCGGAAATCCTCCGAAATATTCACAGGAGAAAGAGAGAAAGCAGACCGCTTCCTCTCCCAACTCAAACGCTACTATCTGGCCAACATCGGAGTCCCAGAATTCAACTCCTGGATCGAAAGGTCGTCATCGCCTGCACCTACATCCAAGGCCCCCTTGTCGACAAATGGGTCGACAGAGCAGTGGACTGGCTCTCGCGACTGGATCCTCTGATAGACGACATCGAGGATGTCTGGGTTCAATTCCTAGACGCTTTCGCGGAACAGTTTCAAGACTCCCAGAAGGGCGAACGCGCCCGCACAGGCCTCGAAAGCATTAAAATGACCTGGCCCCTCATTGATCAATACATCCAAGACTTCGAGCAACTAGCCGCCGAAGCCGGATACACGCTGGAGACGCCCCCACCAATCGATACTTCGTACGAGGACTAGTCCCAAGCGTAGGAAAAGACGTCTTCAAACCATCCCCCAGCGACGACTACCAAGTGCTAAGAAGAGAGCAATCGACAGCGTCATCTCCCAGAAAGCCATAAATCAAATCTTCGGAAAGAGACAATAACCAAATGGGCAGATTCGTCCCAGAACAACGACAACAGCGGAACAATCAGAACCGCTTCCAAGGCTATAATTCCTCGAATGCCCCCGACGCCTCAACGACACCCCAGTCCCTATGGACCTGAGCCGCACTAGAGGCTTCAGACAAGGAGGACAACGCACACAGACGCGCGTAACCAACTCCAGGACCCTCAAGGGAACCCCATCAAACTACCCGATGGATATCAACTCATCAGCGTGCCCAGGTCCAGAATGGAGAAGGACAGCAACACGCGTCCCTTCCAGGGCAACTGCTTTAACTGCGGACAACCAGGACATCTAGCCCGCAACTGCAGCAACAAAAGAAGGCCAAAATATCATACGTGGCCGAAGGACCACTCATCGATGGGAACCAGCCGATAGTACGCTCACCCCAACCCACCGCCAAACTATCCACACTTAAATCACAAATCGACAATCTCACGGCGCAGGAAAGGGATGACCTGGCCAAACAATTCGGAGCAGTAGAAGGAGAACAGGATTTTCCCAGTGCCTGATCAGATCGGCCTTGATCAGGGCACTTAGTTCGGAACGTGTATACTTGTCAAATCGTCAATCTATGTCAATCAAAGTCTATGTTAACACTTCGAACAAAAGGGCCGAAACCTCCGCACTACTCGATTCGGAGCGACGGAAAACTTTATCACTACTCACTACGCCAACTGGCTTCGTTACCAATCAAACAACTCCCCCGAGCAAGAAAGTCTGCAATGTCGACGGTACCTCTAATAAACAAGGCGACATCACACACTTCACGGACCTAGAAGTGCAGACGGGACCAAACGAGTCAAAATGCGATTCTTCCTCACCGACTTGGGAGAACAAAAGGTCATCCTAGGATATCCTTGGTTCGCCGCTATGCAACCAAAAGTGACTGGGCTCGCGCCTGGATAGATTACGAACAACTCCCAGTCGTATTAAGGACACCCGACGCTCACAAAGCCATCTTTGTCCCTGCAAAAGATAAGTTATCGAGAGTCAAAGCTAGCTTTAGAAACCTAGCGAGAAACTCCGAAAGATCCAAAGCGAGGACCGCATGTTCGTAATGAGAGTATACGTCGAACCACAAATCACGTCCGCCAGTCATCGACAAACCCAAGCATCCAAATGGCAGAAAAGGAACAAAGCCGAAGAAAGCCACCCACTACCCGCACTATCAAAGACACGCTCATGTATTCAGCGAACAAGAAGCCCAAAGATTCCCAGGACCACGACTATGGGACCACGCAATCGAGCTTAAGAAGGACGCCCCTGCCACACTACCAGGAAAAATATACGCCCTCACCCAAGATGAACAGAAAGCGCTCAAGAGTTCATTAAAGAACACGTCAAAAGGGCTACATACGACCATCCAAAAGCCCTTACGCCGCCCCTTTCTTCTTCATCAAAAAGAAAGACGGACGACTACGACCAGTACAAGACTATAGACGCCTAAACGAGTGGACCATACGCAATCGCTATCCCCTCCCCCTCATCAGCGAGCTCATATCCCGTGTCCAAGGAGCGTCATTGTTCTCCAAATTCGATATACGTGGGGATACAACAATGTACGCATCAAGGAAGGGGATGAATGGAAAGCAGCATTCATTACGAACCAAGGTCTATTCGAACCCAGAGTCATGTTCTTTGGCCTTACAAACTCCCCCGCTACGTTTCAAACCATGATGAACGCCATATTCGCGGAAGAATTACGCGAAAACTGGCTGACAATCTACATGGATGACATCCTGGTCCACACTACAAACGACATTACAGCTCACAGAGAAAAGGTCCACAAAGTCCTTCAGAAACTTAGACAACACGACCTCTACCTCAAACCAGAAAAATGTCAATTCGAACAAAAGAAAGTAGAATTCCTAGGCGTCATCCTCGAGAAAGAGACGGTACAAATGGATCCAACCAAAACAAAAGGAATCGCGGACTGGAAAACACCACAAAACCTCAGAGACGTCCGCGCGTTCCTGGGCTTCACAGGATTCTATAGATACTTCGTCCCAAACTACTCAAAAATCGCCCGACCGCTGATCGAACTTACGAAGAAGGCGGTACCATTCCACTGGGGCGAAGCACAAGTCAAAGCATTCGAAACACTCAAATCACTAATGTGCAGCCGCCCTGTACTCAAACAACCCGACTACACCAAACCATTCTTCCTATCAACCGACGCCTCAGCTTACGGCGTGGGAGCCGTACTCTCACAGGAGGGAGAAACAAACCCTCGCACCAAAAAACCAACGCAACAACCCATCGCCTACTACTCCGCCACGTTCACCCCCACAGAAAGAAACTACGACATCTACGAACGCGAATTATTAGCCGTCATCAAAGCTCTGACACACTGGCGACCCCATCTCGCAGCCACAAAGGACCCAGTAACCATACTGACAGACCACGCAAACCTCACCTATTGGAAAACACCACGAACCATCAATAGGAGAGTCGCCAGATGGTTCACAGAACTTCAAGACTACAACCTCGTCATAAAGCACGTACCCGGAAAGATACACGCAGCCGCGGACATGCTATCCAGACCACCAGGAGTAGACAAAGGAGAAGACGACAATACAGACGTCACGCTCCTCCCCGAACCCATATTCGTCAGGCTAGCAGATGAACCGGACCCCAAGTGGACATCCATAGAAGAACGAGTCCAACAAGAGCAACAAAGGCAACCGCAACTTATGAAAGAATGGCGTGATCGCTACCAGCTAGAATTCGTCAAATCGGCCATGGAGCCATCCATACGCCTCTGGAAGCATGAAGGCAAAATGGTGTTCCCCCAAATGACGAGCTCAAACGAGACCTCCTACAACTAATACACGACAAACCCACGGCGGCACATGTAGGACGAGACTGGACCATCTACACCGCCAAAAGAGTTGCCTGGTGGCCCGCTATGTCCAAATGGGTCGAAAACTACGTCAAGGGATGCGCCAAATGCCAACAAAATAAGACGATTACACATCGAACCATTCCCCCACCGTACAAAATCGACGTCCCCCCTGCAGCCCAACCATTCGAGTCGTAGCCATGGATCTCATCACACAACTCCCCAATAGCCACGGATACGACGCCATCCTCACCATAGTCGACCACGGCTGCACCAGAGCAGCCCTATTTCTACCCTGCACAACGAACGTAACCGGAGAAGGAATCGCCAAACTCTATCTAGACAACGTGTATCGATGGTTTGGAATCCCCTCGAAAATCATATCAGATAGGGACCCCCGATTTACGTCACACTTCTCGACCTCGTTGTGTCAACGCCTCGGGATCAACCGAAACATATCTACAGCCTACCACCCTCAGACAGACGGCCTCTCGGAACGAAAGAACCAATGGGTAGAACAATACCTACGATTCGTGACTAGCGCTTCTCAAGACGACTGGAGCGACTGGCTAGCAATAGCCACGGCGGTACATAATAACTACCCCAACGCCACAACACGTACCACCCCGATAGAAGCACTTCTAGGGTACTCCCCCAGAATTACAACGGAACTCCCCTATCCACCAACCACCGTCCAACTCGTCGACGATCGAACCAGAAAGGCAACGGAGAAAAGCAAGCAAGCAAAAGAAGCCTTGAACGAGGCAGCACGAACCACACCACCTGACTCCTATCAAGCCGGAGACAAAGTCTGGCTCGAAGCCAACCACCTCGCGCTCCCTTATCAAACGCCCAAACTTGCCCCCAAACGTCACGGACCATTCACGATTGTCAAAAGAGTGTCACCTGTCGCATACCAGCTGCAGCTCCCCACAGCCTGGACCATTCATGACGTGTTCCACGCATCCCTCCTGACCCCTTATCGTGAAACCATAGAACACGGCGGCAACTACACGAGGCCACCTCCTGACCTTATCGAAGACGCCGAAGAATATGAGGTCGAGACCATCGTTAATCACCGCCACTTTGGACGTAAACGACAACTCCAATATCTTATCAAGTGGAAAGGATATCCAGATGCGGACAACACATGGGAATCAGCAGACCATGTACACGCTCCCGTGCTGATTCAAGCCTATCATCGAAAGAATCCACTAGCGCCCACCGAACAAGATAAAAGAGGGCAGAAGAAACGCAAAGTCTCCATCCGATCCCTCAAGTCATATCTTCAACAACACCTCCACACCACTACGACATGTCTTCCCCATCCACTCCCATCAACGTCTTCAGCAATACCATCGAAGTCATCTCTGCCCAAGCAGAGTTCGGTGCCTCCACCATCACACTCGTGGATCCACCCTCCACTCTTACCTACCCTGCCCATCCCGAACCTACCATCACTCCCCCTCGTACACCAACTCCCGAGATCGCTAACACTCCCGAACGCCCACGCCTCACCATTGCCCCGACTCCGAGACCGAAGAGGGTGAAATCATTGACCGTGTCCACCGACACAACTACCCCTCTCTCCCCAAAGCTCCCTCAACGTCATGCAGGGACATCCAGAGCTCGATGCGGGCACTCTCCGCACCATCGCCATCGGCCTCGCCAACACGGCTATCGGCCGCACTTTCCAGCATCTCAAAGCCAAGACCGAGATCGAACAGCTCCGCAAGGAGCTTACTGACCTCCGCGCGGAGATGTCACGTCAGCCCGACGCAGAGTGCCCCGAAGGGTTCGAGGAGAATCACGGCCGGCTCCCCGATTTCGTCATTCCCGACGCCGACAATGTCATGCGCCAAGCGCGCTATATCAAACTGGGCAACGGCCCCGTCCCATTCGCACTCGGCACCCTCGGTCAGGAAGGCGACCCCGTCTTCCAGTACGATTTGTACGCCGCCCCCTCCTATATCCGCGACTCCCCCACCGAGCCACTTCCGATGTGGCTCATCGATGCCATCGGTGGCAAGTCGTCGTCCTACCACCAGGCCATGGACTTGGCCCGCAGCACCGATGACTGGGGCCTGGCAGCCGAGGTCGCCCGCTACCATGAGGCCGATACTCGTATCCTCAACATCGCGGCCGAAATCCATGCGCTCGACTGCGAGCTGCAACTCGTCAAGGCGGAGGCTCGTCAGAGTCGCTCCCGCCTCGAAGGAGCCCGTGCTCAACATCGTCTCAGGGCCTTGCAAGCCCTTGACACTCGTCACCCCACTCGCGCTAATGCGCATGCCGGGGGTCTCCGCTTTGCCCGTGGTAGGGCAACGTTCCTAGACGGAGAGTGATGACATCGCTCTGTCTTCGGCACCAGAGGTCACTAGCTTGTACGTGACGACATGGGTAAGAGTAGGGGTTAACCGAGCCCGGGCCTTGTACGATACTGTAGTTTCCAGCGTATTCCACACCCTTCTGTTTTGTTCCATCGAGTTCTGGACGATGCATTCCGCCAGCTTCTCTTAGTTTCCATACGCTTCCGTACGATTCCGGTTCCTTCTGTAACGCGTCATAGTGTAGAACCTTCCGGATACTTTGTACAGTATATAAGGCTCTCTCTGTCGTCCCTAAGACGGCAAGTTGAGTCTCCTGTCCAGTAGCGGAGTCAATACACTCAAGTTCTCTCCTCCTTTTCCACTCAACTTCGTCTTGGCTAGAGAGCGGCCGTAACGAGCTCGGTATCAACGATTGTCTAATTGTTATCGGATCTACGCCGGTGACACATATGCATGTGATGGACGGATGGTTGATGCGGCCGGCGATGTTTGCAAATCAGAATGTCTGTCGATCGGACTGTTGGAGAATGTGTAATTTGACAAGGACGGATCGTCTGAGGAAAGGAATGCGGGTAGACAGAGACGAGGTGGGTGCGCGGTGTTTCTGATTGACCGACAACGAGGTCGGGAAAGTCGGGTGGAGCCAGAGCGGGAGTCTTGCATTGGGAAGGGCGAGATCGAGACAGTCGGAGCAGTGTGAGCGGGTGTTAAAACAGGGTGGAGCGAAGAACGGCACGGCTTGACAGAGGCAGGATGGTGCGGATTCGGCATGTATGTGCTGCATGGGACGCTGAAGGACAGAGGGCAGGAGGACGTTGAAAGACATTGCGAGTAATACTTCGTGGTTCCCACGTCGTTGAGGTTGCAAGCACGAGAAGGCGTTACGAATCATCGAATTGAACGAGTTACATCATCGGTGGGCTCAACAGAAATACAGATAGACAGGCAAGGTCTGGGTTGGACAGAGTCCGCCGCCGGTTTTACAAATTCACTTACATGGAGAAGGGAGGAAAGGAAACGCATGGAAATAGGAGCTACTAATCACGCTTGCGCCTTGTAGAAGGGCCGGCTTTTGGTGCAGACTCATCGTCGATGTCGCTCGCTTTTCTTTTCCCTTTGTCGACAGTAAGTGCAATGGGTGGTGCCCACGAGTATCGGACGGGGCCACCTGGAAATGGTGAGGTGAGAAAGAGAAAGGGAGAGGGTGGGTAAGGGACGGTTACTGCTAGAGATTTTCTTGGAAGGCAAGATGGATGGGTTGTCTGCGGACAGAAAAGCGACGTCGTATGCTTCAACGAAAAGGCGTTTGATGGGGATCTTGTCCGATGCAGGGATCGAGTAAAGAATATGACCGACGACGGATGACGCTTTGGCAGGTCCTGGAAGCGGGATTTTGCTGCCAGCGAACCGAGGGTTTGACGACGGCAGGTGGCAGATGTGTCTGGCGACACGTTGCTCGCCAGCGACGTAATTGTTGATGTCAAACACGCACTCTCGTTCTGATCGCCTGGCGCCAGCCTGAATGAACATGAGTAGAACGAACTTCTACAGGGAAGAAGTGCCTCACGAAGCCGGCGATTTCGACAGTAGGAAATTCGGCAGGGTACGGGACATCCTGAGCGAGGAGAGCCATCTGGCAGGAAGAAAGTGAGAAAGACAGTGTGGAAGGGGGGGAGGAGGACGGAGGTGGAACGGGGTGAAGAAGGAGGGAGGTAGTACCTTTTCTGCGTCGATGATGAAGTCATATGCGTTTACTTTGTGGTTGATGCCGACGTTGTAGTCCGGTGGAATGGATGCTATCTTGCCAGCCACTTCATATATTGCGTTGTCAATGGGCTCCGGTTCCCACGCAGCACGGAAGTGATGAAGGACTGCGCAGCAAGTCCGAGTGTCGTTGTTGTCGTCGAAACCAACGACAATATGAGCATCGAACGTGAGTGAGCGAGGCTTATTTTGGTCAAGAACACGCGAGTACCGGCAGGCCATGAGGCCGCAGATGTGAGAAGAGCCAGGCATGATGAATGCCTGGGAGGGCGAAGGGAAAGAGAAAGGGGGATGGAAACGAAACCGGGTGGACAGGAAGTCTTATAGACGGTTGAACGGTGCGTGCCGATTGGAGGAAGGAGTGCATGACCGGAAGTGCAGAATGGTTGCATGCGGGAGGAGCCGCAGATCGCGTCCTTGTTTGGACGGTCACGTGTTTGATGTCCTATCTCGTTCGCACGCGGGTAATTTACCGATCAACTCGCGCTGGGTGAGGTGTGTCGAACGTGCGGGTGGCAACGATGTGGTGGACGACAGTAAGAAAAGAAGCATGTTTTCAGACAGAGCGAATGAGGGCGACGGTAGTACATGGTGTGTAAGAGCTACAGAGACAGTTACGGCATGTCTGCTGGCTATCAGTCAACGTTGCATGTGGTGGTCAGATCAGCGAGGCCTCTGGAAGGGATCAATCGCAATCAGTAAGCGGGATGGAAAGGAACACTGGAAAGACGAGACGAACGTGACGTGTTGGACGGCGTCGAAAGCGGCAAGAAGACGGGTGGGACGCGTGGGCCGACCAGATGAGAGAGACGTCGGTGGGTGAAGCGGACGGTTTGACAAGCTGCTGGTGGAGCGCATGGGGAAGGGACGAACGACAGGGGATGGTCGTGACGGAGCGGGAGGAAGGTGGGAAGGCGGAAGGATGGCGTTCAACTGGAGACATAGTGAATTGCATGCGGACGGTGCGAGGCAGGAAGCAATAGCAGTCAGATGGGTAAGGGAGGACGCGGGTGCGAAGATTCCGCTCTCCAGGCGGCAGCTGAACGGAGTGTTGGACTGTCGATGGAAGAGATTTGAAAAAAAGAGAGAGACGGACTCAACGGTCGAAGTTCTTACTCTTCCATGTACATACTCAGATACAGCCAACGCGAACGCAATTGTGCTGCCGGAGTTGGCAGATGAGACGGTGGACACAGTGCCCTGGCCGATGACAATTGGGGTGCGGAAGATGGGAAGGTTAGCAGCGTATTCGGACGGGTTGGAAGGTTCTCCAGGAAACGGTGCGGCGTGAACGACGTCGATCATGATGGGATGACGGGCACCACGAGGTGGGATGAAAATCCTACCAATTAACAGAGCGATCGTTCCGTTCTGCAAGACGGCTTCGTTCGGTCGGGCGGGAATGTGAACGGAAGCGGGGACGGGAGTGTTATCCAAGCAGACGACAGCCGACGTGTAGGCGATCGTTTGACCGTTGTCGGTGTGTTCACCAGCAGACAGGGAAAACAAGCCGATAATGATAAACAAAGACATGAGGGAGAGAATCGAGAGGGAGGGTAGGCAAGGACGCACGACGCATGGGGCTTTTGGGGGAAGAGCGAGCGGATGAGACGAACTCGGGTTTCATCTGTTTGAAATTGAAGGGAAACATCAGTTGAGTAGGACAGTGGAGTCGCAGGTGGCGGGTGCAATCGGTGGGGTTTGAAAAACACGGAAAGCAGAAAAGGAATTGTGGAGGAACTGTTGGAGCTTGTTGGAGAGGGAGCGGGATTGATAGGGAATCGATCGGCGGAAGACTGAAAGCAGGCGATCGCGCGATCACACGTGGGTGGATGGCAGGCACATTCCCATTCTCGGACGACCCGAGCTCGACTGTAACATTATACAATGTAGATAGCTATACTTATATCGCTTGGTATACTTGCCATGCTTATAGGGGCTTTATTTCTTAAAATCCTTATCATATGTCTTACTATACTTATATTCATTTACTGGCTTGGTGTACTTGCCATGCTTATAGGGGCTTTTATTTCTTGGAATGCTTATTTTATACTTTACTATACTTATATCTATTTACTAGCTTGGAGTACTTGCCATGCTATATGGGGCTTTTATCACTTGGAATGCTTATTTTATGCTTTACTATATTTACTATGGCATGTACTTATATATCACTTGGTGAACTTGTCATGCTTATGGGGGCTTTTATTTCTTGACATGCTTATCTTATGCCTTACTATATTTACTATAATATGTACTTATCTAGCTTGGAGTACTTGTAGAACTTCTGTTTGCTTGGATTGCTTAAAATACACCTTGCTATACTTGCTGTACTTACATTTATTTTTATGTAAGTTCACCAAGTAAAATATAAGTAACTTGTCATACTTGGTGAGCTTGTTTTGTTAACAAGTAGTCCAAGTTAAATAAGAAAAACTCAGATTTTCCTGATGTAGCAGCAAGGTGCCAAGAAGTGTCAGCAATTATAGCAAGCTGCCTAACTGAAGCAGCATAGCTAGCATGGCAGTGTGCAGGTAGTGTAGGACAAGCATTGGGAGCTGGCACACAAACCAGTCAGTAAAAACTAATATTAGTTGAATGACACAATACTTGTCTAGCTGATAAGCTCCATCACTGGTACAGAGAGTGGTGAGGTGCATTCCTGGTGGATTGGTACCACATGCAAAGAAGAGAAAATGACACAACCAAGGTGGAGACAGTGAAGATGAGGGTGCCATTAGTAGAATTGTTGCTCTATGTAAGGTGTGAGTCGTGCGATGCCAACAGCAAGAGATGTGAACTAGAGAGGATCAATCCTCATGAGATGAAGTATGTATCTAATTTTTGATAAAGCTGGTTCTCAATAGGTTTGTCAGGAACCCCCCATGCAGCTATTAAGACCACCTGATGCCCCCAGAGATGAAGCATGAAACAAGGACCAGGGCAACTCAGGTGGATCTGAACCTGAACTTCCTGAAGGTCCTGAATCTGTTGAGTCCCCCCGACGCTGAGCCATGCCAAGAGCCACACAGTCATGCGGCTCACACCCTGAAATGCATTGGAGTCAGGTGCAGTCCCATTATAACATCCGTCAGAGGTCGTGTGCTCTGTGTTTAGAGATTGAGTCTGATGATAAAGGCTCAGATGAGTCAGATTAACTTGATTAGGTATTTACTTCGTCACCCAGGTGTGGTTGGCCTCAATACTATTACATTGTGCTTGTGACTGTCATTGTCTTCCTTGGCCTGTCATGTAGTACAGATGCTTTCAATATATCTTTTTATTTCTGTTTTAAGCAAATTCAGTGCATCAGGAAAAAGTCAATCTACTTGGGCCTCGCTTAAACTCCTTGAGCCTCACTTAAACTCGCTTAAACTTGCTTGAGCTTGCTTAGCCAAGTGTTTTTTAAGCGAAATATCAAGCTAGGTCGGCTTGTTGAGCCTTCTTGAACACTGCTTGGCACACTTGAGTGAAGCTTGAGACACACTTCAGGACTGCTTGAGTTCACTTAACCAGAAGTTTTCAAGGACAAGTTGCTCAATGACTCAAGGAGAGTTCAAGTAGTACAAGTGGTGGCTTTAAGGATGCACGCTCAGGCTGACTGGGGTAAAAGAGAAGAATAGAACTATTGTTAGGGGCTATAGCCCCTTAGTTTTGTAACTACTTACAAAACCTTTTGCCCCACATCAGGGCTTAGTAAAATACAGTACACAATCATACAGAAAAAGGAAAAACAGAAGTAAAATAAAAAAACATATGTTAGAGTGCAGAGTTGAGACTTGCGCGCAGATCACATGACACATTTGTAAGCGCATCCTTCAGATGGCTAAGTCGAAACATTCGAGACATAAAAACATTGTGTGAGTGCAAGTGCGTGTTAGTAGCACACATATAAATACAATAATAAGCAAAATGGCCATGATACAAAACCAATGGCCATGTCCCTAAAATGGGACCTTTTACATCAACAAGTACATTCAAGTAGACTATAAAAATGGTAGTAGTACTGTTTTAATAGTGTGCTTGGGTGTACTTGTACTACTTGGACTCTCCTTGAGTCATTGAGCAACTTGTCCTTGAAAACTTCTGGTTAAGTGAACTCAAGCAGTCCTGAAGTGTGTCTCAAGCTTCACTCAAGTGTGCCAAGCAGTGTTTAAGAAGGCTCAACAAGCCAACCTAGCTTGAGATTTCGCTTAAAAAACACTTGGCTAAGCAAGCTCAAGTAAGTTTAAGCAAGTTTAAGTGAGGCTCAAGGAGTTTAAGTGAGGCCCAAGTAGATTGACTTTTTCCTGATTCACACCAAGGCGCTCCGTTGAGGTTGACAAAGTGCAAGATGAAGGTCATCGTCCTTGTAATGTTAGACCTTTGAATGTGTCACGAATTATTGAGTCTTCAGATGGAAGCAATGATTTTCCTGTTAGAAATGCAGCAAGGGCAGTATCAGTGATTAATGTCAACGATGAATCATCAGATGAGACTGATGAGGCTGAACGTGGTACAATTCTATACAATGAATCTATCAGAAACGTGTTAATCTTGATATTAATGCAGATCGCCTTGCAAAGGATTGGAACGCACCAATCTACACATTCTTCCATCCCATCCCATCTATTGACTATGTAGGAAACCCAGCTTGACGTGTTCATGTCTTCGAGTGCAATGCGAAGACATGTAAGGGCAAGGGCACGAGCCGGAGACATGTCTGGAGGTACCTTGATACTTCAGATGGGAAGTTGACAAGCAATCTTCGCTGCCATGCAAAAATATGCTGGGGAGAAGATGCTGTTGTGGGGCTGACGCTGCAAAATTGCACAGTGCTGCGCGTGAGATTGTTGAGAGGTCCTTGGGAATGCCAGACCGGTCCATCACTGCAATGTTTGAGCACGTTAGTAAGGATAGGAATGCCAAGGTAACATATTCACATAAACAACATACCAAGACTGAAATCTGGTACACTCTCATTAGCCTCCATACGCTGCGCACTTATAAAACTGCCCATTGTCAGGGCAGTGTTTGTTCGGTGGGTGGCTGAGAACATGCGTCCTCTCAAAATATGTAGAGACTCCTGCTTCATGAACTTGATGAAGACAGGAAGACCGGGATATTACATCCCTACACCTTGAACCATATCTCGGGACACCAAGAAAGTGTTCGTGAACTGCCGTAGAAGGATCGCAAAGATTTTACAGGTGTGGTCACTTATTTAGTATTGACTGTAAGATAGTCTTAAGCATGTACTCACCAGGATTATGAGGGTAAGCTCAGCTTTGCAACAGATGCTTAGACGTCTCCAAACCACAAAGCATACGTTGCTGTGACGGTCCACTTGGAGCAGGATGGTGCTCCAATTGCCATGCTACTCGATCTGGTCTAGGTCACAAAGTCACACACTGGGGTAGCTCTGGCAGTAGCATTTGCAAAGATTCTAGAGGATTTCAGCATTGCGCATAAGGTCTGTTGATCAATAAAAGTCAGTATCTCTACTCACATAAATCAGATCCTGAGCATTACCTGTGATAATGCAAGCAACAACAACGCGATGATATGCCATCTTGAAGTGCTCATCGATGAGTTCAGGGGGCACAAAAGTCAAACCCAGTGTTTCGCACACATACTCAATTTAATCGCAAAGAGTATTCTTCGACAATTTGACATACCGAGGGCTCAAGTCAACAATGACGATGTGACTGTGGCTTTGATTGAGCTTGCAGGTAACATTGAGTTTGAAGAAGAGGAGATGGATGAGTATGGTGACAACGATGACAACGATGACAATAGTGACGATCAAGAGGAAGTCATGGAGAACACAGATGATTGGGTCAATGAGAGGGAGGCTATGACTATGGAACAACTTGCTGAACTTGACAAGAGCGTGCAACCAGTGAGGCGGATGCTCATCAAGGTGTGTGTAAAATTTTAAAACTCAACTTTGCGCCCAAATTGTCATGACTCACTCGCTCACCACATGTTCTCTTAGCTGCACAAAGCTGCATTTGCCATCAAGAACTCGTCGACTTTGATCCTTCCCCATTGGTATGAGGTCCTTGATGAACTGGAGCTTGATGCTTGCATGATGCCATGGGATGTGTCAACGCAATGGAACTCGATGTTTGACATGCTTAAGTTTTCCATTGAGTACCGTAGGGCCATTGATGCGATCACAGCAGAGCGGACCATGAAGCTCCGAGATTACGAGCTCAGAAGGGAGGAGTGGAAAGTCGCTGAAGAGCTCTGCAAAGTACTGAAGGTGCGTTACTCAATTTCATTCTAAATACCCAGTTACTTACTATTAGTGTAGATCTTCAAGGATGCAACAGATTTCTTCTCCTGCAAGCTCAACGCCGATCACCCTGCCACAAACCTCACGACGGTTATCCCTGCCATGGACACTATCGATGAAGTCTTGGCTACGAGTGCCCTATCCTCAAAATATTCTCTCGCTATTTATGTGGCTTTAAGTGTGGGTAAGAAAACTTTGAATTGTTACTATTTGAAGACAGATCTGTCCAACACCTATCGGATTGCAATGGGTATGTGCTCTTGCTTTTTTATCTTCGCATTTTATAGTTACTGTTCTCTCCTCTCAGTCCTTCATCCTCGTCACAAGCTCAACTATTTCAAAAAGCAAAATGGGAGGACAGCTGGATCAAGGCTGCCAAACAGCTTGTACGTGCTGAGTTTGACCTCTCCTACAGGTGTCTCCCAATTCTCAGGATAATGAGGTGCACATTGCAATTTGCAAGTTTTTTTTCGTCCTTCTTATCCTTTTTGTGCGTACAATAGGCTGTGGCACACGCATCAAAAAGTGACAACCTCTTTGACAACATGGCCACTCTAGCTGCGCCCGAATATTCCGAGCTTCGTGATGAGCTTGACCATTACCTTGGCACTGACCCTGAGCATGTAGGCAATGCTATCCATTGGTGGTATGATCGTCATGCAGATTATCCCCATCTGTCGAGGATAACAAGGGATTATTTTATCATCCCTCATAAGTGATTCTATCTGTCTCGCTATTTTTTACACTTTATTCAATATTTTACTAGCTACTTCTGTTGGCGTTGAACGAACCTTCAGCAAGGGCCGGATTGTTCTATCTCACCTCCATAACTGACTCTCAGTTCAGTAGACGTGTGCCCTTATGTGCCTTGGAGTATGGAGTTTGCGGGGATATGTTAAAGATAAGGACATCAACAGTGTTACAGTGTTGGAGGAGGTTGTTGGGGAGGAAAGGATGGAGGAGTTGTCTGCTGATTGGGACATTATTCAAGTGATTAGCGTGCCTCCATAGTGTGCCTCTGGTACTATGGCAAAATTTGTGCAATGCAGGAGCGTCCCACTGTCAGCGATGTCCAAGGTGATGTTGCTGAGTAATACGACTTGTTATGTTTGACGTTCAATGGCTAGGCGCCTCGAGGCCTCAATACCGCTTCATCACACAGTTCCCCCCTCCCTCCCCCTTCATTTAACACTGCACGGTCAGAGCTTTGGCTTACGGCGAGCGGTGGAAGTGTGGGAACGCTAGGGCCAGCACCTCTCACAATAGGAGCCAAGTCCATGACAGTTCTGGACCCCTTCGTCGCATTAACGAGCATATAATGGATGATGCAGACCTAGCTGGACCCCTGATATTTTGCTTCTTCTTTGCCACGTTTCTCCTTTTCGTATGTATACTGCCACGCATCACATTTTACCCCTTCTGACAGTTTGTAGTCCGGAAAGCCACAGTTCGAATTTATCTACGGTCTTGTGTTACTGGGCTCTATCAGCCTTTACTGCCTCCTAAACTTGGTGTCTGAGCAGGGCATTGACTCCTACTGTGTTCTCTCAGTGCTTGGATACTGTCTCCTTCCAATGGTTGGTGTTAACGCACTGAGCGTGGTCATAACCTTGGAGTGCATAACTGTTCCTTGGATCCTCTTCTTTCTGATGTGCAGTCATAGTGGCATGCTGGGTTACATGCATTCATCCCTATCTATTGTATGCCGCCTCTGGTATCTTCATTGCCAACATATTTCCGTGCTTGCAGCTTGCCCTTCTCACATCACCATCGACTCATCGCCTCCTCCGAC
>WTXL01000234.1:0-30984 GCA_022376525.1 Russula vinacea | reverse complement strand
AGATTTTAAACTGCATCGGCATCTTGGCATGCCCAGATCTCTTCTCAACTGGAATGGCTTCCATTGACAAGCTGAAGAGGGGCGAAGATCTACACAAATGGCACGACAATGTCAAAATCTGGCCATCCTTCTTTTCTGGAATAGAAGTTATAGCAAATCGCCACACACCATCTCATCGTGATGGTCAGGGTGGTCCTGCTTGCTATGACTTTCTGATTAGTGCAGGGAGACACTCAAATGGATGGCTAGATCTGCCAGATATTGATGCCAGACTGTCTTATGACCCGTGCACTGTGGTGGCACTCTGTGGCAAGATCTTACGCCATGGTGTTGATCCAAGTTGGAAGGGAGAAAGACTGTGCATTGCGCACTTTATAAGGGATAACGTTCATAATCGGCAGAAGTTGGAACGGCCTCCATGGTCATCCCATACACAGTATTTAAGCTTTATGGACCATGGTTTTTGCATTAGGCAAAGCATAGCTGTAGATAATTAGCTATTTAACTTTACACCATTATATGGGGCTTTTGACATGTCGATTAAAAAGGGTTGTGGTACGTCTGATTCAGGACACAATTGAGGAGCAGGTCAATGGTCTTCCAGGTGTGCTCAGCTCACGTGAGGCGGCGAGCGGACGACGGCCAAACATGGCAAACAAAGGTCGTGCAGGTTTTGCTGAAAGGCGGCGCTGATAAGGGTGTGTGGGACGTCTGATTAAAAAGGGTTGTGGTACGTCTGATCATGTAATATTCTTCCAAATCAGGCCACAGCTCCATTTTGTCCTCCAATTTGAAGTCGAAGCCCGAAGTAAGCGATTAATACACATTCCATGGCTACTGCATGTATAGCACATCGGTGCTTCACCAGCAAGTAGATGCGATAATATTAAGCAAGCTCTTCAATGTTCTTAAGGGTGTTTAGAATGGAAACTGGTCAACAGCGTAGGAATTTGTCATTCATATTCTGTACGGGACACATTCCAGGAACGTACTACACGATATGACATACAAATGTTCATTTGACGCATCATTACCTAGAATGTGGACGGCCAGGGCAGAGTCATCCAGCCATTCTTCACCTCTATGACACCTTCAGGCTGGTAGAATGTAAGAACGTTCATACATTCCGACCCATTTACCGTCGTCCCGGTGCACCGAAATGAATATCCAACTCTATTTGCCCCGCTAGCAGGAACATGAACAGGTTTGTCCCACGACCGGAAGGAGCCACATTTGTCACATTGTGGAGGCAAGCGCTTGCCCCATGGCTGAATGGCTTTGTGTGCCCAGAGATACTGGACACTGCTTGTACCCTTTTCCGTGATACAAAGATGAATGATAGAGGTGTGATGGGTGATGATGGGGGAAGAGCTAATAAGATTGCCTATGAAATTTGAGATGTCATAGCTCTCCAAGATGACACGCTGTGACATGTCAATGAGAAGGCTGGATAAAATGGATGGAATTAGTCCATCCACAGTAAAGGCAAAGAGGTGTTTGAATTTGTTACTTGGAATTTTGTGAATTAGTTTGATATTCACAATTGACATTTATAAAACTTACGAGTTGAAGACTTTAATAAGGTCACGTTGCGATTCCGGAAACGTGACGAGGCCACCGCAGACCATCATGAAGCACGTGGTGCTTCTTGTCCTCAGGACATCCATAATCGACTCCGTCAGCACCGTGTCAAAGAACTGGAAGAACTTTAAGCATATTATTACAGTAGGACAGAAATAGAAACATACAGTGTCAACAAAATCTGCAGCTTTCGTGTTATAAAAGAGATCACCACGATCCTTGTCGCCGTGCATGGTGATAAAGAGCCAAACAGGAGCTCCACGATGTTTCCTGTGTGGATTTCATTAGCATTTAATGATGTAATGTTTATTCACGCTACCTTGATATGGTACCAGCCAAATGTTCCATTTTGTTGGCATGTGCGTCGGCATCCTCTTCGTCAAAGATGTTGAACTTGACCTCTTCTAATAGAAGAGATCCCGAGCTGAAGAACGGCTGCAAAAATTGATGTACCACATTTGCGGGACTTCCCTCAGTATTGATAGTTTCCAAGGTGAAGTGAAGGATGACCAAAGACTTTGAGTTGTGCTATTGATATTGTCAGTAATTGATCTAAAGTAATATTTAAACAACATACCTGTGCGGCTGCGTACGTGAGGAAGAATGGGCCAAGGATCTTTGTTGGCTGATTTGGGAATGCTTTGATGTTCGTATCCAAGTTGTTTGTGAAGCGACCTTTGTAAAGCCCCTAGGGTTTAGTTATTACAAGCAACTTTTTGAGGTAAATCAGGGGAACTCAGTGAAGCAACATATGAAATACGGCTGCAACAGTTTATTCATGCGGTAAAAATTGTTGTGGCAGGTCGGACACACGAATCGATAAGATGAACTGGATTTCTCCAGCTCCTCAAACAATATCGGAATTTCCAAACAACGCATCGTGCAAATGACCCTCTCGCACAAGTCACATGCAAGCAAATTCCCGCCATCCATGCAGGAATAACACCACTATATAGAAATCAGTAACGGAAATGTCAGAAAATAAAAGTACATACATCTGCGAGTTTTGTCGCTACACTGTCGGGCTGCCTCCTCATGGGCACCGACGACTGCGGGGGACTCATCTCAACATCCCGGAGATTGCGACTGGATCTTGCCTTGGGGGGGGGCATCTTAACGCTCACCCCTCCAGTAGATTTCATCGCCGATTGTTGTGTTCTGGGCATGTCGAATAAGTTGGCACAATGTTGGGCTGGAATTGTGGGTTCCGTCATATCTGTCACGTTTATATACTAAGGTTCACAATTTGAGTTTAAGCATGCATTTCCGAGTCCGTGGATATTGCAATGGTCTTCCTTGTATCTCGATTTCCGTGGGTAACGTTAGACCAGAAAGTTTAACGCCACTATGAACCACACAGCTTTTTGCCATACAGTCGAAGCTCTCATAACCCATACCCCTTCTTTAGCGTGCCCAAGGTGTGCCATTTGAGGGATGACGTTCTTTTGGGGCAATTCTACAAATAGTTCAGAACATTTATGAGAAATCGTAACTATCATGTCGTGCAGGGTTCGGTGCAAGTCAGTAGGTGCCCCGGAAGGGGTATGGGTTATGAGAGCTTCGACTGTAGGTCACAGATAGTCGGTTAATCAGAAAAAATAACATCTGCAGTCATAGTATAATTAGCGAAATTATAACGATGGTTCTTTACAGTTCTTTATGCTACAGGTTACAGATAGTCAGATAATATGGAAATTAAAAGAATCTCAAGCGAAACCAGTGAGCACCGACGGACTCAACCCTTATGAGTTACATACTACCTTAATACCCTATCTACTTATCCGATACATACTATATATTATAACGTTCATCTCTGAAGGTTTGAGGGTGCTCCGAGTCCGTTGATCAGGGTACATTATTAGATTATCACACATTCACTCCTCGGCCTTGTACTTTGCTGCTTGACCTCAGATGTTGACCATGAGTCTTTAGATCTTGCTTTAGATAAGCCAAGAGATAAGCGTATTGCTGCGCCACTGGATTACCGGGCCGCAGTGCCGCAGTGTGCATCAAGTCTCAAGTTGTTCACCGCGTTCTGCTGTATCAATGTGGCACACACACGTCATGTAGAGTAGATAGTTTATAAATATTCAATGCTGGATACTCAATCATAGTCTCGATTGGGTTTGGACAGATCTCCGGCAGATCTGTGTTACGTTAACGTTTTTCCCGGAGTTTATCCCACTTGTTTCTATTTCTATTTTGTAATTCTTCTTGTAATTGTTATTTATATCTAATCTAGATTTATTTCTGACATCTGGAAGAACTTAAGAGCGAGCGTTGAGCCCGCCAATGCGTGTTCCCAGCCGGTTGGCAGCCATGTGGCTGAAAACTTCCTGATTAGGAAAGCGTGTGCCACCCATTCGACGTGTCAACGCACGACGACGCGCGTTGAAGAAACGGTCATGTGATTGTGTGAAGTTGAAATTTTCGACGTGTCGTTCGTCATTTTTTTTCCCTTTTCTTTTCCTTCAACAATTGTTGATGAATAATGCGTATATTTGATATATTGTTGTCTGCAGCAACAATATATCAAGTATAGCTTACTGTGTGCTGCAGCAATGGTCTGCAGTCATTGCTGCCAGCATACAGTATCATTTTTAACAGTTTATTTATGTTTTTTATTTTATTTTTCATGGGTTTTCCAGGTGGAGTATGGGGGGGGGCCGACTTGGCACTGCGTATCTTTGGTGCCGGACTTCGGTGCCAAGTGCGCAACCCCTTCTGTGGGTTATTTGGGTGGGGGGCCGACTTGGCACAGCGTATCTTTGGTGCCGGACTTCGGTGCCAAGTGCGCAACCCCTTCTGTGGGTTATTTGGGTGGGGGGCCGACTTGGCACAGTGTATCTTTGGTGCCAGACTTCGGTGCCAAGTGCGCAACCTCTTCCTGTGGGCTATTTGAGGGGGGGGGGCCTATTTGGCCATGCATGTTTGTGCCGCCGGACTTCGGTGCCACACGCGCAACCTCTTTCTCTGTGGGTTGATCTGTGGGCTATTTGGGGGGGCCAACTTGGCCGTGCATGTCTGTGCCGCCGGACTTTGGTGCCACGCGCGCAACCTCCTCTGTGGGCTGTTTGAGGGGGCCAACTTGGCCGTGCATGTTTGTGCCACCGTACTTCGGTGCCACACGCACAACCTCCTTCTCAGTGGGTTATTTCATTTCACCTTTTCTTATATCTTACATGATTCTGTTCACAGTTATTCATTTTGATCATCACTGGTGAGTTATCTCATGAATTGCGACACATTTCATCCATTTTCTCGTATTTTACATGATTTTGTTTACAGTTATTCCTTTTTCATTATGACTGGTGAGTTATCTTATAAACCATGACACATTAGATATGTAGACAAAGTTCTGTACGACATGTATTTATATGAACACTAATAATTTCATTTTCGCCAATTTGGGCACCCGAACGGGGAACTTATGTCCGGACGTTGTGCTAACCCTAACCCTAAATCACCAAAATTGCGAACTTTGTTGATTTCTGTGGCCCTAAGTCACCTGGTGCTGTCACATCCGAAATCATATATAAGCAACAGCATTTCACATCTTCTGTCTTGTCACAGCTGTCATGGATACCCCCATTGTGCCATCTGATCATATGATGAATTCCGAGGATGGTGCAAATGCTTTACACTCTTCAGACCCAATCACTGGTCAGGGAGTTGCTTCGGGTTCTCCTGTTGGCTCCAAACCCCCTCCGGACGATGCCGCGGGCTCCGAAGCCCCTCCGGATGATGCCGCGGGCTCCGAAGCCCCTCCGGATGATACCGTGGGCTCCGAAGCCCCTCCCGAAGATGCTGCGGGCTCCGAAGCCCCTCCGGACAATGCTGCGGGCTCTGAAGCCTCTCCAGACGAAGCCGCGGGCTCCGAAGCCCCTCTGGATGTGCCCATGGATTCCGAACCGTCTCCAAGGCCTGCAGAATCCAGAGACTCGGCTGGGGATTCCTCGGAGTCCGAACTTACGGATCCCCCGTCCTCTCCACAACAAGTTGTGAGAACGCGTCTGGATTTTGATAAGCTTGGTGAGCATATGCTTAATAATTATATATATTACTAAAAATATTAACTTAGTTAACATGTTTGATGTCACACGTCTTTCAAAGGACGAGTACCAAGTATGTGGCGTTTATGTTATTCACGAATGTTCAAAATTTGACACAGATGTATAGTATACTGTTCATGTTTGTGAACTATCCCATCTGAGTTATATATATTGCGAACAGTGACATTTCCAGTGGTATGAGTGTGCGGAAAATGTCGTGGAATTTCATAAAGATCTCGAAGGTTCTGTTCTCCTTGATGCCTTTTGGCGGGAGTTCAGAGGAGGAAGATCCCGGATGAAAATCAACGATAGAAGAGTGGCTTCTAAGGAATTTGTTGGTAAGTTCTTATTTGATTCTGTTGCAACAATGTTATCTTATCTGAATCAATCCAGATCAAAGGCGCGATTGGTTCCTCAACGCGGAATTAACTATGAACCCTGATAATATCAATAAACAACAAGAAGATATCACTCCTGGCAAGTGGCTTATCGGTAAGCATTTGTTGGATGGGTCAGAAGTACTGCGAATAATTATCTATCTATAGTATATATCAAAGCTGCGAGAGTGGCAAAGGGTCAGTTGGAGGTGGGTAATGTCTTCTCTTGTATATAAAGATGTATTGATGAATTTCTTTAAAGTACCTGTTGCGGGTGAGTGTCACCATATTACCTGTGGTAAATACTCAGAAATAACTCAAATGTTGCCTTTAGTGGTTCCAATACCCAGACAGTTTATCTTCGTGGGTAGCGGCGGACCAAGTTACGGCTGCGGATCTTGTCAGCAGGTTTTGGGATGATGTGGGCATGACTTGTGAGGAGTTTGAAGGTGCGGAGAATCTGGTCAAGGCGTCTCCTCAATTTATTGGTGTGTAGCTTTGCATCATCTTTAAATACAAACAAGTATACTAATTGTACATGACACATAGAGGAAAGCAAAAAGTTCTTCCTTCGAAACCCTACCAAGTTGTGATGGAGCAGGTCCTCTTGTCCCCTTTGATTGTTTTTTAATGAAATGAAATATGTTTTTCTCGGTTTTTTTTACAAATCAGAGATCACGTGCAATGTCACATGACATTGTTGATGGCAATTTTTTTGTTGATCGCATTCATTTCACATATATAAAGCCCGTGCTGAGCGAGTGGGCCAGCCAAATCGACCGCTCCGTGCGAAAACATCTTTTATCGTCATCACATCATCCACACTCAATCTTCCATCATCATGCCAAGAAGCTGGTCAAAGCCTTACACCAAGGTCCTCAAGTCTCGCACCGATGATTGGATTAAGTCAAAGGGCAGGGCGGAGAAAAAGGTGATCATTCAGGAGATTATAGATAAGATTGAGGGAACATTTGGCGAGGATGAGGAGGGTCCTGAGAACCTTGATGATGTATGTCTCCTCTACACCTGCCTGTAGAACATTCTGTAATACATTTTCAGAAAATTTGGAACTGGTTTGGAAACAATGTTTCCAAAAAGAAGAGTCCTGAGGGAGCAGTTCCCAAGAAAGGGAACAAGAAGCCCTTTAGCATTAGAGATGTCATCAAGGTCACTCACAAAGCCCAAATTCATGCCTTGATTTCAAAGCAAACAAAAGCAACTTCTGGCCAACCAAAATGGCTTAAATTTTATCCCGCTGCCTTAACGGCAATTATTGAAAATCTTACAGAGGATGACCTTGCGGAGGCAGAGAAAACGGCACAGGAATGGACCAGCAATGAGGTCCCCAGGGAGGTACAGAGAGCGTGAGTATCATTCATACCATGTAGATGATTTTCTGACCTTATTTATAACTTAGAAATGCAGAAAGGTCATTGGCAGATGAAATTCGGTCATTCCTTGACGACGTGCAGCACCGCACAGGTGCCCAAATCTTTCTCATGGCTGCATATGAGAAACCAGAGGGTACTGTTGCCCTTTCCAAGTATGATCTACATCCAATTATTAGGTCATTATTGATGAACTCTCCTAGATTTCAAACCAAGCCACGACAAGGCGATCCGTTCACAGAGGTCATGCCAATGTGGAAACTACGCACCTGGGACTCATGGTCAAAATACGCACAAGCCCACTTTAGTAAGCATCAGTCATTCTTGTGAGATATGTAATTTATTCATGCACTTTGGCAGATCATGATGGGGATGAAAGTGACACATCCGCCAATGAAAGATCCATCTTGAAGCCCCACAAGATTGTCAGCTTTGAATCTCATCCCAGTCTGGGATGGCCTTTGCTTCCAAAGATGGGTGATATGACTTCACAAGAATGCAAGGATACCATGCGTGCATTTGTGACCGCAACCTATCGTGAGTCTGTCACTCCCTGACACCTACTTACATCTATTAAACATTTTATAGGCCACTTTACACATGACAGTCATGCCAAGGTGCCCTGGAAAAATCTTTCCCTAGATGAACAACATGACCTCATCAGTTCAGATTCTTTTCCTGAAGACATGCGTCTTCTTGACCCTTCCAAACTTCAACGTTCTGACATTGAAGCCTTATGGAAACACTGGACCCGCAGACAGAAGGCCAACTCTCGGCCTCTTATTTTTTATCCCAGTGCTGCTCTGAATATTCGTCGTGCTAAGGCTCATCCCGGTCGGCCAAAGAAGGCACCCTGTCCTTCCCCACAACATGTGTCAGAAGAGGAAGACGATGGGGATAATGATGATAAAGACAAAGCCAAACATGGAGCAGAGGATGAAGAGGAGGACAAAGAAGATGAAGAAGAGGAGGAGGACAAAGATGACAACAAAGACCATGATGATGACGACGACGACGACGACGATGAAGACAAAGCTGACAATAAAAAGTCAGAAACCCCTCACCCACACAGCCCAGCCACACATGCCTCTTCCCCCAGTTCCAAGATTGACTTCTTGCGTACCCTATCCTCAGATTTGGTGTACACCGAATTTGTGGATTGACATCGCTCTGTCCTCGGCACCAGAAGTCACTAGCTCGTACGTGACAATATGGGTAAGAGTGGGGGTTAACCGAGCCCGGACCTTGTACGATACTGTAGCTTCCAGCGTATTCCACACATTTCCATTCTGTTCCATCGAGTTCTGGACGATGTATTCCACCAGCTTCTCCTAGTTTCTTTACGCTTCTGTACGATTCCAGTTTCTTCTGTAACGCGTCATAGTGTAGAACCTTCCGGAACTATTGTACAGTATATAAGACCTCTCTGTCGTCCCTAAGACGGCAAGTTGAGTCTCCTGTCCTATAGCGGAGTCAATAACACTCTTCTGTCCTCTATCTCCTTCACTCAACTTCGTCTGGCTAGAGAGCGGCCGTAACGAGCTCGGTATTCAACGATTGTCTAATCGTTATCGGATCTACGCCGGTGACATTAGACTCAACTTCTTATCACCACGGCATCTACATCTGCAGCAATCCTTACTCCGCGACGCTACGTTAGCAAGGCCGGAATCGACGACGGATTACCCGAGAACCCGTACCTAGCCACAGTAACCTCGGAAGCACTCCCACAAGTAGGAGGAAAGATCCTCGTTTATCACCCCAATAAAGACTTCACATTCAAGACCCCAGGCACAGTTGTCCTATTCAACGACTTCGGATACCTCTTCGAACTCGACCTAGACGAGCAGGATCGAGCATACGTAGGGAAGAGACGCATTGACATCGAAGCTCACAACAAGCTTACACCAGCCGAAAGGAACAGACGAAGGGACGACCCTCTGCAATCTAAACTCCTAATCGTACCACCCGCTACCCAGAAGAACTCGTAGCAGCAGAATACTTCTATCAACCCGCATCTCCTAACACCGATTCAGATCACACAAAGAAGAATCACAGTCAGACGAAGAAGACCTTATCACACTAGCAATCCGACACTCCCCCATAGAACCCACTATGGCAACACAAACCCATTCCAGACTAGCCACTCACATCACCAGGGGAAACGTAACACTTCCTAACGTTCCCCCAATATTCATACCAGCCCCACAACGCCCACCGACACCCCCTCCACGCGCACCCACTCCAGGAACTCCGGGAGGTGGAGGAGGCGGAGGAGGCAGAGGAGGCAGAGGAGGCAGAGGAGGCGGAGGCGGAGGAGGACAAGCAAACCCCCCCGCAGTACCCAACCTCCGACTCTGCGGAAACCCCCCGAATATTCACTGGAGAAAGAGAGAAAGCGGACCGCTTCCTCTCCCAACTCAAACGCTACTATTGGCCAACATCGGAGTCCCGAATTCAACTCCTGGATCCGAAAGGTCGTCATCGCCTGTACCTACATCCAAGGCCCCTTGTCGACAAATGGGTCGACAGAGCGTAGACTGGCTTCGCGACTGGATCCTCTGATAGATGATATCGAGGATGTCTGGGTTCAATTCCTAGACGCTTTCGCAGAACAGTTCCAAGACTCTCAGAAGGCGACGTGCCCGCACAGGCCTAGAAAGCATCAAAATGACCTGGCCCCTCATCGATCAGTACATCAAGACTTCGAGCAATTAGCTGCCGAAGCTGGATACACGCTTGGAGACGCCCCACCAACCGATACTTCGTGCGAGGACTGGTCCCAAGTGTAGGAAAGGACGTCTTTAAGCCATCCCCCAGCGACGACTACCAAGTGCTAAAGAAAAGAGCAATCGACAGTGTCATATCCCAGAAAGCCATAAACCAAATCTTCGGGAAAAGAGACAACAATCAGATGGGAAGATTCGTCCCAGAACAGCGACAACAGTGGAGTAATCAGAACCGCTTCCAGGGCTATAATTCCTCCAACGCCCCTCGACGTCTTAACGATACTCCGGTCCCCATGGACCTAAGCCGCACCAGAGGCTTTAGACAAGGAGGACAGCGTACGCAGACGCGTGTAACGCAACTCCAAGACCCTCAAGGAAACCCCATCAAATTACCGGATGGATATCAACTCATCAGCGTCGCCCAAGTCCAAAACGGAGAAGGACAGCAGCAACGACGCCTATTCCAAGGGAACTGCTTCAATTGCGGCAGCCGGACACCTGGTGTGCAACTGCAGGCAACAAAAGAAAGCCAAGATATCCCACGTAGCAGAAGGACAGTTAGTCGACTGGGAACCAGCCGACAACTACACCCCATTCCAACCACCGCCAAACTATCCACCCTTAAATCACAAATCGACAATCTTACGGCGCAGGAAAGGGATGACCTGGCCAAACAATTCGGAGCAGTTGAAGGAGAACAGGATTTTCCCGTGCCTGATCAGATCGGCCTTGATCAGGGCACTTAGTTCAGAACGTGTATACTTGTCAAATCGCCAGTCGATGTCAATCAAAGTCTATGTTAACACTTCGAACAAAAGGGCCGAAACCTCCGCACTACTCGATTCAGGAGCGACGGAAAACTTCATCACTACCCATTACGCCAATTGGCTTCGCCTACCAATCAAACAACTCCCTCGAGCAAGAAAGTCTGCAACGTCGACGGCACCTCAACAAACAAGGAGATATCACACACTTCACGGATCTAGAAGTACAAACGGGAACCAAAAGAATCAAAATGCGATTCTTCCTCACTGACCTAGGAGAACAAAAGGTCATTCTAGGGTACCCTTGGTTCGCAGCCATGCAACCGAGAGTCGACTGGGCCCGCGCCTGGATAGACTACGAACGACTCCCAGTCGTACTGAGGACACCCGACGCTCACAAAGCCATCTTCGTTCCCGCAAAAGATAAACTGTTGAGAGTCAAAGCCAGCTTCAAAAACCTGGCAAAGAAACTTCAAAAGATCTAAAGCGAAGATCGCATGTTCGTAACAAGAGTATACGTCGAACCACAGATCACATCCACTAGCCATCGACAAACCCAAGCTTCCAAGCTGGCAGAAAAGGAACAAAGTTCGAAGAAGGCCACACCACTACCAGAACACTATCAAAGACATGCCCATGTGTTCAGCGAACAAGAAGCCCAGAGATTCCCAGGACCATGAATATGGGACCACGCAATAGAACTCAAGAAAGACGCTCCAGCCACACTGCCCGGAAAGATATACGCCCTCACCCAAAATGAACAGAAAGCACTTCAAGAATTCATCAAAGAACACGTACAAAAAGGCTACATACGCCCATCCAAAAGTCCCTATGCCGCCCCTTCTTCTTTATTAAGAAGAAAGATGGACGACTACGACCAGTCCAAGACTATAGACGATTGAATGAATGTACCATACGCAATCGATACCCTCTTCCCCTCATTAGCGAACTCATCTCTCGCGTCCAAGGAGCATCATTATTCTCCAAATTTGACATTCGTTGGGGATACAACAACGTACGCATCAAAGAGGGAGACGAGTGGAAAGCAGCCTTTATCACGAACCAAGGCTTATTCGAACCCAGAGTCATGTTCTTCGGCCTCACGAACTCCCCCGCTACATTTTAAACCATGATGAACGCCATATTCACGGAAGAATTACGAGAGAACTGGCTAACGATCTACATGGATAATATCCTGGTTCACACCACGGACGATGTTATGGCTCATAGAGAAAAGGTCCACAAAGTCCTCCAGAAACTTAGACAACACGACCTCTACCTCAAACCAGAAAAATGTCAGTTCGAACAAAGGAAGGTGGAATTCCTAGGCGTCATCCTCAAAAAAGAGACAGTACAAATAGACCCAACCAAAACCAAAGGAATTGCGGACTGGAAGACACCACAAAATCTCAAAGATGTCCGCACATTCTTAGGCTTCACAGGATTCTACAGATACTTCGTCCCAAACTACTCAAAAATCGCCCGCCCAATGATCGAACTCACAAAAAAGGTGGTACCATTCCATTGGGGTGAAGCACAACTCAAAGCATTCGAAACACTCAAATCACTAATGTGCAGCCGCCCAGTACTCAAACAACCCGACTACACCAGACCATTCTTCCTATCAACCGACGCCTCAGCTTACGGCGTGGGAGCCGTACTCTCACAAGAGGGAGAAACAAACCCCCGCACCAAAAAACCAACACAACAACCCATCACTTACTACTCAGCCACGTTCACCCCCACAGAAAGAAACTACGACATCTATGAACGCGAACTACTAGCTGTCATCAAAGCCTTGACACACTGGCGACCCCACCTCGCAGCCACAAAAGAGCCAGTAACCATACTGACAGACCATGCAAATCTCACCTATTGGAAAACACCACGAACCATCAATAGAAGAGTCGCCAGATGGTTCACAGAACTTCAAGATTACAACCTCGTCATAAAGCACGTACCCGGAAAGATACACGCTGCCGCAGACATGCTGTCCAGACCGCCAGGAGTCGACAAAGGAGAAGACGACAACACAGACATCACACTCCTCCCAGAACCTATATTTGTCAGACTAGCAGACGAACCAGACCCCAAATGGACATTTATAGAAGAACGAGTCCGACAAGAGCAGCAAAAACAATCACAGCTCATGAAGGAATGGCGTGATCGCTATCAACTAGAATTCGTCAAATCAGCCATGGAACCATCCATACGCCTCTGGAAACATGAAGGCAAAATGGTATTCCCACCGAACGACGAACTCAAACGAGACCTCTTACATCTAATACACGACAAACCCACAGCAGCACATGTAGGACGAGACTGGACCATCTACACCGCCAAAAGAGTCGCCTGGTGGCCCACTATGTCCAAATGGATCGAAAACTATGTCAGAGGATGCACCAAGTGTCAACAAAACAAAGCGCTCACACATCGGATCACCCCTCCACCATACAAGATCAACGTTCCCCCTGCAGCCCAACCATTTGAAATAGTAGCTATGGATCTAATCACACAACTCCCCAACAGCTATGGATACGATGCCATCCTCACCATAGTCGACCACGGCTGCACTAGAGCCGCCCTATTTCTGCCTTGCACGACAAACGTAACCGGAGAAGGGATCGCCAAACTTTATCTAGACAACGTGTATCGATGGTTCGGAATCCCTTCAAAAATCATATCGGATAGAGATCCCCGATTCACATCACACTTCTCAACCTCGTTGTGTCAACGCCTCAGAATCGACCGAAACATATCCACAGCCTACCACCCTCAAACAGACGGTCTCTCTGAACGAAAGAATCAATGGGTAGAACAATACCTACGATTCGTAACTAGCACGTCCCAAGATGACTGGAGCGATTGGCTAACAATAGCCACAGCAGTACATAACAATTATCCTAACGCCACAACACGCATCGCCCCAATAGAAGCGCTTCTAGGGTACTCCCCTAAAATCACAGCAGAACTCCCTTATCCAACAACCACCATCCAACTCGTTGACGATAGAACCAGAAAGGCAACAGAGAAAAGGAAGCAAGCAAAAGAAGCCTTGAATGAGGCAGCACGAGCCACACCACCTGACTCCTATCAAACCGGAGATAAAGTCTGGCTCGAAGCAAAACACCTTGCGCTCCCTTATCAGACGCCCAAACTTGCCCCCAAACGTCATGGACCTTTCACAATTACCAAAAGAGTGTCACCTGTTGCATACCAACTGCAACTTCCCACAGCCTGGACCATTCATGACGTCTTCCACGCATCCCTGCTGACCCCTTATCGCGAAACCATAGAACACGGGACCAACTACACGAGGCCACCTCCTGACCTTATTGAAGACGCCGAAGAATACGAGGTCGAGACTATCGTTAATCACCGTCACTTTGGACGTAAACGACAGCTCCAGTATCTTATCAAGTGGAAAGGCTACCCCGATGCAGACAACACGTGGGAAGCAGCTGACCATGTACACGCACCTGCATTAATCCAAACTTATCATCGAAAGAATCCATTGACGCCCGCCAAGCAAGATAAAAGAGGGCGAAAGAAACGCAAAGTCTCCATCCGATCCCTCAAGTCCTACCTCCACCAGCACTTCTACGCCACCACACCATGTCTTCTCCCGCCAAATCCTACGCCTCCCTTTACGACACCCAACCTACCATCGCCGCGGACCGGATCCGACCAGAGTTCGCCGCCTCCACCATCACTCTCGTCGACCCACCTGCCGTCCCACTCCCTCGTACACCAACTCCTGAGTCCATCTCCACTCCCATCGAACGCCCGCACCTCACCATCGCCCCCGACTCCGACACGGAAGAAGGCGAGATCGTTTCCCGCATCCATCACCACAACTACCCCCTATCCCCGCAAAGCTCCCTCAATGTCATGCACGGGCATCCCGAGCTTGACGCCGGCACCCTCCGCACCATCGCCATCGGCCTCGCCAATACGGCCATCGGTTGTACCTTCCAACACCTCGAGGCAAAGACAGAGATCGAGCAGCTCCGCAAGGAGCTCACCGACCTCCGCGCCGAGATGTCTCGCCAGCCCGACGCAGAGTGCCCCGAGGGATTCGAAGAGAACCACGGTCGACTCCCCGACTTCGTTATTCCCGACACCGACAATGTTATGCGCCAAGCGCGCTACATCAAATTGGGCAACAGCCCTATCCCCTTCGCACTTGGCACTCTCGGCCAGGAAGGCGACCCCGTCTTCAAATACGATCTCTACGCCGCCCCCTCTTACATCCGCGACTCCCCCACCGAGCCACTCCCAATGTGGCTCATCGATGCCATCAGCGGCAAGTCGTTGTCCTACCACCAGGCTGCGGACTTGGCCCGTAGCACGGACAACTGGGGCCTGGCGGCAGAGATCGCCCGTTATCATGAGGCTGACACTCGCATCCTCAACATCGTGGCGGAGATCCACGCTCTCGACTGCGAGCTGCAACTCGTCAAAGCAGAGACCCGTCAGAGAGGCCCCCTGAAAATTCCAGTTAAGGTCGGGTACCGATTTTAGCCATTTTGGGCCCTGACAGGTGGACCAAATTTGACCCAAATTGGGGGTCTGATGGGTGGATTCGGTACCCGACATCCCAAAAAGTCACTTGATGGGTGGACCTCAGTATCCAACCTCTAAATAGTGTCAAAAAATCATAGAAATCAGTAAAATTCGAAAAAAAAAAATCCTGAACATGATTTGATCATCCCGGTCATCAGGAGGTCAGTTTGGGTTTAAACCAGGTTCAGGTTATCACATTGGTATGAGATTTCTAGTATTAGAGCTTCTATCTACAACAATATACACCAAAGGTGGCACGCCGTTCCGCGATCCGTGCCGCTTGCATCCTGTCAGCGGCCTTGCGCAGGGTTTTGACAGTGTCGACAGACACGTGCAACCATTTGCGCTGGGTGCGCTCCAAGAGTGCATGTTTCTGAGGATTAAATAGGCCTGTGGGATCATCAGCGGACAACTGACGAGAACAAGTAGGAGGACCGACATTATAAGTCATGAAAACGAGCATCAAAAAGAACGACACAAAGATTTGAGAGCCATACAGCACGGCACATAAAACCCTGGGGTAAAATGATACCGTACTAATAAAGATCATGGTTACCGTTCAGTGAAGGTTTTTGCAGCAAGGGAGAGAACATACCAATATGAAAGCTTCTTGCGATGACCAGAAAGTAGGCCAGCGTCTTCGACATCGGAGCCTTTCAGTCAGAAATATTCCTGCTGAGCCTTTGCCAAGGCAGCCAACAGTCGTGTCGGCTCAGGAAAGCCAATCAGACGAACCCACATGTAAGGGCCAAACATTACGCATTCCGCGTCTTTGACATACCTAGTCCAGACTCAATCGATCAGCACGCGTTTCACGATGTACCAGAAGTCGGCGCGGCTCCAGATATGATCTATGATAACCTTCGCCAGATGCGTAAACCCTAGGCGGGGCGTCCTGCGTGCACGTACGTGTCAAGGGTGTGCCTGCTCAAGATGTCCATCGTGGGTGTCGTCACTGTCGTGGGCATGAGCCAGCGTGGCCCGGGGCGTTGTCGATTACATACCTATTATGCATCAGCATGGACAAAAGCGAGAAAGTTCCCTCCAGCCCATGTTTGGAGCAAGGGAGGGGATGGTGATGTCGTGATGAGGGGGCGGTGATAAAAAGAGAAAGAAAAAGAAAAAGAGGTGACTGAGGGGCGAGTGAGACGGGGCAATGGTGAGGGTGAGGATGGGGCGAAGGTGAGGGTAAGTTTGAGCTCGCTCTTGGGGCAAGTGAGGGTGAGGATGGCGAGGGTGAGGGTGAGGCGGGACGAGGGGGGTGGGGACGGGGCGAGGGTGAGGGTGAGGGTTCAGATCTTCATCGCATTGGGACGATGGTCAGGTGATCCAGTCCGGTCCACGGTCACCGTCCACCCTCTCATGAGTGGACAGGTACCCAACCTCTTGCAATAGGAGGTCTCGGGGGTGGACTCCGGACCCCAACCTCAACCCCAAAAAGGTGTCCAGGTGGGTGGACGGACCTTAGCTGGTACCCAACCCTCCTTCCTTATATGGTATACGAATGAGTGGACCGGACTCCGACCCTACCTGGGAATTTCAGGGGGCCTCGTCAGAGTCGCGGTCGCCTCGAGGGAGCCCGCGCCCAACACCGTCTCAGAGCCCTACAGGCTCTTGACACTCGTCGTCCCACACGCGCTAATGCACATGCCGCGGGTCTCCGTTTCGCCCGTGGTAGGGCGTCATTCCTAGACAGAGAGTGATGACATCGCTCTGTCCTCGGCACCAGAAGTCACTAGCTCGTACGTGACAATATGGGTAAGAGTGGGGGTTAACCGAGCCCGGACCTTGTACGATACTGTAGTTTCCAGATTGTTCCACCTGTTTCCGTGTATTTCCATCGAGTTCTGGACGATGTATTCCACCAGCTTCTCCTAGTTTCCTTACGCTTCCATACGATTCCGGTTCCTTCTGTATCACGTCATAGTGTAGAACATTCCGGATACCTTGTACAGTATATAAGGCTCTCTCTGTCGTCCCTAAGACGGCAAGTTGAGTCTCCTGTCCTATAGCGGAGTCAATAACACTCTTCTGTCCTCTATCTCCTTCACTCAACTTCGTCTGGCTAGAGAGCGGCTGTAACAAGCTCGGTATTCAACGATTGTCTAATCGTTATCGGATCTACGCCGGTGACATGGATCGTCTGTCCTCCAGGGAAGAAGTAAGTGTCCTTCTAGGTGGGATTTATCCAATCTGACATCCACTGTATCTAGCAAGAAGATGGTCTTCCTGCTCAGAATCTCCCCAACTGGGGCAATTGGCAGTTGTCCTCAATGTATCTCCCTGGTGAATTTCACCAGGTTGGAGCCCTCCTCCCTCTATTCCAGTTGGCTCATGAGGAATGGAGCAAGATGGGTACAGATGCTGAGCTTGTCGTCTTGTCTATGGGTCTGGCTTTTCGGGACATCACTGCAGCCCACTTCAATGAGGAATTGCCCGAGGATGCTCCAAGCTGGCTAATGGGCTCTCCCCTGGAAATTGATTCTGCCCATAGGTTGTCAGAAATTTGGGGTCAACAGCTTCAGCCAGCTAAGCGTGCCATGAAGGCTAAAGGCAAAGGCAAAGCAAGTGGATCAGGCAAAAGGAAGGCACCCCCCAATGAAGATTCCCAGAGTGAGGAGAGAATCCCAAAGTATGTCTAATCTTTATACCCTGTCACCGGCGTAGATCCAATAACGATTAGACGATCGTTGAATACCGAGCTCGTTATGGCCGCTCTCTAGCCAAGGCGAAGTTGAATGGAAAGGAGGAGGAAACTTGAGTGTATTGACTCCGCTACAGGACAGGAGACTCAACTTGCCGTCTTAAGGACGACAGAGAGAGCCTTATATACTGTACAAGGTATCCGGAATGTTCTACACTATGACGTGATACAGAAGGAACCGGAATCGTATGGAAGTGTAAGGAAACTGAGAGAAACTGGCGGAATGCATCGTCCAGAACTCGATGGAAATACACGGAAACAGGTGGAACAATCTGGAAACTACAGTATCGTACAAGGCCTGGGCTCGGTTAACCCCTACTCTTACCCATGTCGTCGCGTACGAGCTAGCGACCTCTGGTGCCGAAGACAGAGTGATGTCATACCCAACATCTATTTCATACTAATATTGTGACACAGGTATAAGAAGGGAAAGGGGGTCAAGGGCCGCACGGTTAGGGCCTTGGAGACTGACACTGCTGATGCTGGTAGAAAGCTGAGAAGCCAAAGGGGTTGAGCACAGTGGGCCACTGACAACATATATATCCCATGTTTTTGCACCATCCAGAGAAAGAGTATTTGTCCTGCAAAATGATGAGAGATGATGGGCACTCCTTTGTGATGGAACCATGACATGGACCAGATCCATCCAATAAACATGTCCAGAGTGAGATCTTTTTATGGGCCCAATCTGTAATAGTGCATATTCAGTGTATAAGTATAAGAAGGGCTCATGCGGAAAGAGTGATTATTCCATATACACTATATTATAGGCCAATACATTGAAATCGGATATAAAGTATACATCATTATTGTGGGCCCATTCATTTAGAAGGCATATGTCATATATAACTTTCTTTGGGCCCATGCAATCTAAGCGGAGATTTAGTATACTTCAGAGTATGGGCCAAGTCGCTATGTGCATACAATCAATTTATGAGTATATAATGGGCCCATGCAATGCAAACGTAGATAGCATATAAACTTTGGAATGGGCCCAGACAATATTAGCATATATTATATATATAACTATAATAGGGCCCATCCGCTAGAAGTGTGTACATCATATATAATTTTATTATGGGCCCATTCATTTAGAAGGCATATGTCATATATAACTTTTGTTGGGCCCATGCAATCTAAGCGGAGATTTAGTATACTTCAGAGTATGGGCCAAGTCGCTATGTGCGTACAATCAATTTATAAGTACATAATGGGCCTATGCAATGCAAACGTAGATAGCATATAAACTTTGGAATGGGCCCAGACAATATTAGCACATATTATATATATAGCTATTATAAGGCCCATCCGCTAGAAGTGTGTACATCATATATAATTTAAATATGGGCCGATGCAATGTAAACGCCATTCTTGTATAAACTGTTTGATGGGCTCATTCATTACAAGCGGATAGTCTGTATATAATAATATTATGGGCCCAGGCATTATTGGCGTACAATTAATGTATAAATACATAATGGGCCCATGCAATGCAAACGTAGATTGCATATAAACTTTGGAATAGGCCCAGACAATATTAGCATATATTATATATATAACTATTATAGGGCCCATGCAATGTAAACGCCATTCTTGTATAAACTGTTTTATGGGCCCAAGCATTACAAGTGCATATTCTATATATAATTATACTATGGGCCCAGCCGCTAAAAGGGTACAATCAGTGTATAAAATATGTATGGGCCCATTCATTGAAAAGGTATATTCCATGTAATACTTTATTACAGGCCCAGTCATTAAAATGGTATATTTAATAAACAATCAAAGTTTGGGCTCATCCCTTTATACCATGTATTTAGTATATGCCTTTATACTGGGCCCATCTGCTAGAAGTGTATTTCCAATATATAATTATGCCATGGGCCCATGCACTAATAGCACATACTAAGTATAACACTTTAATATCCTAACATGGGCCTATACGATTTAAATATACATTCAATATATAACATCTTTCTAGGCCCACCCGCTAAAAGCGTACATATATATTAGCCCATTAAATGGGCCCATTCTTAGTCAGTGTAATTTAATATATGGGCAAATTGATGGGCCGATACGTAAATAGTGGATAATATATCTATTGGGCATAGGTGGGCATGGGCCCATACAGTGAGAACGTAATATTTCATATAAGCTATGAGATGGGCCCACCCACTACATGCGGGAGTTTATAAAGATGGGCCCATGCCCTGGAGCGGGAATTTGTACTTTTCTGCTGGGATGGGCCCACCCGCAATTTACGGTTACTTGTCATTTCTAGCTCCCCGCTAGAAGCGGGAAGAAATGACTGACGAGGCTGGTGAAGCAACCTTTGTACACCCCCTAGAATATAATTGTAAGGTGTCTGTTTCAACATAAATGAGTGTACTCAGTAAATTAACATACAAAATAAGGAGGCAATGGTTTATTGGCGCGGTAAAAGTTGTTGTGGCACGTCAGGCATATAAACCGATATGCAGACTTCTCCAGATCCGTAAATGAAATGGGAAGCTCAAGACATCGCATCGTGCATATAAGCCTCTCACACAGGTCACATGCTATTAAGTCCCTGCCATCCATGCACGAATAGCACCACTATATAAAAATCAGCAACGGAAAGATCAGAAAGTATAATAACATACATCTGCGAGTTTAGCCATAGCCCTTTCGGGCTGCCTCCTCAGAGGTTCCAGCGACTGTACGGAACACATTTCAACATCCTGGATGGCTCGGGTGGATTTAGGCTTGGGGGGCGGCATCTTAATGCTCTTTCCCCCAGTGGATTTCATAGCAGAGTGCTGAGTTCTCGGCATATTGAATTTGCGACAACATTGGGTGAAATCAGTGGGATCCGTCATTTTTATATACCAGGGTTCGTGATTTAAGGTTAAGCATGCATTCCATGGATAGAACAATACTATACCTCGGATCTCGGGTTTAGTTCAAGTTTCAAATATTATTGGCTGGGCAACATTATTCCGGAAAGTTTAACGCCACAGCTTTATGCTATAGGTCTCCGATAGTCGGGTTAATGTAAAAATAAAGGCCGTGGGAATACTATAATTATAATGACGCATCTGTACAGTAACTACAGTTCTATATGCCACAGGTCGCACATAGTCAGATACTTGGTCAAATGGGTCAAATGGAGGAGCGTTGACTAGTGAATGCCAAGGGTTTACAAAACCCTGAGGGTATGGGCCAAGGGTATGTAAGGGTAAGGGTAAGGGTACAAAATTTTGAACCCTCCATAAACCCTTACCCCTAGGGAAGGGTAGAAGGGTTTCCAGGGGTAGGGGAGACAGAGTGAAATACTTCACATTCTCTTTATTCCCCTCAAACTTATGGAGTCAACACATTAGCAAATTTGGGTTGGGGTTTTGAAACAGGTACTGATTAGGTTATAAAGTTATTGTTTTAATAACTAACTATATATACAAGTAATCTACAAGTGGTATATATTGAATTCTTGAAAGCACACATATGTTGAACCATCAAACACTTATATGTTTGACCACATGCCCTTGAGTATTGAACATTGAACCCTCTAATGCACACAGGTTGAACCCATAAACACATGCATGTGTGTTAAGCCCTAAAATACACATTTGTGCATGCATTAAACCTTTAAATGTGTATGTCAAGAAAGTGTGGGGCATTCTGATGTGGCATACACATGAGACTCACCACTCAAGTTGTGACTCAAGCAACTACACCCCTTCTACTATTAACTGCACACCATCTCCAACATCATGGAACACCTCAAACCTTTGCAAGAATATTGAGCAAAGGTCATATGACACATTCCCAGTGGATTAGGACTCAAAAGATCTGGCATCTTCCTTAATTTCACTCAAAACCTACTGACTTGACTCAGGCCTCTTACAGCATGTGTGGGCACTTTGGATAGCAAACAAGACTAGCATATATAGTACAAGTAAGGTAGTATTGGTTTATAATATACATAGTTACAGTTACACCCAGTCATCAGTACATACAGCATGCTACTGCTGCTTCATTAAATGGTACTAGGACAGCATGCAACTTTTGACAGTCAGTCTAGGTCTTATGAATGTACATGTGCCAGTGGAGGGTTTTAAACCCTTGAAACCCTTGAAACCCTTTGCTTACCCTTACCCCTACCCATCAAAACCCTTACCCCTCAGTGAGGGTAAGGGTTTTGATGGGTAGGGGTAAGGGTACAAAAAATATACCCAAGGGTTACCCTTGACACACACTAGCGTTGACTCGGACGGATTGGACCCTTCTTGGATTGATTCTATTTAAGTACATATATACTAAACTAATACACTATATATTTGTCCATGCACACTGAATACCCTAAACCTAATGCCTGAGTGTTTGAGGACGCTGTGTGAGTTGCCCACATGAGCAGTGCGAGCCAGAACTTCACCTAAGATAGAGTTAGTGAAATTGAGGGGGAAGGTGAAGCCGACGCATCCTGGGGTTCTGGAGATCTGCTGTGCTAGTCATGCTTGATATATTCACCAAGATTTGAGGCGATCAGAACTGTTGGCAAGGGGGCGTGCTCGATGGAAGGAATGGGTGGTCTGGTTGTGCAGTTGAGACTCGCGCGTTGGCACACCACCGGAATCCCAGGCCGGAATGCCACCACGTGCAGAACCCAGCAAATTGGGTTTCCTGCATACTGCTGGGCATGTGGAGTGTCAACGTGGCACGCACCTATGACATAGATAATGTAGAAATCTTAAAGTGAGACACCATGGGCTTTAGAAAGATCTCTGGCAGATCTGTGTTGAGTTTTCTCCCTAAGTTTTCCCTTTTTCAAGGTTTTTCCCTTATTTTCCCAGCTTCTTTCTATTTCTGTTTCATAGGTTTTCATTTAATTGCTATCTATGAGTACCCTAAATATCTGCTGGCATTCAGAGAAGCCCAAGAGCGACTTCTGTGCCCACTCCCGAACAGAAACGCGTCACCAAAGGCACTTCCAGCCTTGTGTGGCTGAACGCGTCCCAATTCGGAATGCACCCACGCCACCCATTCGACGCGTTGTTGGTGTGGCTGAATCGTTCCCAATTCGGAATGCACCCATGCCACCCATTCGACGCGTCGACATGCGTGGCTGAATCGTTCCCAATTCAGAATGCTCCCACGCCACCCATTCGATGCGTCGACGCGCATCGACTGGAGTTGCTTGAACAATCATGTGATCATGTGAAGTTGAAAATTTCGACGCGTCTCGCTTATTTTTTCTGCTCGTTTTTTCTTCTATTCGTCGATGGACGAAGCTCATATTTGGTGTATTGTTGTCTGCAGCAACAATATGTCAAGTATTTGCTTCTCCATTGGTATTGTCTGCTGCAGCAATGGTCTGCAGTCATTGTTGCCAGCAGACAGTACCATTTTCGACTTTTCCTTTTTTTTTTGGTTTTGTTCGTGTTATTTTCTGGAGGGCCTATTTGGCTGTACATGTTTGTGGTGCCGGATTTCGGTGCCACACTTGTAACTCCATCTATTTGGGTTATAGGGGGGGGCCTATTTGGCCATATGCGTTTGTGGTGCCGGATTTCGGTGCCACACATGTAACCCCTTCTATGTGGGCTATTGGGGGGGGGGCCTATTTGGCCGTACGCGTTTGTGGTGCCGGATTTCGGTGCCACACGTGTAGCTCCTTCTATGTGGGCTATGGGGGAGGGGGCCTATTTGGCCATATGCGTTTGTGGTGCCAGATTTCAGTGCCACACATGTAGCTCCTTCTATGTGGGCTATGGGGGGGGCCTATTTGGCCGTATGCGTTTGTGGTGCTGGATTTTGGTGCCACACGTGTAGCTCCTTCTATTGTGGGTTGCAGGGGGGGCCTATTTGGCCACGTATGTCTGTGGTGCCAGATTTTGGTGCCACGCGTTGATGCGCTGCAGGTGTGGCAGCACACGCGGATATGCACATAGCAAGGACTTAGAGACAGAAGTCCGACGCAGCGGAGCGACGGACCGCTGGGCCGACGGAGCGACGACGCGCGCGCTCCAACCTCCCCTCCGACTCATCCCCTCATTCCAACGGCTGCACGCCTTCTCCGCCCGCTCCGATCGCCCTGAAACTCGGCAGGAACGTCGAGCCCAAGTGATACAACGCGCTCACAGCGAATCGGAGCACGTCGTCGCACGGATCACCCTCAATAACACCAAAACCACCTTAGTGGTCTTCAAGTCTCTCACAGCGCGTGCGGACATCTCGGAGTTGTACAAACAACTTCCCCGAGTAGGACTAGTTTTGGTACATCGCCCCTGCCACGTAGGAGGACGCCCGACGTCGCGCGTCGCGTTGCAAGGCCCAGGAGCGGGCGCGCGCGGAACGGGGTGCGCGGACCGACCGCCCAGAGCGGAGGCCTTCAAAACGGGTTAGGAGCGTAGAATAGGGTCGCCAGCGCACACAGACCAAGTAGCTAGTATATTAGTTAGAAGATGTACTCAGTTACAGCCAGAATCCAGCTGGGAGCTGTGTCTCCTATAGTTCTCACCATAACTCCTTCGTTTCCGATCTGTTTCCCTTCGTTCCGGTCTCATTCTCGTCGTCTCCATTGCCCCTCCATTGCTGGTCACGTTGATCGCCGCCACCATAGCTCCCGAGTGAGCTACAAGTCCTTCTCCGCCGTCGCCAGTCCCATGTGACCGGAGCGCCCGATTAGGCAACTTCCTTTCCCGCTGATATGCTGCAGCACCGGCTGTACACGTATTCCGACCGGAGCGGAGAACCGGAGAACTGGAGAACTGGAGCGGAGGAGACAGAGTGGAGCGGACGCCAACGGCAGAGAGAGTCGGAGGAATTCCACTCCCAAACCAGATCCGAGCAGAAACACCAGGAATGCACCAAACGAAGCCCCAACCTAGAAGCAGTCCGCGTGCCTCAAGCGGAGGAGGTGCCGGGACACCCGGAGCGTGTAGGACGAGGACCGAAGTCAGGGCCGCCTTAGGATCAACAGGAACAGCTACTTAGAAGTCCAGGACGGGCCAGGCTCCCAGCGGAGCGGACGGACCGATCGACGGCGCAGGAAGGGAAGTCAGCGGTCACGAGTACCAGGCGGAACTCCGACGTCGATTGTAAGTCATCCAGGAGCAAGGACCGATCCGGAAACAACAGGAGCGAGTTTCCCCGTAGCGATTCCTATTCTCGGCGGCGCCCGGACGAGTTCGAAGGCTTGGTCGAAGGCCTGCAAGCCCGAGGCCGACGATCCGAGGATCTGAGGTCGGAGCTCAGTGACCCAGAGCGACTATGTTCCGGAGTCGAGTTCGCGTGATGTCGACAACAGGTTGAGCGGCTACAAAGACTGGAAGTCCGAACTCCCAGAGCAGCAGTTCCGAGTCCACCGGAGGTCGCGCTCCTGGCAACGCTGCTAGGAAGAGTCGGGCCAAGGCGGACAGCGCCCGGAGCGAGCAGGGAGACGCACCAAATCAAGTCTAATACGGATCGGAGGAGCTCGACGAGCGTCGGAGCGGGCGTAGGCAGAGCAACAGCGTAGGCGAGAGTACTAGCGCGCTGCAGGGAGAGTTTTAGAGCGGAGGACGCACAGACCACCCCGACTGGTATAAAGAGTCGGATACCTTAGGTAGAACAGGCAACTAAGCTAGTCGATCACCCCAGAGCTAGTCAGTCGCACTCCACACGAGTATCCTATTATTCCCTGTCACAACAGACCAGTAGCGACTACAACAGCGACTTCCCCTCTCATCTCTTACATTCTCATCTCCGTCCGAGCGCACCATACCCGGTCCGACGACCAACACCACTAGCGACTTCCGTGCAAGTCGTTCCGCGTCACTCCGATCCCGTGTGGTCGGAGCAGGTATCGTATCGTATTAACTCTGATCCCGTGTGGTCGGAGCAGGTTCCGTTAACGTATAACCTCGAGCCCGTGTGTCCGGAGTTTATCAGTATAGTATTCCTTCGTCCCGTGCGACCGGAGTTCGTTCAGGCAGTTCCCTCCGGCTCCGTGCAGTCGGAACTCCGTCCACTAGCGTGTGGAACAGCAGGATTTCGTAGATCGGTCACTAATACTACCTCCCGAACCCAGGGTACGGTTCCGAGTCGTTTGCTAACGCAGACAGCCGCGACTTAGGACATCACCGCGCTTCCGATCCAGAAGTGCTCCGCCTCCAGCGAACCCTCAGCTCTTAGTCTTTTGCTTGCGTATAGCGGGGACTCAGCGCATCAGCGTGCGACCTCCGTCTGTTGTGGATTGTGGGGGCCTACCTGGCCATGTATGTCTGGTACCAGACTTTGGTGCCATGCATGTGAGGTGAGTATTCTAATGTTTATTACTTTATTTCCAGTGTCAGGTCTTCCATGTACGAGCACGAATAAAGGTTTTTTATTTTATTTTTCATTCTTCATACTTCTTTACTTCTCACATGATTTTCCTTTACAGTTACTTGTTTTTGATCCGTGCTGGTAAGTTCTCATCATCATGTCATCATCTGTATATTACTTTAGGTAGTTGTGATCACGTACAGTACAAATTTGTCGGTATGCACATGATGACTAATACTAATTCATTATCGCCAATCTGGGCACCCAAAGGGGGAACTTATGACCGGACAACGTACTAACCCTAACCCTAATGTACCAAAATGGTGACTTCTGATTTCTGATCGCCTGAAGGTCACATGGCATTGCCACGTCCGAAATCATATATAAGCATTGGGTGCCACCCCCTAGTCCACCCAAGAAGATCAAATATGATTTCCGAGGGGAACGCCACTGCCAGCACCCAATTTCCGGAGATGGTCTCTGGGAATGAAAATACTTCGGGTCTGCCCGACTGGTCCGAAGTGCCTCCGGACCAACGTCTTGGCTCAGAAGCTCCACCAGATGTGCCGATGGATCCCAAGGCCCACCGGTTCCCCCATGGATTCCGAAGCCCCCCCGGTGCCTCCCACAGATTCTGAATCTGTGCCTGCCCCCATGGATTCCGAAATGGCTCCGGAGCCCACGGAATCCCTGGATCATGTTCAGTCAGGAGCCTTCAATGGCGATTTGTCCGACCTTACCCCTCCGTCTTCTCCACAACGAGAAGACAGTGTTACGGGAGGGATGCGGACACCTCTTGGGCATGATAAACTTGGTAAGTTAGACTTAATAACTATTAACTATATCTCACAAATATTACTTTAGTAAACATATTTGATGTGACACGTATTTCGAAAGACAAGTACCAAGTACGTGGCATTACCTTATTCATGATATCAGAAAATATTCAATTTGACACCATGTATAGTATACTGTTCATGTTTGTCAACCATATGTGTAATGTATATGTGATGCAAACAACTCTTTTCCAGTGGTACCAGTGTCCAGATAATACCCAGGAATTTACGAGGACCTTGAAGGGTCTCTGTCCTTGTTGCCTTCCGGAATGAGTTCAAGGGAGGAAGATCGGCCATGAAAATCAATGAGAAAAGAGTCGCTATAAGGAATTCGTTGGTAAGCCCTTCTTTGAATTGGTTGGTACAAATTTATCTTATCTGAATCATTCTAGATCGTAGGCGAGATGCATTCCTTGATGTGGAAGGAACCTTAAACGTCGAGGAAGTCAATAAGCCCAGAGCAGATATCGGTCCCCGCAAGTGTCTTGTTGGTGAGCATCTATTGGATTGATTGGTTGTACTGGGATAATTATCTATCTACAGTATATATCTTAGGTGCCAGAATCAAAAGGGTCGGTTGGAGGTGGGTAATGTCTTACCTTGTATATTAATTTGTATTGATCAGTTTCTTTATAGTACATGTTGCAGGTGTGTGTCACCCTTTGTAAATGCTCTGCAGTAACTCAAATGTTGCCTTTAGTGGTTCTCATATGTTGAGAATGAAGCCACATGGGAACCAGCGAGAATGTCACAGCTGAGGTGCTTGTCAGCAGGTTTTGGCGTGATGTGGGCATGACTCCAGAGTCCTTTTCTGGTGAGGGGAATTTCATCAGTCCATCTTCTGATTTTATTGGTGAGTAGCTTTGCATGATCTTTAAATACAATGAATTGACCAAATTGTACATGACACATAGAGGAGAGCAAAGAGTTCTTCCTTCGAACCCCCACCAGGTTGTGACACTCTTGGTCCTCTTGTCCCCACTTGTTTTTTTTAATAAAATGAAATGCATATTCTCGGTTTCTTTAGAATTGAGAGATCATGTGAAAACTCACGTGATCTTGTTGATCGCAATTTTTTCTGTTGATCGCATTTATTTCACATATATAAAGTCCGTACCAAGCGAGTGGGCCAGTCAAATCCTACGCTCTTTGCGGGAACATTTTTTATCGCCATCAGATAATCCCATTCTAAACTCTATTGCCATCATGCCAAAAAGCTGGTCAAATCCATATATTGCTCTTCTCAAGTCTTGTTCTGATAACTGGATTGATTCAAAGGGCAGGGTGGAGAAAAAGGTGATTGTTCAGAAGATCCTGATCAATTGAGGGAACATTTGGTGAGGATGAGGAGGGTCCCGACAACCTTGATGATGTATGCTCCTTTACACCCACCTGTAGAGTATTCTGTGATACATTTTCAGAAAATCTGGAACTGGTTTGGAACAATGTTTCCAAAAAGAAGAGTCCCGAGGGAACTGTTCCACAACAACCTCGTGGCCCACCACAAGAGACACCTAGGGAAGAACAGAGATAAGAGACGAGACCGAGCGCCAGAACTGAAAAACAAAAAAAAAAAAAAAAACAGAAAAAGCCAAAAAAAAAAACCCGCTTACCCCCCCACTCGAAACATCAAAAGAAAAAAAAAAAAAAAAAAAAAAAAAAAAAAAAAAAAAAAAAAAACACGAAGATGATCAATTCACCACAAAGCCCAGATTTATGAATTTATCTCAAAGCAAACTGAGGCAACTTCAGGCCAACCAGAATGGCTGAAATTATATCCAGCAGCCTTGACCACAATCATTGAAAATCTTACCGAAGATGAACTCGCGGAGGCAGAGAGATTGGCTGAAGAATGGACTAATGATGAGGTCCCCAGGGAGTACAGAGGGTGTGAGTATCATTCACAATTTGTAGATGATTTCTAACCTTATTTATAACTTAGAAATGCAGAAAGGTCTCTGGCCGACAAATTCGGTCATTCCTTGATGATGTCCAACACCGCACAGGTGCTCAGATCTTTCTCATGGCTGCATATGAGAAACCAGAGGGTACTGTTGCCCTTTCTAAGTATGATCTAGATCCAGTTGTTAGTTCATCACTAATAAACTTCCCTAGATTTCAGACCAAGCCACTCCACAGGGATCAATTTACAGAGGTCATGCCAATGTGGAAACTACGCACCTGGGACATGTGGTCAAAATACGCACAAGCTCACTTAGTAAGCATCAGTCAATTGTGAGATATGTAATTTATATTCACTCACTCCGGCAGGTCACGATGGCAATGAAAGTGACTCATCTGCCAATGAAAAATCCAACTCTAAGCCTGAAAAGATTGCCAGCTTTGAGTCTCATCCCACTCTTGGTTGGCCTATGCTTCCAAAGATGGGCAATAAGACTTCCCAAGAATGCAAAGATACCATGCTGCATTCGTGACAGAAACATATCATGAGTCTGTCACTTGCCTGACACCAATTTACATTCATCAAACATTTTATAGGCAACTTTACTGTGACAGTCAGGCCAAGGTGCCCTGGAAGGATCTTTCCCTAGATGAACAACATGAGCTCATCAGTAAAGATTCCTTCCCTGAAGACATGGTCTTCTTGACCCTTCCAAACTTCAATGTTGTGATGTTGAAGCCTTGTGGCAACACTGGACCCGCAGACAAAAGGCCAATGCTGGCCTCTCATTTTTTATGCCTCTGCTGCTGTGAACATCGTCGTGCTAAGGCTTCCTGTCGGCCAAAGAAGGCACGCCGTCCTCCCCACAACATGTTTCTGAGGAGGAAGACAATGGGACAATGAAGACGACATGAAGACGACGACAAGATAAGCTGACAATAAAAAGTCAGAAACCCCACACCCACACAGCCCAGCGGCAATGCTGCTTCCCCTGGTTCCAAGATTGACTTCTTGTGTAACCTATCTTCAGATTTGGTGTATACCGAATTCGTGGATCGTCTGTCCTCCAGGAAAGAAGTAAGTGTCCTTTTATATGATATTTTGATTCAATCTGACATCCACTGTATCTAGCAAGAGGATGGTCTTCCTGCTGAGAACCTTCCTGACTGGGGCAAATGGCAGTGGTCCTCAATGTATCTGCCGGTGGAATTTCACCAGAATGGAGCCCTCCTCCCACTATTCCGGCTCGCTCGAGAGGAATGGACTAAGATGGGTGCAGATGCCGAGCTCGTCGTCTTGTCCATGGGTCTTGCTTTGCGGGACATCAATGCTGCCCACTTCAATGAGGAGTTGCCAGAAGACGCTCCAGACTGGCTAAAGGTTTCTCCTCTGGATATCAATTCTGCCCATAGGTTGTCAGAAATTTGGGGTAAACAGCTTCAGCCGGCCAAGCCGGCCATGAAAGCCAAAACCAAAGCCAACACAAGGACAGCAACTGGATCTGGCAAAAGGAAGGTGCCCCCAATGACTCTGAGAGCGAGGAGCGGATTCCAAAGTATGTGTAATCTTTATAGACAACAAAGATTTAATGCTAATATTGTGACATTGTGACAGGTATAAGAAGGGAAAGGGGGTCAAGGGTCGCCCGGCTAAGGCCTTCAAGACTGACACTCCTGATGCTGGTAGAAAGCTGAGAAGCCAAAGGGGTTGAGCACAGTGCCATGGACAATATATATATCACATGTTTTTGCACCATCTAAAGAAAGATCTGTGCGTGAAAAGATAAAGCACTTTATGT
>WTXL01000233.1:0-31450 GCA_022376525.1 Russula vinacea | reverse complement strand
AGCAATGTACGACACGCAAAACAAAAAGGTCGTCCTGCTCGTGCGGATCAACGATATAGTTTACAATACTTCTATAAGATCCGTGCGAAAACGAAAAGTACTTGGAAAAGTATGGGATAGTATAGCTTCGAGGACTTGATATAATGTAATGGATACAGTAGAAACCTATTTTGCGTGCGATTTGAGCCGGATTGTGGACAGTAGTGGAAAGAGACGATGAGAAAGTGGATTATAAATCTGAAAGAATCCGTAGCTACTAGGACGGCTGGCGTCATGCAAGAACACATAATATATGCCAAGAAATGGATGCCTATAAACATGCAGATGAAGAATGCTGGGGAAAGAGCGCGGAACGGAAACGGGGTGGGGTATCTTATGTGTCTGAATAATCAAAGGGATACTCTGGCAGTTTCGACGACCGACTTCTTGCGTAGGATGATGATGTATCATCCTCCTGCGGAGGGTTGTATCAGGATAACGACTCGTCTGGAAGGACCTGACACTCACCCCCTCTAAATCATTGTGGCGAACCTCGGTCGCCCTTTTGATATGTACTACCACAGAGGCATCACGCCCTCCGAGCTGTGTTCCAGATTCCATGTCTTGATTGTTAGGCCGGCTAGGTGGCTCATAGGGACCATTGATGGATCCCTTCACAGGCGTCAATTTTGAAGATGAAGGAGAGCCTCTTAGCCCGGCCCGTACAATGATCAGTGTCGGGGCCAACGCCTAGTAGTATTTTAAAATCCCATTGAGTATCAACAACCACCTTGGAGAGGGATACCTTAAACGCACACTGATCTGCCCGAGCGCGGCAGCGAATATCGCGCCCGTGTTCGTCGCCGAAAAGCCGAGCAGGAAGATGGTCGTAACACTGTAGAGCGCACCGGATTCGACCAGGATCCAGAGGACGGCGAGACGGGATTCCCGGATACTGTTCGTGTTCCATTGGATAGATTTCCAGAATCGATAACCGATCATCAACGTCGCTCCAATCTGCGTCGCCATCGAGAGGCACCATGTCGCAATCAGCCAGTTGTGAACGCTCGCCGAGAAGACTGTTCCAGTATGGGGAAGACGCGAGAGATTGACGATCGCCGTATAGCCAGTGACTGGTGTACCAAATCATGAGACTCTAAACAAACCCGCAATAGACGCTAAATTTACGGTACCTGCTGTTGCAAGACAAAGCAGAACCTGAGGGAAGGCCGACACCGCGTTTGTTAGCATAGCGTATGAATAGGCCTTCGAAGAATTTGACGTACGAATGGGCCGGACAGCCAAAAGTTGCGATTCCAGATGATCCATAAGCGCCAAATCTAGTCACCAGTTTGAGTATTCTACCACCCACACGCGGAGAAACGATTTATGACAACGAACGAAGACGTACAAGAATGGCATCCCCAATCAGAGTCTGGTTGCATTGTGAGGTGACGACAGAAGTGAGTCAGTCAGCGCGCTGCGTCAGGGAGGATGTTCGACGTCATTGGGCATACATTTGTGATGTATAAAAATTCTTGTGCTATGCGTTCAGGTGTTGACTGGTCGAGCAAGTACGCCGCTCGATTAGATGTGCCTCCGAAACCTCTGACCAGTTGGACTACGAGCGTGATGACGTGCCCCGTGGACAGCCCGAATTGCACAATCGCCACAGATACCATCATCCTGTACGTGGATGTGAGCGATTAAATGCCCCGATGACTCCAGCAGAAGGGCCAGGACCAACTCACAAATTCCATTTCTTCAATCCCTTCATCTGCAACACGTGGACACATAGTATGAAGACGCAGATGCTACGATATGCCCATGCCCGTCAACAAGGGGGAACGAGTAGAGAAGGTGAAAAGAGCGGCGTACTTGATTCCTGGCCAAGTTCGTTAGTACGAGAGTAAGGGAGAGCGACTGTTCACTACGTACCGTACAAAGGACCTACGATCCACGAAGAAACGAGTAAGGACGTGTCCCATGTCAAGTCGCCTTTGAAAGCCGGAGGTGGTCCAGACATCGTGACAGGTTCGGAGAGAGAACGTTCTACTTGCGAAGCGCCGTGAACCAGAGGGTCCGACACTTTAAGTGTTTCCCTGCATCGTCAGACGGAAGAACATGTGATCCGGACACTCCGGCCCAGGGAGGAGCGAGAAATGGCGCATTAATGACGCTTAATGACAACTCCCCAACGCCACCAGCAACTGGCAGCAAGCTGACTACTTGAAGAAGCGCAACGCTGAAACGCGCCCGTCTTGGTAGATTGCGAAACGACGGTCGAAACGAGTCCCTCTGAAGGGACGCAAGTGGTGGGGCAGTGAATACACACATCAATTTTTAACACCGCCATTCCCTATGGTATTTGTCAACAGACTCCGGGGAAGCAATGGCAAGTATCAATGCGATCTGGGTGGTGCTGTGACGCCCGTACTGCTGCGCCCAGTGTTTACGGATAGGGAAAAATGACTGTCTCCTCCGCTGATAACATTGATGACACATCACATGCATCACATGGAACACGGATGACCCCATCGAAGAAGTCCCAGGTATCGATTTGTGGGCAGCTGCTGAGTAAGTGGTTTCTATAGCAGAGCAAGAGGGCTACCCAGCAAGGAAAAGGAAGAGGAGTCGGTCGGTCCGGCATTTCCCGGCATTCCCGGTGACAAACCACGCACGCTCGGCCTTCGGTCTCGTAACATAAAGTGGGTATTCTGTGCATATCGTGTGGAGTACTCATGCAACCCACAACATCATCCAGCCTGTTAATATTGAATTTTCTCAAATGTCGGCTCATGAGTCACGAATCTCAACTGTCTCATGGCTTTTGCGAACCAGTATACGCGACTCGGGGCTACAGTATCTTGAAGCCTGCTGCTTGGCCTTCTGAGAAGTCATGGGTGAAATTAGAATCCAGGGCTGGGAGTCGTACTTATAATTACAGTATCTGGTCCCTCATGGGCTTGAAGCCACTTGATTCTCGAGCCAATCACTCCGGTAAATTTTGGCATTAATACAGGGGTAGTTCTCATCTGATGCGACGCTTGTTTCATCCATAGTGGAACTTCCTTAGGCACTGGAACGTCCCAGGGGGTGGGGGGAAAGTAAAGAACCCAAGAAGCGTCGGTGGTGGGTTGATTACAACAACGTCAACAAATTGAAACAAAATGGAGAATTGGTTTTACCCGACAGACAGTGAGAGCAAGTGACCAAAGTTAGCGACTTGGGAGCAGAGCACTCCACCGAGCCAACAGTTTTTACAGCACCGGCTCGTCATGCACGTATGCACAGCAACCGCCTGTTTCTCAGAACGGCAGTTTCTTTGCAGTAGGATTTAACCAGTTGTAAGTTACACTGGCACGTGATACACTATCCATTTCCGTCACCGTCGACATCGCCGTCGCGGGAACGACCCTCGATCGTGAGCGCGATGCCCTCGATGGGGATAAAAGACTTACAGTACAGTAAAGTATTGACAATATTGACAGCCTTCCCCGACTGACACTGACGTGACGTCTGACACGACGTCAAATCTAGATTCTCACGATCCGGGGTTAGGTTCGAATTCCGGCGAATTCAACTGCAAATTCGAACCAAAGGTACGAATCTTCCATCGAATTAGTACCGTGGTACAGCATTCCAATCATCTTATGATACCATATTCGGGTATGTCCGCCATGATCGACTGACAGACTAATCAATCATTCATCCTCATCATTACAGTGCTGTACAATAAGCAACGAGGAACATTCCCCAAAGAAAAGGTCACGTAAAGTGAGATACAACCATTCACGTAAATGACATTTTCACCTTTCGCCTATTACTCTACAGAAGGCGAAGAGAACCTCCAGGAAAGCGTGATATACATTTCTTTTGGGCGTAAACACCCGACTATCGTACGTATAAAGCTTATTGCTGTCGTGAGTGGGTCGTGCTGCATCGTAAAACAAGATACGGAAGGGTATGGGTGAGTGTGAGAGGGGGATCAACGTCGAGATCAAGCAAGGGAGATAGAAGACGGGATGGATGGAAGGGTTTCGCAGGGTGATGTGTCAGTCGATAAGTCATGATTGTATGAAACAAGCAAAGATGGGAGGAAGTAGGAGATGAGTAAAAGTCGATGATGTCTACCAAGAAAAGCAAAAGACCCCACAGACAAAAAATAGAACGCAAAAGAAAAATCAATCAACAAATGAAAATAGGTAAGATCAAGGACTAAGATCAAGCACGACTGCTCGGGCTGTCGCGCCCCCCAACACGATTTTGTAAAATGCGCAGATGGTCAGGATTACTCCAGCCCCCACCCCACAAAGTCGGCACATCTTCACCTGACGGCTCCGACTCCTCGGGTAATAAATCAAAGTCGCGTCCGCCCGTCCAGGCAGGATGTGACAAGCGCGCCACTTCGCCCGTAATCGGATCCGTCGTCGACGTGTGTGTCGTAACGCTACTCCCCGTCGTACCCGTCGTCGAAATCGACGTGGCGGTCCTGTGCTGGACGAGCGGCTGTGTGTGCGCCACTGAGTCCCCAAGCCCGTTGTGTGGCTGAGATGGAGATTGAGATCGGGTTAGAACAGAAGAATGAGAACGGCGATGTCCGTGTCGACCAGTAGCAGAAAGCGGGGGTGACGCTTCTCCTGGACTGCGTCTAGCGACACGACGATCGATGGAAGAGACGGAGCTAGAGTGGGCGAGCGACTTAAGCTGCTGGCCGTGACACCTCGCGAGTGTGCAGAGTTGGAGTTTGACGCGGGTGCAGAGCCCGATGCGCTTAGCGCCGAGTGTGGGCTAAGGCGTGATCGCATGGAGTGTAGCGACCCAAGCTCAGAGACGGTTTGCTCACGCGGGTACACGATAGTCGAGGGCTATAGGCGCATTTTAGCGCAGAAAACAGACATAGAGAGTGCACACTCACCACCAGACCAAACGTCGTACGCCGCCCAGGCAAACCCGACAGTCCCTGCGCCATCTGCCGCCAGCTCTCACCGGCTGCAGGAGGCTCATCTTCCAGCAGTTCGGTATCGATGGCATCACTTATATCCAACGAGGGGAGAGCCGCCGGACCTGAATCAAAAAATTCAAGGCCAGCAGGGGACGACAGTCGGTTAGTCGAGGAAACTGGTGCAAACGGTGAAGCAGGGGGAGGGGCGGGTATGTCTAGGTAGTCAACTACATCGTCATCTGGCTCACGAATATCCGGCTGACTAGGCTCATACACCGAAGGCTCCTCACGTTCGGAGGCGGGGCGGAGTGGCTCTGCGGACAAGGGAGAAGGCCCAGAAGGACCATTACGACCGGTGGAGGCCGTGCCTTGTACAAGCGGAGGCACAGGTGATGGTGTAGAAGCCACGTCCTCACGGGATTGTGCATCGTAAAAGACAGTATTACCAGAGCCTGAACTCATCATGCTCAGACCTGATATGGGACGAACGGCTTCACGATACCCTAGATCCGAACGAAGATTGCGTCCAGCCTCTAGTTCGCTATCTGTGAGCTGGCGCCCGACAAACGAGGATTTTGGCGACGCAGTAGTTGGGGTCCCTGAGCGTCTCTTGGGGTTGAGCCAGCTCCGCCGCAGGATACTGGGCATCCCGATGCCTTCGGCCCACGTCGTTCCAGGAGATGACTTGGTGCTTGTACTGACCTGCACACGCTGGGCGGTGTACAACAGGGCAGACTCGGGATCATTTCCTGGTGTCATCGAGCGTTCACTGGGTAACAAGGACCTCCGTGACCCATGCGAGACATCGAGATTGGCGGTGGGCGGTGGCAGAAGAGGTGCATCAGGGCCAGGCTCCGCCTCCTCGGGGAAGGACGCTTCGGCAAGCTGCTTTCGGGGGATAATATGTCGCTGTCCAAGGGATGGAACACTCGCTTTGCTGCCCGAAGCTAGCGCGACGCCGACCGGACGGGAGGAATCATACGAAGAGCGGGGCACATCGGCGAGACGGGTAGTGGGAGGCGTAGTTCTGGCGCCCTGGGGGATATCTCTGCTCCGACGCAGAAACGCGTCACGCTCATCCCCGCTGCTCTGCGGAGAGGCATAGTCAGGCGAGCGTAACTGTGCATCAAGATCGACATCCTGATCGTCGTCACCTCTGCGGACGTCATGCCACATCCACATAACCTGGCTCATTGGGGGCTCGCGGCGATGACCAGATCGCCTCTCGCCGCCTGACCTTTTGCGCATGAACCAGATGAGGGCGAAGAGTAGCAGCAGCGAACCAACCACTGATCCGAGGACGGAACCAACAATGACACCTGCATGGTGGGCGTGGGATGATTCACCATTGATTGCTGATGGAGATAAGACGGAATGCGAGACTGATGAAGGGGACGGAGGCGTCGTAGGGGAAGTTGAGGGCGGGGAGGTAGTGGCAATAGAAGACAAGAAAGTAGTAACAATAGAAGACGGCAATGTTGATGGTGATGTAGTGGGAGGTAGCACAGATGCGGGGGTGGGTGTCGCGATGGTTGAGAAAGTTATGACTGACCCGGAACTCGTTGGTAGAATAGTGGGTAGATTAGATGACAACGGCGCCGGAGAGGACGAACCTCCAAAGACCCAGACGCTATTTGAGCCAAGAGGAATCTAAACGAGAGCAAGCTGGTAAGCGTACGCGCCCAAATAACGGAAAGGTGACAAGTCATGAACGGAACGTCGGCAGTAAGTCGGTAATATCACACGGCTCTAACCAGACCACATCATTTTGCAGCGCCCCTTACTCGACCGGAGTCCACGGGGTAATCGACGAGCCTCGTGATATCGCGATTGGAGATTCGAACGACTCACCGAAGGCCCAAAGTATGTCAGAGGGAGGTTGACAACCGTGGTGAACGTCGCGGTTGGCTCGCCCGCGGCATTGGTCGCCACTGAGGTTGAGTCTGACAGCCACGGGGGTAATGCCTGGGTAGGGGCAGTCATAAAAAGGAGGTGGAATGAATACAGATGGCAGGGGGGGGGGCAATCGAGTGGGTTGCTCGAGGGTGCAGGAATAGGTGCAGTAGGGTTCCGAGAGAACGTGGATAGCAGCTGCAAGAGGAATGTGAAAAGAAGGAGACAGCAACCGAGACGGAACGATCGTAAAAAGGGTCGTGAAAGGGCGGAGAGGAGGAGAGGCTGTGTGGGCGCAAAGGGAAAGGTGTCCCAACGCTCTCTCTCGTCACCCCCGAGTTCAACTTTCCCATTAGAACCACGTGATCCTTCCTTAACAGGCAGGTTAATAAGCTCCTTTGGCTCTAGCACGCGCCCACCTGCCAGTGGCAAATTCACACACAGCCACTCGCTAGCGTGTCTACGTATCAGAAATTGCGAGGATCTGCCCTGTTCCTGAGGTCGATCTCTTTATGGCTCGCTTGGCTTTCCGGCTTGCTTTCCGGGCTCTTCAAAATACGGAAACGGATCAGTCCGTGAATGGGAGACAGACGTCAATGAAATTGGTTCATAAAGCATATTACAGCATATCAAGGGAAGGCATAAACGTCATAAAGGGCATACGGTAGAGCAAACTGGAGTAGATCAGAAAGACGAGATTAATTCGTTGCAAAATGAGACTGATTGTGTTTTCAACGCGGGGTCACCACCACGATCTCTGGATAAACTCGGGTGTAGTCGTACGAATAAAGTCGGGCGAGTCGCAGCTGGCCAAAGCAGATTCCCATGCCATCGTCGCGGGCCCGGATCTGCCATTTCGGGCTGGCCGCTCGTATCCTCGGTCCAACTCGCTGTAAACCCCCCAACCATCAAACTCAAATTTAAAGGACTCGAGGGAAGATCCATACCTCAAATAGGTCTCGATAAAGGTCTGCGACAACAAAGGCGACGGCGCTGACCGGCACGGACCCAATATCGACACTTTCAAACCACTCTTCGTAGTCAGCTTGCCCCATTTGGGGCCACTATAATTGTTAAGGAGTTAATCAAAGCCCTCAAACCCGAGGAGGGACCTACATAAATATTCAGCTTCATCAACCGGTCCGCGTAGGCAGGCAAGTCGGCGCCGACGGCGCCCACGCCTTGGAGCGCCTCGAGGAGCGGTATTCCTGGAAGGGTACCGTAGTCGGGGTTCAGACGCAGCTCCCACACAGGCTGGGGTAAGTCCTTCCTCAAAGCCACGTGCTTCGGAGGCGGAAGGGGCTCGCTCGTCCCGATGCGCTGGTGCCAATCGGCCGCGCGTCCTGGTGGGATTGTCAAGACCGGGCGCTGGAGAGCGCGTCGTCAGATGGGCGAAAATGAATCTGCAATTGGAGATATTTACTAGATTGGGAAGCGGAGGGCACGGAGCGAGATGCGACGTGAATACATTTGAAGATCTGGGTCTTCGTCCGCTTCATCACGGCAGCGAAATAGGGTAGACGTCGACATTTTTTGGGAGGAGACTTAGCAATGAGTTCTGAGGACTAGTGAGGGTCTGAGGAGGGATCGCGAGGCAGTGCATTGAATGGGACACGTAGTATACTTATAGCTCTGAGTACTTCCACAGTGTCGCTGGATTTCGCCACAACGTGCATGTGTGCAAAGTGCGTGCAAGCCCGCACAAGCGATCCACAAGCACCGGTTAGTAGTAATGGCGATAAGTTGCAAAGGCAAAAGAAAGGCCGAGGTGAACAATAATTGTTCTCAATGTGCTGTGTCAGAGAACACCAAGCCAATGTGATTTGTGGACGCCAGAGCGAAGAAGACCTCCGGGTAAACCCGCATCATCGGCACAAAGAGAGGGGATGCATATTATCCGTGGGCCACACTTTAAGATCAACGTATAGTTGTACAGTACGAAGGTGCCATCTCGGCCGGAAAAGACATGAAGATCCACGTGACTCGCACTTCAGCAGGGCAAAATTGCAAAGCGACATTGCACCCCTCTGCTCCCCTCTTCTTCGCCTTCTACCATACCTAAGGTCCCAGTCCTGTCTTGTGGACGTGCAGAGTCTCGAGCTCACCGCAACAAGTCATGGAGATATCAGTACGTCTCACTGTTTATATTCGTAGCAATCCTCACAGCGAGTCAGCCAGGGACCTAATGCTCTCAACAAATCCATGCAAGGTCTTTGGCAAAGGAGAAAAGTCAACCTGAATGCTACCACGCAGACTGCACCATCACCAGTGCCACCCCGCCTCACCCCCACCGACGTCGACGTCGACACCCTCTGAAGAGACTCCGCGTTCCGAACCGGTTCCTCCCCTGCCTCCGGAGCAGTAGAAGGGGTACCAGTATCTTCCGCTAGCTCGCAAAGTAAACGAAAGCTGCGATCAACACGGGGCGAGGAGGGCAACAAACGCAGTCGCATCGGCACAGGCAACACGGCGAAGGAGTACGCACCGCCGACCGTGCGCCTCTCAGACTTGGGTGGCGTGGACCCATGCGTGGAGAAAATGCTCGAGCTTGTGGCCATGCCTCTTGCACACCCTGAGGTCTACCTCCACACCGGTGTGCAGCCTCCTCGTGGGGTCTTACTGCACGGACCACCCGGTTGTGGCAAGACTATGCTTGCGAACGCGATTGGTGGGGTGCGCACTCTTCAGACATTTCATAGCAGCGCGACTTGAGAGAAAAACCTTGTCGTTGATCAGGAACTGGGCGTGCCGTTTATCTCTGTTTCGGCTCCTTCGATCGTCTCGGGAATGTCAGGGGAATCGGAAAAGACTCTCCGCGAAACTTTCGAGGAGGCCAAGGTACGGTTTTCTTTGTTGAAAGTACCGTACGATCTTAATGCATGACTTCTGTCTCTTGCAGCGAGTAGCGCCTTCCCTGTTATTCATCGACGAGATTGACGCGATCACACCAAAGCGAGAGAGCGCACAGCGCGAGATGGAGCGTCGGATAGTCGCTCAGTTCCTGACGTGCATGGACGGTATGTTTTGGCCCGAAGGCACTTACGTTGACTCTTATAGCAAGTATCTAGAGTTGTCGTGGGAAAAGACAGACGACAAGCCAGTTGTAGTCATCGGAGCAACAAACCGTCCAGATGCGTTGGATCCGGCTCTCCGACGGGCAGGCCGCTTCGACCACGAGATTGGCATGACTGTCCCAGATGACGAGGCGCGAGCTCAGTACGTCTGAGACCGTCTTTATTATCTTTTTCCAGGAATTTAGATCAATGACTTAGGATTCTTCGCGTATTATGCGACAAATTGCGACTGGATGGCGCGTTCGACTTTAATGCCCTCGCTAAGGCCACTCCGGGTTACGTAGGCGCTGACCTGAGCGCACTCACCGGGGCAGCAGGCATTATCGCCGTCAAGCGGATTTTCAAAAGTCTTTCAGATGGCACCATGTTATCCCTGACAATTCAGCATCTACAGTGGAACCGATACCGTCATGCAGGTCGACGTAACACCCTCAGCACCTGCAGCCGCCGTCTCCAGTCCTCCCACGCCTTCACCTGACGCTCGCCCTGGACCCTTTCCACAACCCGTGCTGTCATCTCTATCTATCACGAATTCACCTATTGCAAGCTTCCTCCGCTCTCATCCTGGTCCCCTAACGCCGGCCCAACTCGCCCTCTTTCCATAAGCGCGGCCGACTTCATGCTTGCGCTGAAAGAAATCCAACCCTCCGCGCAGCGCGAAGGATTTGCCACTGTGCCCGACGTCACATGGTCGGACATCGGTGCGCTGCACGCTACGCGCAGTGAGCTACATATGGCCGTCGTACAGCCTATTCGCAGACCAGAGCTGTTTCGCGCGGTGGGTATTGACGCGCCTGCGGGCGTGCTCCTTTGGGGTCCTCCAGGCTGCGGAAAGACATTATTGGCTAAAGCTGTTGCAAATGAGAGCCAGGCGAGCTTTATCAGCGTGAAAGGCCCCGAGCTGCTCAACAAGGTGAGCATTTCTTCATTCTTTCCCCGTGCGGGAAAAAGAAGCTGATGTTGATCGTGGCTCGGCGCAGTATGTGGGCGAGAGCGAGCGCGCGGTCCGTCAAGTCTTTGCGCGTGCGCGCGCGTCCTCCCCGTGTATCATCTTCTTTGACGAGCTCGATGCACTCGTCCCACGACGCGACGACACCCTCTCCGAATCCTCCGCCCGCGTAGTCAACACGCTCCTCACAGAACTAGACGGGCTCGATGCACGCCGCGGCGTCTTCGTCCTAGCAGCGACCAACCGACCGGACATGCTCGACCCGGCCATGTGCCGACCAGGAAGACTGGACAAGCTCCTATACGTCGACCTGCCCGCGCCAGAGGAGCGCGCAGAGATCATGCGCACGCTCCTGGCAGGGAGTCGTCGGCGTTGTCGCGTCCCGCTTTTGTCGCCCGAGGTCGTGGAGGATGTTGCGGTGATGATGAGCGGTCCGAATGGAAATGACTATAGTGGAGCTGATCTGGCGGCGCTTGTGCGTGAGGCGGGCGTGCGTGCGCTACGGCGGGCACTGGGCCCATTGGAAGAGATGGATGGACATTCTGGTGGGGCTGTTGTTGTTGCCGGTGATGATGATCCGGCGGGTGAGAGGAAGGACGTAGAGGGAGTGGTTGTGCTCTTTGAGGATTTTCAGGCTGCTTTGCAAAAGGTTGCTCCTAGCGTTAGTAAGGCGCAAAGGCGGCGGTATGAGGCGCTGCGCGAGACATTTGCGAGCGGCATTGGGAGGAGAGAAACCAAGGAGCGCGTGGTGTAGAGACTTTTGGGTCATTGCATAGATAAAAAAATACAGTAGAGTACAACTACAATGCATTACACGAAAAAGAGCAGTACAACAGGGGTCTGACTGCAATGTGGCAGGTGAGGCGTGGTTGATGGTGATCCATACGGCATGTGGGTAGAGATCGTAGATCTCGAGACATGTACTATCACGTTACTAGTGTTGCAAATGACCCTACTGTTGCAAATTGAAAAGATTGGACTCGATCACCACATTCCCATTATCGTTTTTACCCCCAAAAAATACAGTCAGTAAAGTAGCATCTATAGATATTAGATCAAGAGAAAAACAAAGATCTGTTAAACAATTGTAGTATGGTGGGACTAAAAAAGAGGAGGTATGCTGAAATGTGAGGTCCTTGACCCCCAGATCCCAGCAATGTCGATAGTCCCACTTCATTCCGTTCAGCTAGCATGTTAGAATACACCTCTGAGGTTGCAAATTATTGATTTGAGGGGATGAAACACGCCTGATCAAAAACTAGAACAAAATCTCATTTTGAGGGTCTCCGAGAGTGACAAAAGCGTGATGATTTCGGGTTTTGCCAGCCGGCATCATGGGCAACCCGAGTTACCGGTGACCCAACTGACGCGACTCAGCAACCGCTTCCTAGTTGCCGAATGTTGCCGTTGGTGTGACAATGTGTGACAAATTTTGCAGAAGGGGGTGAAAAGCACAGAGCATTCATAAAGGGGAAAACAAATAAGCAAATCAGAATACGATGGGAAATTCTTATTCTGTCAGTATGTACAATTTGAAGTTGCTGTGATGTGTTGTTGAAGCTACAGAAATAAAACCAATTTTTTGCAACACTGGGAACTCGATGTACAACGGCAGACAAACGCCTTTCGTGTGAATGTGATTCAGTCGGGTCCAGTCGTGGCAGGATCGTTACTCCATTCCCGTGGCCATACCCACCACCAGCCGTTGGCAGACCCAAGACCCCATGGGCCCCACGTCCCCGCCATCCCAAAGGGCGTTACCATGCCCCGCCAGATCCACAAATGCGTCGCGTATGCCTTTGTCACCACCACTGTTCCTGTAAGCATGTGGCAGTTTCCTCTGAGGGTGAACGTCCCTACGCCGTCGTGGCCCCCACCGTCAAAGAATATGCATTCATGACGATCAATTCAACGTTTGAAGGAGGAGGAGAGTGGGAGCCGGTATAGAGTAAGTTCAAGGAACATGGGTGGATCTAGATCGGTTCCCTGTCTTCCAACGGTGTAATAACCAGCCCACTGGCGACGACCACCACCGCCATCGCTGGCATCACCTTCACCATCAGCCGACGACAAAGTTCTGCCAGGGGCGTGCCTGCCAGCTTGTTTTGCAGCCATGGCCGCGGTGGCGGTGATGGAATCGAGAAAGGAGTGGTGCCCTGTTGCGGTTCGGAAGGCTCGTCGTAGGAAAAGGAGGCGGCAGGGTTGATGTATGGGAGCGACGGACCGGGTAAGGGCGGCGAGATGTCCAAGGAACGCAAGTTCAAAGAAAACATCGCCTGGATCAAGAAGGTGGAGAAGTAGCGCTCAGAGGCGCGGAGCTGTCTGACCTTGGCGATGGTGATGGAGAGTGTGTATGGTTCTAAGTCCGCGGGAATGAAGTAGTCGCGGTCCGTCGCCCAGAACGACCCAATGGTTGAAGATGGGGAGTCTGTATACACCACACCATCACTGAAGATTGATGTGAGCGTGTTGGTATCGCCTAGACCGATATGTCAGGAGAATATAAAAAAACTCGGTCAGGTCTAGTCAACTCGTTTTTTTTTTTGACAGAATTATTGCCATGACAGAGGCGGGGTCGAACATGGCGGGGTATAGTATAGTGATAACTCACATTGTATGAGGAGCGTTATTAAACAGAAGCTAGCGCGCTCGAACCAGGCAAATTCTGACATCGCTAGCCCGGGCTCAAGGGCTTGTGATCCTGGGGCATCGCATATGTTGAGTCTTGGGGTGACAACAGCGCACATCGAATATAAGGCTCTCGCATAAGTCAAGAGAGCACTGCGATGTCTTGCTTCGGTAATTCGTAAGATGTTTCCTCCACCTGAAATGCAAGCATTTTTTTGTTCTGAACAGTAGAACATGGCAAATAAGAGTGCCCGGAAACGCACGATGATGACTGAGAAACGCTGGCAACACTTCACTCAGCTTCCGCAACCAGACCATTGTCTTTTGTCCACCAGGCACGGGGTTCCGAGGGACGTCGGGAGGGCTCTCCGAAAAGTAATCATCCGCGGTGGCTTCGTCAAGAGTTGAACAGTCCGGCAATAGACGTGATCTATGCGCATCCAGCGCCCCAGATCTCCCCGCGGGGATTGGGCTCCGGAGGCGGCGTTGCTATCCTCGTCTTGCCAGGCGCTCACATCCCATCCCTGCAGTGCTAGACGTTCTTTGAAAAGAACCGGTGTCGACAGGGCCTTCCGCACGCGAGAATGAGTGAGAGTAAAAGTGAGGACATCCTTTGTGGAAGGGAGATGGAGGGCAATTTGGTAGAAAAGTTCGTAGGGGAGATTGGCCATCAGTTTAAGACAGCGTGGGAAACTGTGGCATTCCAATCTCCTCTCGACGCTGTGCACGGCAGCGATCTCATGTCCGGTCTCATCTCTCCTTGCTCTCCTCCAACCCACTCATACAATGGCGCTTCACTCACAATCCAGGCCAGAGCCAATGAACGCTACGCCCCACCACTCCAAGGTCAAGGTGTCCGTCACCCTCTCAGACTCGTTTTACATCGCCGGCCACGCCGTTACGGGAAAGATGGAGCTTGAGTCCCGCGCGGACAAAGGCCTCGGGCTCGGTATCATTATGGTCGAGCTCGTCGCCATCGAAGGTTGCATTTGCTCGCTCTATCCCCTTACGGTGCCCTCATCTTGACACGTTCCTCCCCAGAACTAACTTCAAGAGACCATTCTGCAACCTCGACATTCCTACACACCCGTCGCCTCTTTCAAGGTCCAGGTCTGCCTCCTTCAAATGCTGTTCTTCCCCACCCCGTCGCCGGGGAGCCCCCTCTACTGGCGCATCACCACCGCGCCCGGCGCGGCCTTACGACCTTCCTCTTTCGTCTCCCTCTCCCACACACCTCCCCACCCTCCATCGATTTCGGAAACGGGCTTGCCAGAATACGATACGAGGTCGCGCCTCTGTTGGCGTCGCCTGGAAAGACCAGAACAGGCTCGTCACTGACAAATGCCCCGTCGACGTGCTGCAGCGCTACCCCGGCGGCGCCGATGCAACCGGGGACGAAGGGATGGTTTCAGTTATGACACGTGGCCCGCCCGGAGGGCCTTATTGTTGGTGAAGGTGGCAAGATCTGGATACAGGCCCGTGTCCTCGGGGGCATGCTGGTGCAGGCGAGAGCGCTTGCATCGAGCTCCAAGTGAAGAATCACTCTGCAAAGAGGGTGTGTCCCTTCCTCTGTTCAACAATCTCGTCTTTCTCATGCACCGTTCCCGATAGACGACGGGCATCCATGTCACATTAAGCCGCCATCTACATTTACCAGCGCCAACCAACAGCGCTGGCAAGAGCCTACCTCCCCCCTTACAAATCTCCGACGCCTCGCAAGTATCACCTTCCGTGGGCCCGAGTACATTGCCCACCCGGGCACCGAGGGTATCGCACAACTCGTGTTGACGTCCCGCGCACCGCCCGCACGGTCTCGGCATATCCGCGGCACGGCGATGACGTAGGTGAGGACGAAGCTGAGTCTGGGGTCTTTAGAAGAAGAACCGCACCATTGTTCGAAGTGCGCGGCGTTCTCGCGATTCGAGTAGCTATGCCTATCGGAAGGTTTGCGGTCCATCCTTTCTTCGTTGAGCGAAGCATGTGCTAATGGAAGGGTTGACCATACATAGCAAGGACATCGTGCTTGAGTTACCGTGGCAGTATATCACCCCGCTACCCTACCTCCACCGCCGCCGGAACCATACCCATATCCAGCACCGGATCTATTGTCGGATCCGCATAGGTCATCGCGTCACCTCCGCCGCCTGGCCCCACCCCGATTCTCTACGCAGACCTGCTACCTTCTCCCTATTCCCCGCCTCCTACAATTCCCTTATTCTCCCAATCCATCCCGGCTCCTTTAAGTACACAGCTTGTTATTCCGCCATATAGGGCCTACGATGGGCAACTATGGTTCCCGTCGCCCCCTCCCGCATACGTTGGTGCATACCAGGATCAACCCCCACCACCGCGACCAGCGAGCACCAATGTTAGTGTTGCACGCGCATCGGTCTTGCCGGCTGGCTTGCCAATATCGGATACACCCGACCACCATTATTCATACCGGCAGCACCAGCACTATCCTCCACAACCTGAAGAGGAAACAGGCCACGGCGCACGCGCGGCTCGAATATCGCATCACCTTCGTGCTACCTCTCGCGCGCGGTCCGCTTCTCCGGCCCAAATACTCCCTACACAGGTTGCGGTAGACGTAATAGCGCCCAAGCCGATGCCCTCACCAGAGGTCGTTACCGAGACGCACGATGCGACAGACAACGACGATCTGTTTGCGCGAAGCTTCGGCAGGATGGGGACAAGGACGAGGAGTTTGAGTGTTGTTAAACTCGAAGAGATGGCTGCCCGCGCTGCGGCGGAGACAGAAGCCAAAGCTAGGGCCGAAAGGCAGGGAAGGGAGGCAGCTGTCGACAAGACGCTTCCCGCTCCACCGGTTCCATCCGGCAAACCATCTGGTTATGGAGCAAATCGGCGAGTCTTTGCACAGGATATATTTCACCAAATGGCACCTGAGGAGACGTCGGAAAGGCGGAAACGGACGCGGGGGCTGAAATAGTTCCTCGCACACCGTCTCTCTCAGCCTTGTCGCTTCTGCGCCCACCGCCACGTCGTGACAACCTGCATTCCCATCATGCGGAGAGCAAGGGATAGATGAAAGTGGCCTTGATGCCCTCGAGCGGCGCTTGGCGGAACAAGTAGGCACGCGAAAACCTCCAGCCTTACCTCCTCCCGATCTGCGTACCGTCCTGGGGCTCGGGTCTGCTTCGCCCCTGCCACCACCACCCCGGTCCCTGCTCCCGTACCCGTTCCAGGGAAGAAGGCTCAGTCTATGGCTCAGGAACAAGCAGACGACGACGGTGCGGGCGCGGCTGTGAACGAGAGCGCGATCTCAAGTCTGGCACTTGGGGCCGAGGAAGACTTTGGTGGGCGCAATGCCAAGACCAGCCCCAACCTAGCTTTGCCAGATGTACAAGTAGAGTGTGAAGAAGAGGGTGAGGCAGAGGGTGAAGATGTGGATGTGGATGGTCGTACGCAACGCCAGGGCAAAGGCACGGGCGCCTCATCAAGCAGTGAGCGCGGCACGTACAAGGCACTCTCGCGCAAGTCGGTCAAGTCCGATTCGAAAGAAAAGGACAGGGAGAGAGAGAGAGCCAAGAATAAGGAAGGGAAGGCGAAGAGAAAAAAGAAGAGAGACGGCAGACGCGAAGAGCGGGATGATGAAGCTGCGCGTCTGAGGTCTGCGGCGAAGGGCCGCGTCGCGGAATGGTTGGGCAAGTTGGAGGTGTGTGAGCCGGGTACGGAGCCGGAGCTTGATATCAAGACGGAACCGGATTCATCGACATCGGCGTCCCCGCCTGTGCCAGAACAGGCAAAGGCAACCACGTCGCAGACGGAACCTGCGCCAATGGCAGCAAAAGCCATTGTTGCTGCCCCTGCTGCTTCTTCTCTCACGACACCGCCGCCTGTTATCGAGACGAAACCGAATCCACGTTCCTCTGGTTTCGTCGCAGTCTCCACGCTTCGCCGTGCGCCGATTTCGCTCCCGCCCGAATCCGCTCCTGTTCCTGCTCCTGCTCCTGCTTCTGCTCCCGTACCCGCACTTTCACCTGCATCTGCTGCGCTTGTGCCCGAGCCACCCTCCAGCTCACCCGCGTGGACTCCAATTACAAATGCCATACCTGCACCTGTACCCGTGCGCGTTCGGCAACTCGCGCGTGTATTCCCACCCCCTTCTCAGGTGGAAGTAAAGTATGACTTCAAGTCTGCGCGTGGTGGGCGTGGTGGACGGGTTACAAGTGTGGCTGCTATATGGGCAGAAGCTGCCAAAGCTGGTTCCAGTTCCAGTGCCGGTTCCGGATCTAGTGCTGCGACACCTACGTTGTCGCCGACGCCGACGCCAATGGCAAGGCAGGCAAAGGCATCGCGTCCAACGGCGGCCAAGGGTCCAAAGGCTGCGCAGCCTAAAGCCTCGGCGGCGGCGGCGGCTTCCAACAAGGTGCCAATGAAGCCGATGACGTCCTTGGTTGACTTCGTGCCCGCGTCGCCGATTTCGGTTCCTGTTATTCCGGCCAGGACGCCCAGGCCCATAGTGAAGCAATCTCCATCTGCACAGACAAAGGAAAAAGAGAAGGAAAAAGAGAAAGAGAAAGAGGCTTCTCGTGCCCCGCGCGCTCTGTTTGGATTGGGTACCGCAGCAGCAGCCACGCCCTCTTCGCCCGCACTCTCCTCCTCCATCGCGACTCCCGTACTATCATCGACCGCATCACTTGCACGACCGCCTCTCACCACAACCACGACCGCGACCACGGAGCACGCAATGAGAAATAATAACACCCCACCATCATCCCCGTCACCTCTTCGGCCCGTCCAAACACCACCCCACCCCACCCCCTCACCCTCCGCCCCCGTCTCAGGCTGCGCCTGCTCCGGCTGCAGGACAGCGTCCTCCTATCGTGAACGGTGGGGGATTCAAGGCTGCCGAGCTTGCGTTTGGACAGGCGCGGTTGCGCGACTTGATAAAGCGGTATCAGGGCCAGACGGCTTGATCGGGGGTTTTTACCACGCGCAAATGCGAGAATCCGAATCGCTCCGCGTCTCCAAGTGCAGCTTGTGCGACTTTACTGTAACTATAATAATTCGAATGGTAACGGTGATAAATGACGGCAGTTGTTCTCGTTAGTACTGTACGTATTTATTTTTTTCTTTCGGCTTTTCGTTTCATGGTGATACCCTCAACCGTGTACGAAACGAACATTGCTCATGCTCGTGTCTTCAAAACTACAATACTGTATTAGTCTTGTTGGTTCGGACATTGTTTTCACCTCTTTACTTTAAGACACCACGGGTCTGCTCCCTCTTACCCCATTTCTTACACAACGGTTCGGTGATCTCCTCTCTCTGTACGATGTTTTTGTGATTCATGACGCATTATAACGACACCGTAACGCTAACTAACCACAAGAAATTCTCCCTTCTGTTTTTCTATCCTGACTTGTACTCCCAGCAGTATTACTGGTATAATGTAAACGTTTAATTTTCACGTGGTGATAGGCGACACCACAGTGACACAGAAAACATGCCTGGTCTTTTGTCTTGGTGTTTGCTGGCCGTGACAGACACTACATTCTGCAAATCATTCGCGATTCGGAGGAGGTTTGCAATATGACACAGGACCAAATATTCCCTGAGACAATTGCTACTACTAACCACAAGGCAGATATAACGCCGACCCGAACAAGAAGTCGACATGATTATGTGAAGTTTAAAAAGGGTAGGGGGGAAGGCTGTGAAAACGAGAATGCGATAATGGTGACGCAAGAGGTAGGGCTTCGTACGGCGTGAAAGTCGTGAAGAGGTCGTAAAAATGTGATCGTGAACAAGATAACAAATCAGAGCACGTAAACAAAGCCGAAGAGGTCGTTAATGTGTTTCGAGAAGTGGGTGGCCAGATGGGATAGGATGGGGTGGGATGAATAGGATAGGACTGGATGGGATGGGATAAGATAGGATGGAAGGACCTGAGCGAGATCAAGAGTTCCCTCTTAAGGCTTCAGGCTGCGGCCCCCAACACGCTTCAGCACGACCTGTAACACGACCGCGCACACTCCAAGACCGACGAGGAGCACGTACGAAGGGAGATCGGACACTGTCGTCGGTTCCAGGTTGACCACGTGCTGAACAATGCGACTATTCGCGTATGGACCACCGACGTCCGGTCCCTCATCGGTGGAAATCTCGACTGCTCTAGGGGAGTCGCATTCCGGCACTACGCTCGCCTTCTTTGGAGATGCCTCGACCGCGTTGTCGTGCGTGTCCTTCTCCGCTGCGGTGCTTTCTTGAGCTTGGGGCTGTGGCTGCTGTGATGATACCTGCGCCTGCTGTTCCTCCGCAGGATGCGACTTTGCTTCCATTGCCGACACACGCGCCTCGACCTCCTCTAGCCGGAACCTGAACTCCTCAAGCAACGCCCGCGCGTCTCGTACCTCGCCCTCCAGCGCAAGCTCCTTCGCCTCAAGTTCTGCCTCTACCACTGCTGCCGTTGCCTCCGCCTCTTCTACGAGCTTGGCCTCGGCATGCACGACAGCTTGTACCCCGCTTCCACGAGCGCGGGCTTCGATACCGAATCGGTGGGTACCGCAAAGACATCCGCAGCCGTACGTCGCGCGAGCTGTAGGTTCTCCCTGGTAGTCCTCCGAACGCGCCGGCTGCTGCTGTTAGCGCCGCCCCCGCGTTCTTTGAGTGTTTCAATGATGGGTGCGTTCCCCACATCAGCACTGCTGCTTCCGTTGTCGTCGTGCCGTGGGACACCGGAGTCGTGTGGCTCTAGGCGGCGCACCGTGGTACCAGCGTCAAGCTCTTCCCACGCGCGAGCACCCCATGAGCCGTCCTTCGGTGCGACAGGCGCCGACTCGGAAGCAAGGAGGTCTTCGATACTGGGCTCGTCGTCTGCGGCTGACACTAAGCCATCGCCATTGTCAGAGAAAACAGAAACCAGAGCACAGGGCACATCAACATCCTCCTCTGCAGCCACCTCACCCTCGCCGAGCTCGCTCCCGTCGTCGCTCTCCGAACTAGATCGGCTGCAGCTTCTATCCGATTTGCGGGTCGGACTCTGGCTTTCTACACTCTCTCGCTCCCACTTATCAACCATCCCACGCACACGGCCATTCGCGTTCGCACCCAATAGCCGTGCTCGACGTCGCTCGGAGCCGGCCTCGGTATCTCCATCGGTGAGCGGGAGATCAAGAGAGCTAGATGACGACGCATACAGCGTGGTGCTGAAAGGTGTGTCGCCCTGGCCTCGTTCTTCTTCCTGCTCCTGCTCGGGGTCAGATGGCGGATTGCCCCAGATACGCCCACGGAGGATGTTCTGCCGGAGGCTACGCGCGGCGACGAGGAGTGCGCAGCGCCAGAGCATGTTGACACCGAGGCTAAAATAACAAAACAGTCAGTCGTAACGCACGTGGGGTAGAGAAAGTGGAAAAAAACTTACACTCTCAGATTCTCGTCAGTCCAGCGCAAAAATGTACGGCCAGTGACGCCCTCACGGCGCACCCACGACGCAATATCGCGTGCCACACGTTCTGGGGGCCGCTCGCCAGATCGAACGCGCAGCGCCCTCGTCAAGTACACAGACAATTGCGAAGGAGTCCATGTCTTTGGGTTGAGGGGTAAATCCTCTTCCGGTTCCACAGATAGCGTGCTGTCATTATCGGCCATGTATGTTGGGAGTGTCTCGGCACGGGGCCTGCGAATAAATGTATCCCCTTCAGATTCGCTGCGATGCAAGTGCGTGGGAGAGGGCAAGGGGGAGGGTAAAGGACATGGGAGTTCGCCTGTGAGACTAGTGGAGTAGCGGTGACCGCGATATTCATGTGAGTGTTTAGTCAGGCCACGCGATGGGGTACCGGTGGGCGGGGTGTAGAATTCTTGGAGGGAGTATTGTGACCAGAGGAGTTGGAGCGTGATAAAAGAGCGGTGTGGGTGGTTTTGATGGCATACGGGTGTGGGTTTGGTTTGAGAGCTGGATCATGCCTGGTCGGTGAAACGAGAGGAAGAGTGGAAACAGAAGCGAGAGCAGCAGATGTACTCATGTCAAAAATCACGGAGATGATCGCGGTCGGATTGTCGACGCCAAAGATTGGGCTACTGCAGAACGACTCTGAAGGTGGTTCGCACTTTCAAGACAGTGCGAGTCCTGAAGGGACAGCGAAAAAGCGTGTGGCCTGACTCTAACCCTAACCTTTTCACGCCACGTGCTATCTCCTCGCCAGCCCAGTCGTAGCATCTAGCATCTACTGTAGTTGATCAATGTACGAAAGCTGAGCATAGCCGTACGAGAATTCTTATTCATCATGGATTGTCGCACTGACGCACTCGCTACTATTACCACTTTACCACCTTCACTCAAATTGCGGTCAGAGTCCAGTAGGCTACTAAGGCTAGTAAGTCCTCGTCGTTTTTTCCTCCCGTGTGGGCAGTAACTTATACTCAAACTGGTGGCTAGATTTTGGGCTAAATTTGGTGATTGTGAATAATCTGGTATCGCAATTTTTGCTCTGCAACAGTACATTCGTACATCAAGTTCTTAGGGCTACAGTTTCATACATTCGGCCAACAAACGCGGTGTCGGCCTTCTGTTGGCTGAAATTTCTTGGGTACTAGGGGACACCTAGTGCAGGCTGGAGGTGGAAGGACGGGGAAATAGCCGGGAATAAACACGCACGAGGCGAGCGAACTTGAAGCTTAAGGTTATGTTGAAGAACGGCGCAGCGCAGGGATACGCCAGATTGGCATTTGAAACGTGATGAAGCTCGATGAAGTTGCCTCGTGCCTAGGCCTGGACCTTGATGCAAGCTTGATGTTAAGCCCACATGCGTGATTCATGTCGGGTCACATGCACGCTCCTTTTCAATCGGGGCCTTCACAGCCTTCAGGCGTTCGCGTGGTTCCCTCTCATCCTCAACCCGTACTCTGATCCCTTATTCTCCCTTCCCACACTCTATCCCCTCTGAAACAACGAACCGCCTTTATGTCGTCAACTGGACAAGCAACATCCCCCGAGTCTTCTAACTTTCAATTGATCGTCAAAGCGTTGGCGGACTATGCCAAACTAACCGGAGTAGACCTTACTAGAAATTCCTTTTCCGAGAAGATCGAACATTCAGTTTCTCCCAAGGCCATCCTTGAACTACTCCAAGAACGAGAGAACGCCTTCAAAAAATATCGTGATGGGAATCGGAGGTTGTTAACCTGCCTCACTCCTGCAGTAACGGTTCTTCATGCCCTTTCGGGCATTCTTGGCGAGGCGGTCAGCCTGGTGAGCGTTACATACCGCCCTGTGAATCTTTTAACGTGGAGTCGTCAGGTCCCCTTCCCACCAGCAAAGGCTGTGTTCACGAGCATCGATGTTCTTCTTGCGGTACGTCGCTTGAACACGATTTCCAACCACATGCCTGTGACGCAGGACTATGTCAGGCTGCCAGTGGGGTCACCTCGAGTTACGACGCTCTTCTTGAACTGTTTGAACGCTTGGGGGACTTCCTCAAGCGTCTTGAGATATATATGACAATCCCACCCACAACGATGATGACGGACATCATCGTCAAAATTATGATCGAAGTGCTTTCCGTGCTTGCACTGGCGACAAAGGAAATCAAGCAGGGGCGGTTCAGTAAGTGCGCCGTCAAATATACATCGCCCATAGTTTAATGTACCTTAGAGAAATTTGCGAAAAAGCTACTGGGGAAGAGCGAGGTTGAGGCGGTTCTACAGAAGTTAGACCGATTGACCCAGGAGGAGACTCGGATGGCTGTCGTGCAAACATTGGGTACTGTCCACGGTCTCGTAGGTGATGTGAGGGTAATTATGGAAAGTACGCAGCGTTTCCCTGATTTGTTGGTGATATTTTTCTGAGCGCTGTTATATCAGATGGCAAGGCGTCTACACGTTTGTTTTGCCTATATTTTACCTTTCGTTGCCGAGATTGACAGTACCTTGCAGGTGATCAGTTGCAGGGGGATGCCCAACATTGGCATTCCCCTCCCGACCCATCGACGAATCACGACTTCTTTTGGAAAGCGCATCACACTGGAACTGCCTCGTGGTTCTTTGAAAGTGATACATTGAGAGAATGGAAAAAGACCGCCTCCTTCTTGTGGATCCATGGGAAACGTATGGTTTTCAATCTGTCAGTTCGTTAGTCGTACGATGACGAATCGGTTTATAGCGGGTTCGGGGAAAAGTACGCTCCTGTAAGTAGTACCTTATTGGTTGACTCTGAGACTCAGTACTCAGTTCCTGTCCAGTTCCGCAATCGTTCAGGACGTCGAGGGCATGCGTGCAGCTGGGTTGGCCACAATGGCTTATTATTATTTTGACTTTCGTGACGTCAAGAAACAAAATCTCTATGGTCTCCTTTCCTCTCTCCTTTCCCAACTCTCTTCCACATCCGATTCCTGCTCGAATATTCTATCCCAATTCCGGTCAAACCATGCTGGTGGAACAAAAAATCCCACTACTAGCGCGCTTATAAAGTGTATCAAGGACATGCTCAGTCTTCCGGGTCACGGGCCGATTCATATTATCGTCGATGCTCTCGACGAATGTCCTGACCTGTCAGGGATGCGGTCTGCTCGTGAGGAGGTCTTGGAGTTCGTTGAGGAACTTGTTGGGTTGAAACTTTCGAACCTTCATCTGTGCGTAGCCAGCCGTCCAGAAATCGACATCCGAAAGTCTCTCGAGCCTTTGAATCCACTCCAAATCTCCCTTCACGACGAGAGTGGACAAAAAGATGATATAATCGAATATATCAAGTCTGTTGTCCATTCGGACAGGAAGATGCGGAGTTGGAGAGACGAGGACAAGGAACTGGTCATAAAGGTGCTTTCTGAAAATGTGGATGGCATGTAAGCTGTAATTGTGGTCAGTCCCTTACGTTACCACTCACGTGATCACATAGGTTTCGATGGGTCGTCTGCCAGCTTGAAACACTTCGCCGTTGTTTTCCGGCCAGTATACGGAGCGCTCTAGCTGACCTACCGGAGACTTTGGACAAGACATACGAGCAGACGTTGCTGGGGATCGATAAGGAGAAACGAATATATGCCCGACGTCTATTCCAGTGTCTCTCGGTGTCGATTCGCCCACTTCGCGTTGACGAGCTTGCGGAGATTTTGGCATTTCAGTTTGATGCGACAGCGACTCCCTCGTTTAACGAAGGTCTACGGCCATTGGATGCGGAAGAAGCGGTGTTGTCCGCATGTTCCAGTCTCATTACGATTATCAATAGGGAAGGTGGTCAAGTTGTTCAATTCTCGCATTTTTCCGTCAAGGAATTCTTGACATCGCAACGCCTTGCGACAGCGGACAAATGTGTTTCATACTATCACATTCTTCACGAACCGGCACATATGCTTCTTGCACATGCCAGCCTCAGTGTCCTCCTCCGACTCGATGATAAAATCGACAGAAATGCCATAGGTCACTTTCCCTTCGCCCTGTATGCCGCTCGATACTGGGTCGATCATGCCCGGTTTAGGAACGTGTCATCGCACATTGAGAAGCCCATGGAACGTCTGTTTGATGGGACAAAACCACATTTTGCGGCATGGGTTTGGCTATATGATATGGACCATTATTGGGTGGATCCGATGTCTTCGATGCATCCGACGGAGCCTGAGGCCATGCCTCTATATTATGCCTGTCTATGCGGGTTTGGTGATCTCGTGCGGCGCCTACTCGTCACCCATTCACCGGAAATCAATAGCAGGAGCGGTTCTCACAGGAGTGTGTTACGTGCTCTGTGGGGTTTCCGTCGTCCCGCGGTGCGCCACCTTGTTACCCGTTCACCGGACATCAATAGAAGGGCGGTTCTTACACAACTCCGTTACATGCCGCCGTGGTTAAAGGACATGAAGAAATCACATCACTGCTCCTTAAGGGCGGCGCAGATCCCGACGCGCGTGACAATCTGGGAAGAGGTCCACTTCACAGGGTGTCACAGGGTGGGCAAAATGTCACGGAGCAATCATCACTCAAGATCGCAGAGCTCCTCGTCCATTCCGGGGCAAGTGTGAATCTCACCGACAAGTATGGCTATACTCCACTACACTCCGCAGCAGAAGAAGGTTATCTTTCGATCGCTCAACATCTACTTGTATCTGCCGCAAATCTTGATGCACGTAATCGGGAGCAAAAAACGCCATTGCATCTGTCCTGTGCCAATGGGAGGCTTGAAGTTTCATGCCTTTTTATAGACTCTGGCTCAGACCTTAAATCTCGGGACAACAATGGCCTCATTCCATTACATACGGCATCGATATCTGGACATGTTGACGTCGCACGGCTCTTGATAGACCGCGGCGCTGATGTGAACGCACGGGAGACAACAAATTTGACACCCCTACATTATGCGTCAGGACGTGGACACCTTGGCCTCGCGCGCCTCTTGATAGACCGCGGCGCTGATGTGAACGCACAGGAGACAGAAAATTGGACACCCCTACATTATGCGTCAGAACATGGACACCTTGGCCTCGCGCGCCTCTTGATGGACCGCGGCGCTGATGTGAACGCACAAGAGGTATATCGCTGGACTGCAATCCACCTCGCGTCAAATAATGGGCGCCTCGACATTACAAAGTTACTGGTAGAGCGCGGTGTGAATGTTGACAGCCAGAACGACAAGAAGGAGACTCCTTTGAACCTGGCCGCAAGGAAGGGGTATCTCGATATCGCGCGCTTCTTGATCGAGAGAGGCGCGGCCGCGTCTGCCCGGGATATCGAAGGTCGGACCCCAGTCCACTATGCATCATACTTTGGACATCTTCATGTAGCGAAGTTCCTGCTGGAGTGTGGCGTCCCGGTCGATATTCGGAACGAAAACGAAGAGACTTCATTGTCCCTGGCATCCCGCACAGGCAAACTCGACGTCATTCGTTTCCTAATCGAGCATGGCGCAGATATCCACACTGTGGACAAAGAGGGCTGGAACCCACTACACGTCGCATCGTCTTTCGGCCACCTAGAGGTTGTGCGAATGTTAATTAACACCGGCGTTGTCGTCGATATTCGAAACGGGGCTCGCAAGACCCCGTTGGCGTACGCGTCAATCAATGGGAACGTGGAAGTCGGGCGCTTCCTCATCGATCATGGGGCAGACATGAATGTGCAGGATCACCAAGGCTGGGCTCCATTACACTTCGCCTCAGAAAATGGACATCTTGAAATGGTACGGCTATTACTAGACCGTGGCATTGATGCAAACATACAGTGCGATGACCTTTGGAGCCCGTTACATCTGGCATCAACGAACGGCCACCTCATGGTTGCCGAGTTGCTGGTCCAGCATGGTGCAAGAGTCGACATCCCAAATGACAAACAAGAAACTCCACTTGACCGAGCAGCAGGAAATGGGAAAGCCGTTGTCGCCCGTCTGTTAATCGACCACGGAGCGAAGATAAACGTTATTGATTGCAAGGGTTGGACTCCGTTACACTCGGCATCGCACGGCGGACACCTAGATGTTGTGAAGCTGTTGCTTAGGCGCGGTGCGGATGTCAAGGCGCTCAACAAGGCCAATAAAACTGCGGCCGAATTGGCATTGGGGAATGAAAAGGCCGACATTGCAAGGTTCATTGCCGAGTATACAGCAAATGCGAATACTCGAAACAAGATACGCTCGGCTACATTGGACACAACTCAGTACGGTGTTGACGAAGATGGGGAGAATGAGGGAGAGGCTTCGTTGCATGCAGCAGCGGAAGAAGGGAACATTGGCGCCGTGAAGTCGTTACTCGAACGGGGAGTAGACATCCACGGCCGCAGTACAAGATACCTTGGATACGACACTCCGTTACACAGAGCAACGTTCAAGGGGAACACTGATGTCGTGCGCTTGCTCATTGAGCGGGGCGCGGAGGTGGAGTCCCGTAATGTGTGGGGTTGGACACCGCTGCACTTTGCATCAAGATACGGACACCTAGAAGCCGCTCGGGTGCTCCTCGATCATTGCGCAAGCGTGAACGCAAGAGATCAGAACCATTGGACTCCGATACACCTTTCAGCTGGAGGTGGACACAACAGGATTGTGGAACTGTTACTTGATCGTGGCGCGGACATACTTGCGATGAACGGCGACAGTCAAACACCATATCAACTATCATCGCGAAGAGGATATCGAGAGATTGCGGATTTACTCCGGGAGCGTGGCGGGTGCTAGGAAGGTTCGGTTGAATCGCCTCTGGCTCTGATTTATTTCGATGTCTCACTGGCATTTCAATTTTAGATCTTAGTGAGAGCAATGTTTCTGACTTGTAGACCGGGATGCTATCAGTTAGGCACAGGACAATCTGAACCACTGGGTTGATGATTTGACGTTAAATGGGACCTTTGTACCGGACAAATTATGAATTAAAGAGCGCCTGCTTTAACACAGTGCAAGTCCCTATTGGTTAAACGATGAAGGAAAGACACTATTTCAGGCGGCATTAGCAAGAGGATACCACGGTGTTGCAAAAGTTACTGTCCGCTGTGCAGATGGAGTCCAGGCTTTCACAAAGCCAGCTCCTCAATTGTTTAAGTTTGCTTTCCTATGTCTGACTTTTAAGCAGTATGATGTGCTCGATTCTGTGACGGTCGCCTATCCGCAACCGCAATCAAAATCGGAGACGTGTTTCGGGTCTTGGATTTACTAGTAGATGTGTCGGCGGTGGCGCATGACCAGTGTGCAATGCCAGGGAGCGGCACTGAATCAACTTGAAATGAGCGTCGGCATACCGAAAGAGAAATTAGGATGGAGGATAGCGTAGGATTAGATGCAGGGTTGAGGAATCACGTCTCCTGGGAGGTCGGTTATGTTTTGATGTGACCCTTGTGGGAGGGTATAGTAATCTATGGATCAAGTCCAAATTCAACCCAGGGGTGCACGGTTATACCTGACCCATGTGCGAGTGATGCACTAGAGTACAGCTCAGACAAGATGACCATGACAGTTTGCATGACCGAGTTGGTGACCTGTGATGGCGCCAAAGCCGGTGTCGGGCGACCATCGATTACCGTGCCGGGCTAGGCACCCTCGCAAAGTCGTTCCCAGAATTTCCCACTCAACTACTGTACTCAAGGTTTCGTGGCCACAAGTGGCCATGGGACTGCACGGAAACTCATGGCGGAGAGCTCGTCCAGATTTCATAAGTCCTCCAGGATGCTCTCGCTTGAATTCCTTGTATTACAGTACTGTACTCCATTCGATATTTCGAGATAGTCAGACACAGCATACTGTACGTATAAGCGAAAATTTCGTGATCGGTGATTGGCCAGGATTCACCGTGAGGTCGGCGTGAGAGTCTCAGGCACATGGGTGTCAACAAGCAAGCGCCCACCTGTAGTTCTAGATCTGAATGTTCATGCACGTTCATGATTGACTCGCCAACAGGACCTGTATCATAGAACTCGCAGCCCTCAGCAAGGTAGAATTATGGGCCAGCTGCACCATCCATAAAGGATTTGAACCCGGGTCTACGCTCGGCGATTTGGGCGCTCGAGTGTACGTCAATGATGAATGGTCTGGACCGGTCTCGTCAATGTCTTATCTGGCTGGCTGTGCGCATGTCAAGCCGCCCAATACTCTACGCGGAGATTCAACTTTGTTCTCTCCGCTCGTCCTCGTATACGAACCGCCCATCACTGCATCACTACCCGCTCCAGTAAAGAGTCTACTACTAAAGACCCCTTTAGCCCCATGCCTTCGACTACCCTTTCGAGTTCATCAGCGTCCAGGTTCCAATCGATCCTCGATAACGCACTGCGCGATTATACCAAACAGACGGGGGTCGACCTCGCCAAGTACGACTTTGTCAATCAACTAGAAGGCTGCCGCTCCCCGACGAGGTCACGTTGTTACTGAGAGACAAAGCGAAGAAATTCAAAGAGTATCGAGAGGGAAATCGCAAGTTGATCAACTGGGTCACTCCAATCGTGCAGGTCGTCCATGTGTTTTCTGGTTTTCTTGGAGAGGCCTCCAGCATGGTGAGCCGCAGAGCATTCATATCTTCGGATGATTGTTTTAACCTTTAATCTACCAGCACTCATTTTCACCAGGAAAAGCCATTTTCGCTGGTGTTGATGTTCTCCTCACCGTATGTATCCTTCCTTCTGGCTTCTATCGGGCCCTAACGACACGTATACTAGGCGGCCATGAGTGTTAGTTCCAGCTATGACGCTCTTGTTGACCTTTTCGAGTGTGTCGGGAATTTCCTCACACGTCTCAACGTTTATACCGAGATGCCGCTCACCCATGAAATGATGGATATGCTTGTAAGGATAATGGTTGAAGTGTTATCTGTCCTTGCCTTAGCCACAAAACAAATTAAACAAGGGCGTCTTAGTAAGTGTATCCCCTCCTGCTACTTCACCTTTGTCTCAAAACCCTTCAGAGAAGTTCGCCAACGTGTTATTGAAGGGTGGGGGGGACATTGAGGCCGTCTTACAGAGATTGGACCGCCTCACCTCGGACGAGGCTCGGATGGCTGTAACGCAGACCCTAAAGATTGTCCACGGTCTTGTGAACAACGTGAAGTCGGTCATGGACAGTGCGCTAGCTTCCCTGTACTTGTTCCTGATATCTCACTGACTCGTCCTCCGGTAGCCGGTGTTACGTCAACGGACGGTATCCGAGAAGCCCTGCGTACGTTGATGCCTACGCGTTCAAGTTTGACTTCCTGCTGACTGTGAGATGCAAGTTTCTATGCAAGGAATGACGAGCGAGGTACACAAAATTAGGCGTTCGTAGTCTTTGGCTCTGCTGTTTTTGGCTTCCGAGGCTGAGAGGACCCGCAGGTGACCAGGTGCAGGAGAAGGTCCGGAAGTGGCTTTCTCCTCCAGACCCCTCCACGAACCAAAAGCGCATATACGAGGATTATCAAGCCGGAACGGCGTCATGGTTCCTCCAAGGTAATGTCTTCGCGGAGTGGAAGGCGACAGGTCCTCTCCTGTGGATCCATGGGAAGCGTATGCCTACTTCGACGTCGCATTTTTTCGTCTACTGACGGCACCGCGGTATTCTAGCCGGCTCGGGAAAGAGTACTCTTATGTATGTTCTACCTTGATAACGTCGTCTAGTAATATTCATTCTCGTTGGCCAGCTCCTCAATTATCCATGACCTTGACCGCAAACGGGATGCCGGGTTAGCTTCCGTCGTCTATTACTACTTCGATTTCCGAGAGGTCGATAAACAAACCCGTCCGGGTCTCCTCTCGTCTCTCCTTGTTCAACTTGCTGCCGAGTCTGATCCTTGCTGTGAAATCCTCTCTCGCTTGCATACGATGCATGCTTGCGGTGTGCGACAGCCGTCTGATCTTGCGCTTACGAAGTGTCTCAACGAGATGTTCGAACATCATCGACAAGCAATTTACATCGTTATAGATGCGATTGATGAGTGTCCAAACACTTCCGGTTTCCCGACGGACCGGGAAAAGGTTCTCGAGTTCCTTGAGGGGCTGCTCGATTTGCAGGCTGGGCAGCTTCCACATTTGCGTGTTTGCGTTGCCAGTCGGCCCGAAGTTGGCATCCAGGAAGTTCTCGAGCCTCTGACATCTCTCCGGGTGTCACTCCACGAAGAAAGTGGGCAAAGGAAGGGCATTCTAGACTACGTCACCAACGTCGTCCACACTGACAAACGGATGCGCAAATGGAGAGAAGAGGATAAGAAATTGGTCATTAAGATTATTTCAGAAATTCGGACGGGATGTAAGTAATAATCATTATGATTTCTCACAGTTTGTTTACTGAACCTCACAGGTTCCGATGGACATTCTGTCAGCTGGACTACCTGCGTCGATGCCTTCCTTCGAGTGTTCGAAGCGCCATCCTCGCATTGCCGCATAATTTGGATGAAACATACGAGCAAATATTGCTTAAATCGACGCGGAGAAGCGAGAATATGCTCAACGTCTCTTCCAGTGGCTCACGTTGTCCATTCGTCCACTTCGCGTTGACGAGCTCGCCGAAATTCTTGCAATTCGGTTCGATTCAGGTTCTACACCTAACTACGACCCCAATTGGCGTTCGCGGGATGCAGAAGAAGCTGT
>WTXL01000232.1:0-31575 GCA_022376525.1 Russula vinacea | reverse complement strand
CAGACACGTATTGTCATGGGTGAGGCCGGTAAAAAGATGATTGTCCACGTACGTGCCTCTCTCTTTCGAGCGGACTAGGAGCTGACGTTTTGCTCCAAGGACGAAGGCAAGTTCGACCCTCGCTCGATACCATTAAAGTCATGGAACGATTATGTGAGTCAGGCTTTCATACTAACTCCGTCGTCTCTAAGATAATGCCATTCAGGAAAACGAGCTTTGGGACAAGGAGTCGAACCATAGCATAGGATCCTGGTGCCTCCGACGAAACTGAAGAATGAGGGCTATCCAGAATCTCGAACCTCAGTTTACGGTCGCGAGACATACTACGACCCCCGCAGCTTCTCTCCGTCCCCATCCCAAATGGGCCACGGTGCATATGCCTCACCACCTGGATATCAATCCGGACGGAATACCCCAGCCATGGACGGAAGCCAGATGTACCAGTCATTCTCACGGCCGCCGACAAATTATCTGGATGTTGCTATACCCACGACACGGTCTGATGCAGCAGGTGAAATTGGTGGGCCATCAGACGCGGAGATCGACCACGCAGTGCAGACAATATTACGCGACGCGGACCTCAATTCTATTACGAAGCGTGAGATTCGACGGAAACTGGAGGAACATTTTGGTGTGAACCTGGCTTCACGAAAGCCTCTATTAATGCCGCGATTGATAGGGTCTTCTGAGCCATGCATAGCTACGTCCTACATCTACAGACTTGTTTACGGACTTGATAAGCTTCGGACTTTGACCTGCCCTTCTCCGCCTGCCCTTCTCCGCCTCCGCCCTCTTTTCGAACTCCTTTCCTATGTAGGCGTCCTCCATACTCGAATGTTTTTCTTGTTCACCCGCACGGCTAATTTCGGACTATATGCATTACATCCTGTGCTCGATAATCGCATCACATATACTCTGACTATAAATGACTATTACTGTAAATTCAGACACAAGTACTGGAGGTCATGAAGGTGCGTTTGTTCCTCCGCAGCAGGTTCCAGTCGTGCTATGGGCAGTAAGTAATGAGATCAATGAGATCTAATGAGACACCGCGTCTCAATGACCTCGGCATGCGTTTACATCTCGGTACCAGTAGATGACGCGATGACGCACGATCCGATACGGAGTGCAGTATGTCATTACAACCCGCACTATACAGTACTACGCCCGTCAGACGGTCACGAGTGTGGAGCCCTAGAACAACACGACTTCGGTCCAAGTCTAGGCCGTGGACTCCTGATGCATGATGTCCCATGCGCAACAGTGCCTTGACGGAATGGCGATTCCGGGTTCTTAAGCGCACACCCTGTCTCTTTAAAGCAAGCCACGAGGTGATTGCACTGAAAGACACTTTTCCCCCATCATGTCTTCGTCACAGCCATCCGATGTACAGGGAAATCCCCCGAGGTTCGTAACATCGCATAACCTTCAGTTATACCGCGCTAACCAATGTCCTACTAGCTCCACCTCGGAATCCAGCGCACCCACTCAGTAAGTTACGGCTCTCGATGATACTTGTTGGGCGCTGATCAGTGTTATTTTTATGTCCAGGGAAAATCCCTCGCCTCCTGAGCAGTACGTCTGACATCTGCTCTCACACTGACCTATCCGGGCTGAAGTGTGATGAAGGCCCCGCCTTTCCGTCCTAAAGGCCCGCCGTCCGGCCCTACTCATGGTAGGCCCAAATAGTCATCAGTACTGCAAGGTGCGTCACTGGGCTATTTACCTCGCCCAGGAACCGAGTATGGTTTAGACTAGATCGTCAGTCTTGAGCGATCTTGAGAGATTTGTATGGATTCGAAGTTATCGCTGTATCATACTGCCCGTTGCCAATTATGATCCATTTGCTTGTCCATTTGCGTTGCCCATTTTGTGTTTCTCCGTCAATGCTGTGGGTGTGCTCTTATCAAGGTTCACACGTGACTGCGGCAAAGTCGTGGATCGGCTAGATCTCTCATGACCACTGTTGTACCTTTCTGCAGTCCCGACTTGTTTTGTTGATTTTATTGTGCACCCGGCTCCACCAATTCCCACATGTCTTTGAAAGAGCCGCTCTGTATTTCCAGTGCGCAATGCGGCCACCAAGAACTTCGAACCGCGTTTGCATGCTATCGAGGCGGCTTCTGTTGATGTGAGCCGTTTCTCAATAGCGACTCGTGAGGGCATCATCATTGTCCTTATCCTGCGCCAAGCAGCAAGTGAGATGCTGCACCTCAGTATGCTCGCTGGCGCTGCACATGAGTCCAGATACGCCTTTTGTATTGCATGCATGGCAGACGAAGAGGTAATCTAATGGCACAGGACAGGAGAGCGATTGCACTTGACACACATGGGCAAGCCTCCGTCATGAGCTTGAGCCCGTATGGCGTGAAGGCAAGTATCGCTCAATATCAGCCTCCATGTGATTTCATGAGTCTCCTCGGCACTGAGCGGCGGTCCAAACCAACGGAGAGGGCAACTACTGCTCTGTGGTCATCTCGACGCTGAGAGAAGTACAGCCATGTCAAATGGTCGCGCCGTACAGTATGTCATTTCGCACGGCGGCAACTGTGAATTTCCACAACGTGCGAGACTTGTCGACCCGAAGTTCTCTGACGGTAATCTACCGCTCGTGGTTTGCATCCCAGTCGACCCTTTTGGATCATCTCGCCCAAAATTCTGCGAAAGTACCGCGGCGGTAAGTGAGTGCAAACACTTGCAAAGTATCGATCGACCCGATTGGGAGGAACGCACGTGCGCACGCCTTTCACCAACAAGTTTTCTATGTTACGGGCATAGTTGATGATCGACCTTTTAAATCCTGCGATGATTAAGTGGAGTGTGGGATAAAACGAGGTGTTTGACTCACCAATTTCCCAGAAAGCCAACCAATGGGGCAGGGCCTTCAGCCATAGACGTTAAAGGCCAGATTGCACCAAGAATTGCACAAAAGTCGGTTGGCTAGATCTCCTCGACAAAGGGGCGGAAGACATGCCAAAAGATTGCGCCGGATACAATCGATAGCTGTTGGGAAGACACCCTATGGGACCTTGAACAGATGAGGAAGTACGCATGGCGCCCGACGACTACATATAGTGCAGTACTTGAACCCCTTCCCGATTATGGATCGCCTGATATGCGAATCAGAATTCTTGCATGATGCACGTGGGGAGTCGACGGAATGACCCAGTTCGTTGCAGTGTGGGACTTGGTGTGGGGAGAAAACGTATACGCACCTCTTTCGTCCTCCGAGACACCCAACCGTGGGCCGTTTGCGCGAGCATATACACTGGCAGGTCCAACTTGCAGGTCCGTTCGCGGATCTCTCACCTGTCTTCCTGGATGCTTCTCACTGGCAGTGTATCTAACGCCCGTCAGACTTCCTCGGTCCAAGTCTTAGAGACCGTAAGGCCGTGAACTCCTGATGTGCAATATGGCAATTCCCGACCCTTAAGCGCACATCCCGTTTCTTATGAGGTGACCGCACCAAATGACACTTTCCCCTTATCATGTCTTCATCACAGCCATCCGATGTACAGGGAAATCCCCTGAGGTCCGTAATGTTGCATAACTTCTGTTATACTGTGCCAACCAATGTCCTAGCTCCACGCCCTCGGAACCCAGCACAACCACTCCGTATGTTACAACCCTCGCTGACACCACCACAGCTTAATGCCATTTTTAATCCAGGGCAAATCCCTCGCCTCTGAGCAGTACGTTTGACAACGGCTCTTGCAGACCTATCTCGGCTGAAATGTGATGAAGGCCCCGCCATTCCGTCCCAAAGGCCCGCCGTCCCGCCCTCAGGGTGGCCCTACCCGGCCCAAAGGGCCAAAGTAGTCATCCGATAACAATAACTCACTGTGAGGTGTGTCCCTGGGCTATTACCTCGCCCAAGAACCGAGCATGGTTTAAACTAGATCACATCCGTCTTGAGAGATTGTATGAATATGAGCTCGAAGTTATTGCTGTATCATGCTGTTCATTGTCCAATTACGAACGATTTGTGTTTCTCCGTCCACGCTGTATGAGCCTGTATCATGTACAGTATGGGTGCTCTTAGTGCGCTCTTATCAAGGTTCACATGGTTCACACGTGGCTGTGGGAAAGTCATAAGCTGGTCTTACAGCCCGACGTTGGGCCCTACAGTAATCACCACGTGAGTCCGTTGATTTTTACTGTGCAACCCCGCCTCTACGATCCTCACAAGTTTTTGCTCTGTACTTTCTGTGCGACTAGTGCGGTCTCCGATCATTAAATGCGGCCACCGAGGTCATCGCGCGTTTGCATGCTATCGAGGCGGCTTTCTGTCGATATAAGCCGTTGCCACTCGGCAGGGGAAGAGGCATCATTGTCCTTCTCTGGCGCCAAGTAGAGAATGAGATGGTGCACGTCAGTATGCTTGCTTTAGCTGCACGTGATTTTAGATACACCTTTGGTATTGCATGCTTTGCAGACGAATAGGTAATCCAATGGCACAGGAAAGGAGCCTGAGAACGATTGCCTTGACACACGTGGGCAAAAGTCTCCGTCTTGAACTTGAGCTTGAGCTTGAGCGCTTGAGCCTGTATGGCGTCTTGTGAGGCTTCTACTTTTCAGTCCAGTTTTGTCCTTGGTCCCTTCCTCCACGGCGGAACGTCGTCCGACCTGTCCCTCTTATAGGGCATCTCTGCTGCTCTGCTTCGCTTCATCACTGCCAGTGATGCCATCCACCGCGGGGGGAACGTCGTTCGATTTGTCCTCTTGGACGGCTTCTCTGCATCTCTGTAGTGGCTCCGCTTCGATTTCATCTCTGATGCCATTCGCGGCAGCAGCAACAACAACATCCTCTGGTTTTTCACTTTGAGAGGCACCCCTGTGGTTGGCTCTGGAGCGGACACGTCTTGCTGTCTCCTTTCCTTCCCGTGACTGCAGAGAGGCCTACTAAGCGTAGTAGAAGCATCTTCGCTACTTCGTGACTACTGGCGCATCTTATTTTCAGAGTTCTATATTATTAATTTAACGCTATTGCTACCATTGAGACAACAGACTGTAAACCTACCACACACGCAAGTACAATAATATAGGTCCACACGTCATCCTCTTCCTCCTTACTATTATCATTTACCTCTCCCTTCCCCTCCTGGTTGTCATCCAAATCCTCCTCCTCTTCATTCCTCTCTTCTTCCCCCTTCTCATTCACCTTATCCCCTTCCGCTTCTTCATTCACCTCATTGTTCCTCTCCCTCTCCCCTTCACCCCATAGAGGTTGAGGTTGACTAGACGGGGGGACATGTTATACACCGAGAGTGGGGAGTCAGGAAGAGATGGCGGGGTCCAGGATTGTCCGTGACGCTCCCTTTCATATTCATAAGCGGCCTGCGCCGATGAACGAGCCTGGCCAGGTGTAGGACAGCCCTGTTGGGGAGGCATGGGGTCCTCGTGTTGTGTGGGCCGCTCAGGCCATGAAGAAGATATGTGCGAAGTAGGTACGACGGGGTAGAGTAAATGGGATACAGTGTAGCGGTATTGCTGCTGAAATGACTGGGGACGCATTGACAAACATTCTGGGCCTAGCGGGTATCTCGACATCGCTTCGCCAACAGCTTGCTGTTGATCCAGCTCAGCGCCGCGCATCCCTGGACCATAAAACTGCTGTCTTCCACAAGACAGAGGACTGGGTTGGCGCTCGTAGGATTGGGGGAGGTACTGCAGGCCTGTTTGCTCTGAGCGCATATTGAAGCGTTCCTGAGTCCGCTCGCGCCGGGCGATACGTTCTTTCTTTGCCTTGCGCCATTGCTTCCTGAGTTCTTTGAATTCTATCCCAATTACAGAAGGTAAGACGGTACAGTTCAAGTCACGAGGATGCCATGAATCTCACCAGCCGAACTTCGTTTACTCCGATGTGGCTGCATGATGATATGGGCATCGAGGTGAATACGGGTGCCGTAACTTTTTGAACTGCCAGACCAAGAGCCATACAGACGCTCAATGTCACGGCGGGGGACGCTTTCTGACTGAAGTTCCAGAGAGAAAAACAAATGAGGATGCCTTGGAAACAGACGGATCAGGGGTTACGGCGTTGTGTTCTTTCTCTGGAGCCTCGGGACGGGCGATTGAGACAAGGGACGAAGGAGGTGAGTGCAACCAGGTCTGGGCAGTCTCTGAGTGAAGAGGAGGATCAACGTCGACGACACTCAATGATGTAGATCGCGTCGCTAAGTCATGTTCACTGAACGGATTCGAGAACGCAGAATGACATGGTCCAACAGAGGAAGTAATTTGATCCCTGCGATAATTGGAGGCAAATCTAGAAGGGAAGGCCATTTAGAAGGATCGACGAGGATCCAAATAGAAGCATACAAACCGTGCGTTGGAGTCACAGCCGTTATTTCTTGTAATGGCTCTACACAAGTGTCCGCGCGAGGGTCCCAACCGGAACTGGCAGCAGAGAATGCCGTGCTGGGGCTTCGATCGACCGAAAACGACACTGACCTCGGAGACGGTATGACAGGAGTGACACTGAGCCGGAAGCTTGGACAGTGTTGTTGCCGCTGCCGCTGCCGATGATAGCGCGTCTCTGTGGCATTCGAAATGGGATAATGAAGAGCGTGTTGAGCTGCAACTGATTGTATGTTGGGTTCGGAAAGATGCCGCCTGAGTGAGGCGGGATGCTCCTGAGAGGGGAATGATTGTTGATGAGTAGACGGACTGCCACTGGGTGTATGAAGGGAGCGTACATGATGCGCATCATGCGCCATCAGGTCGTTGAATGGAGTGGTAGGGCTCACTGCATGTGAGGGAAAATAGGTAGACCTGGAGAGAGTGGACGAGGTGTCGGCGGGTTGGGAAACATCGGCGGAGGCACCAGCAGCGGACGGTAGCCAAGAGTCTACCGGAGCCTTCTCACATTGATTGTGAAATGATGAGTACATGGAAAAAGGATGTGGTGATGTGAGAGTTGTATGTAGGTAATTGTACAATAGTACTTACTCGGGAGTGTTGAGGGAAACACATCCACTAGCTGGATCTGGGATGAGCGGAGCTGCCGGAGCAAGTGTTGGGAGGGGATCAGTTGGACAAAAGTGGACAGCTATACGAAGCCCGACTACGACGATGGGCACGTGGTGCCAAATATCAACGGGGAGACTAGGTATGACTAGGTAGGACCTGGGTAACATTTGGAGCACGAATAACGGAGGGGCTCATATATCCGAAGCACTGAAGCAGGAACAACCTAAGCACAGGATCCCTCACCAAGCTGGTGGCTCATCTGGGGAAAGCCGTGAGCGCGTGAGCATGTGAGTCCATGAACCTTGACTTGATTGACGGCAATTTGACGCTTGTCTTGCATGTCCAATTGCATAATGGTCTGCCACCATCTATATCACGTATTCGGCGGAACGCAGTTACCCGTTTCGATTTTTTGGTCCACGGAAACAGGAGTTGGCGGTCGAGCAGGGTCGCTGTTGTGTTGTTGCTTGGGTGGGTGAACGGTTCATCTTACGGGACAAGTAATCGAACCGTTGTTGGGAGGGGGTGGGCAAAGAAACAGTACCAACAGCCCGTTTCCCACCACGCTCCGAATTTCCGTACGTAGCAAGGCCATGATACATATGGCCGTTTTTGTATCACAGAAGGGGAGTTTAGTACTTTAGTAGCGAAGCCGTTCGCCTCCGATGGCAGAATCGGAAGTGTTTAAAATTGGCAGAGCCACGTAGCCTCGGCCGAGCGTGATTGGTTTAGGGGCATATTCGGCCGACTAACCAGGGCGGGTCATGACCGCTCCGGGAATACCGTGAGCTCTACTGTACACCTCTGCCATCCGATTCGCTGCGTGTATTACATCTGGTGCTCAGAACACTCTTCTCAATCTTCTGCGCGAGTCAAAGCTCATTTTGCCTCCCAGCGTAGTTGGCCATATATATTGCATTTCACGTTTCAAGCGAGCGGCTTGCTGAGTTGGGCTTGTTCAAAGAAAATCGTTATCGCCTCGGGGATACCGAGTCACGTGTTGGTACTGTTTGCGAGAAATTACGGGCCGGCTAGGTGCAACCCGTCAACCTCAGACTACCTCAGACAACAGTACTCAACAATGGTATGTAATGGCCCTGATGGAACAAGAATCGGGCCCATTCTAATGTTCTCCCCCTAGGCCCGTAATGAGGAGAAGGCCCAATCCATGCTCTACCGCTTCCGCGAAGCTCAGGCTGCAGAGCTTGGACTTGGGACCCGGAGCGATCGGCGCCCACGTATGGCAAGCGCGTGTAAGAGCTTGCGCGAATGCGAGCGATGGCGAGGAGAAATACTGCGCGAAATCAGTAGAAAAGTGTCGAAGATACAAGACTGTCAGTGAATCTTGTTCTGTCCTTGTTCAGGTCGTGTGTTCACGAATCCCCCACACAGCTGGTCTGACGGACTATGAGGTTCGGGACCTCAACGACGAAATCAACAAATTATTGCGAGAGAAGCGCCACTGGGAGAACCAGATCATCGCTCTGGGTGGTGCAAATTATCGGAGAAACGTCGCCATGTTGGACGATGATGGACGAGAAGTGCCAGGCACAAAGGGATATAAGTGCGCAAACCCATCTCAATTTCTTTTCGCGCTCTGATGTAGGTCCTTTCAAGGTACTTTGGACGTGCCAAGGAGCTGCCCGGAGTGAAGGAACTTTTTGAGAGTCGCAAAAAGGAGGAGGACGAGGAGAACGCGACGCATAATTTCTACAAAAAATTCACGCAGCAGGGTCCTGCGTACTTTGGCGATCTCGACGAGGGTGATGGGGAGCTTCTAAGATATGAGGCGGCAGCGGAGCAAGAAGGTATGTTCATGGCTCTATGTTGACAAACTTGAGAAGGTTGTTCACCAAGTTGCGGGCAGAGTGGGAGGAGGCACATGCGCACCTGCGCGAAGTTCTTGGCCTTCCCTCCGACGATCCATCTATACCACCGATACCGCGTGGCACAAGCGCAACGTCATCCAGCGTCTCCTCATCCGAGAAACCTCCACCAGCCCCGTCCGATGGCAAACGCAAAGCCTCCGATGAGGATAGCGCCCCAGCGCCCCAATCTGACAGTGAAGTTGTCAAGCGCTCGAAGCCAGACGCGTCGGTGCCGACTCCCAGCGCGGTACAGCCAGATGCAGCTGCCACTGCGTTGTCACACGCCCGTGCGGCTGCCGCCTACATTCCCTTCTTATCCGTGGAAAGCCTCTTGCCCCCAAAAATGCCAACCAAGGAGGAAATGGAGGGTGTACTTCTCGAGTTGCGTAAGCGCATGCTGGTCGAAGAGTATTTCGGGAATTAGTTTCTCGTCATGTACCGTATGCCATCCCTGTTGCCATGGCCAATCACATGCAGAACAGGACTGCTATTCAAACAGGGGTCTAGTCTAGTATTCAGTTACCACATTAAGAAAATTCAAACAGATGCGAGACGAAACCTAGAGTATCTAGAAATAAGAATACAGCATTCGGAGGGACACAACCAAGGCCACCAAGAAACCAAACTTGTAGGCCAACAATATGATGCCAACTCCTTTGAACAACGCCCACACACCAAGCTCGTCCGCACGCAAAAAGGTGGCCAGCCCAGATCTTGCCACATTCTGTGCTGAGACTGAGACCTGAATATCCGACTTCTCGAGCTGGGCTACCGGCGCTTCAGGCTTCCGTTCTGAAGGGAGGAAGCCGCTCGCACGCCAAGCGCCTAACCACTTCCGTACGTTCTCTTCACCAAGAGGCTTGGCACCCTCTGCCAACACGCTCGATACGCGCACCGCGCGCGTGGTATCCAAACGCGCAACACTGAGAGGTTCCCACTCGGGTCCGATGCGCGCAGATTGGAAGAAACCAAACAAGCGCAACGCGGGGTTGGTCGATTGAGCCTTTTCCAGGTTGGCGTCGGAGTAGGACTGGCTCTTGTGTTCCTCGGAGAGCTTGGAAAGCCATTCGGTATAAGGAACAAGGGGGACGTTGAGCGAGGAGGCAGCGGAAGCGATGAGGGTATTGAAGGGCACGCCGCGCGGGTGGACGATGTGGAGTGTGTGCGAGCCAGGCGCTGGATTGATACGCGACATCTCGATCATCGCCGCGGCAGCATCGGGCGCAGTAATCCAGGCAACAGTCTTAGCGACCTATTAGCGACAATCGGTCAACCATAATCAGTAGTCCCACTTACCCCATCAACGCTTGGCAAACAGCCTAGTGTCAGTGCCGACTTCACCAGCGACGGGAACCACTCTTTCTCGTTCCAGGTGCCATTCCCATCTCCACATACTTGTCCGAGACGCACAACTACGGGCTGCAGTGCGGTGCGCTCCGAAGCGGCGTCGAGGATACGCTCTGCTACCCACTTCGACTCCGAGTACCCAGTGCCAACGGCGGTCTCTGGATCTGACAGCACTTCCTCTGCAGCTGAGCCATTGTTCTCGAAATCTGGATACGTAATCAGCAAAAAGCATCGTCATCTAAATGAGCACCTACTGATGAATACAGAGATGGAAGAAACGAAGACTAAATGCGGGGGACGCGCGAGTGGCGACGTGATTGCGAAATCCACTAAGGTGCGTACGCCACGAATACTATCATCGAAGGATGACAAAGACAGGTTGAGATTGATCTTCCAGGCTATAATGAACTCAGTAAGGCTAGTCTGAAAATACGACCTCTTTCGCGTACCGTTATGGATGATGTGTGTGACTGAGTTTTGGATCTAGGTATCCATATCGTATAAGCACAACTAGCAGCTAAAAGAACTTTACTTACTTCTCTATACAACTTGTCGTCCAGAGCAAAGCCAGATACGCTCAGTTCTCCTTCAACATACACGATCTTCTCAGATGATAAGAGACTCGTATTTAGCCCACGCTGCCTGAAGGCAGAAAGTTGCCGCTCCTGTGAAGTGGAGGACTTTGATGGCCTGTTAAATGCGTAGATGCGTTCAACCGCAGGTGCCTGCAGCAAGTGAGCAAGAATATTGGAACCAAGGCCACCGGTCGATCCGGTCAACAAATAGACATTTCCAGTGGAGGATGGATACGCAGATTCATTGGCCGTGAGGCGTGCGGGGAATGTCTCCGTGTACTTGTCGACGACTGCCTGCAATTCCCGCCCACGCGTCGCAAGGTCGACTCCCTGAGCAGAGTGTGGATCGGCGACCGCCTTGCTCAAAAATGTCGCCATACGCTCAATGGTGGGGTGTTCATACACGAATGACGCAGACACAAGTTTCACTGCCTCGGACTTGGACTCCCGAAGCCCGTGCAGGACAGCGTTCCGAATATAGGTCGATTGTAGACTGCACAGAAGAATTACTTAATGGTGACGTTAGTGGAGACGGAAATTCCTACCTATCACAGCCATGCTGGAAAATATCAACACCATCGGGGACGTTCTGCGTCATGACTTTGTGGACAATGCGTCTCATATAGTCTAACGTTTGTGACGGGGTCCATTCAGCCGGTATTGGAATGTCGACTTTCGACGTCTGCTCAACGGTGTCGTATAAAGCGTTGATCTCTGCGTCATAATCCTTGAGGATAGCTTGCCTGCGCGCCGTCATTTTCGCTGTATACACAAACGGCTTGGAAGGAGAAGCCGCAATTATCATCTGTACAGTTATAATGGTTAGCATAATGTCGTAAATACGAATGTATGTACAGTACGTGCCTCCTTGAACAGACGGGAGTGTTGTGGTGCATAAGAGTTCAGGCGTTCTACGGTTGGCCTGTATTTTGAATTAAGAACCAAGGACATGCTTAGAGACTCAGATACTTGCCAGATTAATTTTCGGAAGGACTCGAGTTTTGCCTCGTCTTTAGGATCAAATGCGAATTGAGGTTTTGGGTCGATAATGACGCCATTCTGGAACCTCCCACGACCGAACATGACAGCGGAGAGAATGTGAGGATCTTGGGCAAGAATTCCCTCTAGAAAGTGATATGAGCGCCCACAGTAGTACCAAGACCGATTTAGAGATTATACCAAGAGGCCCTGGGTTCGTCTTTTCTCCCGTCGACAACATAATTTGATCATCTTTTCGGCCATAAATCTTCCATAGACCAGGTTTCGTAGGATGAGGGATCAGTAGATCTGAAGTAGCGTAAGCATCCACCCCGTCTATCTGAGTATTTATTACGACGGGGTGGTGAAGGTCATGATTCTGAAACTTCTCAGCAAAGGAGAGAGATTAAGGTATAATCCACCTACGATGAGAACCAACTCGAATGTTCCATCACCTTGCGGCAGAAATGCGGGGCGACAGTGAGAAGAAATGGTAAGATACTCCCAATCCTCTCCGCGAGAGTGACCTGTTTACATAGCATCACAATCTTATTAGAGATCGGATAGACAAAAGGTGAACCTACTTGGGAGTACTGTGTTCATAACCCCACACTCGGAGCTATGGTGATCTTCTAGAGACGGAATCAAGACAAGAGCCAAAGGTGCTTACCATCCGTACTGAGAATGAATGGAGATTCCTTCGCGTGTAAGAGTATCTCCTACCTCTTTGGGTAGAGGCCCTCCCCCCACATCTTCACCAGACTCATCAGTAACACATCTTGACGTAGGTTCTTAACAACATACCACCGCCTTGGTGGTTTTGAGATAGTTTACGGCAGAAGGACTGCGCGACCAAGCCTACAAGCGCCTTCGAATGAGACACTACCAACCGAGGAAGAGACCACGTACTTCTAGGAATGTCGGGGCAGCTGCGCCAATCGAGCAGTTACTTGCAATCATCCCTTCCAATATGTTCTGCGGATTTGGCAGGACAGCTGGGAATGCTGGCTTGAAGACGCCATGACGACTCCAGCAGACGGCTGCAAACTGTTAGAAAGGAAATGCTCGGAATACGTCACACTCACGACTAGAGCTATTTGTAGAACGCCCATCCCGTGGAAGACTGGCATCGCATGACAAGACATAATTTCTCCACACAGATCCATCTCTCCCCACCCTAGTCAAACGCATTGGACAAGCTCCATTGCGAGCGCAAAAGGATGACTTACATGGAATAACACAAAGAGTGACGAGTTCCTTGTGGGACCACACTATGGGCTTCGGGAACGCGGTCGATCCTTCGTTCCAAAGTCAGTCAATTGCATTCCTTCCGGTGAGTCCAACTATATGCTGACCAGAAGAGTGCAATATTAATGATGGTGCATCAAGGTCAAACTTCACCGCAGGATAGTTTTCAAATTCGGTATCCAAATCATTATGCGGGTAAAGATCTTCAAAATGCAGCATGTCGGAAGAAGGTATCTCAGGGTGACCCTCCTCTCTCAATATCCCCAGAGCAGTGGCGGCTTGCTTTTTAAACATGGGCTCGCCACCGACCAGTAAGTATCTTGACCCGTCTTTTTCAGCAGGTGAGCAATGGCTTCTGGTGAGTTTCGCGGCGAGATCGGGAACACGGAAAACCCGGCTCGCAAAATTCCCACTTCGGTCGTGACGTAGGTCACAGTATCTACATGGAAGTTGATGTGGGTATGGGCGCGACACTGGGAAGAGTGGGGTACGGACCGGCCGCCGCCAATGCGGCGATGATGACGGGGCGTCCTTCCAAGGCAGCCGCCGCATCTTCTGGAGAGACCCGTGATGCAACGAGACGGGCAGCCCGATGTATCCCACGAACAGCTTCAGCCCATAAGATGGTCCTGAGCTTCTCTGGACCATCCTCGTACACAAAGAACGGGTGACTACGGCTATTTCGGGACTGCCAATCATAGAGGTCAGGGAGGCATAGGGACTTGTCGTCTAAGGGTGGAGCCTTGAACGTCGAGCTATTCAATACCTGGGTCCTGGGTAGAGCAGACATGGCGGGTGGAAAGGGGAGATCAAGGTCGTGGAAGCCAGGTATTAGATATTAGAGCGAGGTAATACCTCTACTCCGTTCCGTCTGCGTCCGTCATTACTCACAAACCGGATAACTAGACCGTGCATATCCCGTAGTAATGCAAAGGAGCGCCGGGATCAAGAATGAAGCCAACAGTTTCATACCCCCACATATTCTCGCGAGGTTTGTCCAGTCACCGCTTGTGTCTTGACACTGTCTTGACTGAGGTGCCGGAGGATGACCAAGCAATTGCGCCCAAACCCCGAACCCAACCCTTTGTCCCAACCGGTCCGCAACTCAACCGGTCTACTCTTCACGTCGAACATCGAACACTGAACAAAATTGAACTTTGAAAACAGCAATAATCCAACTCTCAAACCCAAGTCTGTCTTGTCTGAAATCCTCTTGGGGCTTTCCGATGTAAGAAACGAATAGTATAGGCTTTTTAACCCGGCAACGCCGAATCTGGCGACTTCAGTTTTGCTTTGCTAATCCCGCGGACATCTGCTTTGGAGAAGGATTCGGCTCGTCACAGTACCCGCCCGTGAAGTTCATCAAGTTTTTGATTGATGCATGTATACCGATTCGCGCTTCTGTACCTCCCGTATGGTAACAATTACTCTCTTTGGAGAGGAGATCAACATTTAGAAGGAAAAATCTGGTTCATTGGACGCGCGCGCGCCTTGTCTTGGACGATCAAAGACCGATTCCTGTATTCGCGACCTTCCTAGGTTGGTCAAAGACAAATGTGTATCGCTTCCGGAGAATCGGAGGGTCCTTTCGGCAATGAAACCGTGATTTACAATAGCGGTGACTATCCATTCGTGGGAGCATCAACCCACGTCTCGGCCGATAGTAAGCCTCTCTCAGTACATGTCCTGGTGCACGGCATGTTTCGCAGTCAGATGCATTGGCATGATATGTGAGCTGTATTTACTCAACTACGTTCAATCGATTAACTGTCTACCGTACTGACAACGATGAGGCAGTGCGGTCTCGTGATCTGTGATGGGTACCAGGAACGATCCATGTTACCTCCGTTGCGCTCGGGCTCGGAGTTGCGCTTCTCTGTCGTAACCTCTGGCTCTGACTCCCTATCAATCAGGATCTGTCGATTCGGGACCTCCGGGCTACCGACTGCTTATCCCTTCTGTCATTCCTGTGCCTCCGGAAGGTTTCAGCATGGCTGATTTGTCCGCCCTCTGCGCGGTTACGAGCAACTTAGCGGCGCCCTGCCCGAACAATACACATGAGAGTCCTTCCGAGATAAAAACCCTAGGAGCAGACATCAGCCCACCAGAACCGCCGTTCCCTCCTCTCCTCTAGATCTATACTTTAGACCTTAGACCGTCTCTTCTCAACTCTTGTGCAATGGCTCGACCTTCAGAAAAGGCCACGCTTCTCAACTCGCCTCCTGCCCAGGAGAAACTTGCGTTCCCTCTTGGCCACGTCTCCCCCGGCGTTCGCCCATACCTGGAACTTATTCGATTCCACAAGGTACGCTACTTGTCCTGACCCATCAGACAGTTGGCTCACACTCGACTTAGCCCACTGGCACTATCCTCGTGTTTTGGCCATTTGGTAAGTTGCGATGTTGCTTAATTACCTTTCTTAGCTGACGGCCAAAATCAGCTTGGGGTCTGACCATGGCGGCATACCACACGGGCTTGGACTTGCAAACCTTCTGGATCGAAATGTTCAAGTACTTGATTGCTTCAATCCTTGTGCGTGGCTCTGCCTGCACCATCAACGATATTTTCGATCGCGATTTCGATGCTGGCGTTGGTGTGTCCATTTTTTGTACACCACCTACCGCCCCACCTTATGTCACTATAGAGCGTACCAAGGGCCGCCCTCTCGCTAGCGGGCGCGTTTCCGTCTTCGCCGCCGTCGTCTATCTGCTCCTCCAATATGTCGTTGGCGTTCTTCTGTACTTGCCCTACAATGGTGTCGCATTTTGGGCTGCCATTGCTCAACTTCTCCCTCTGTACGTCTATTGATATGCTTGATCTGGATTAAAGACTGAGAGAACTTGGCACACGTAGCTTCATCCTCTATCCTCTCATGAAGCGTATCACCTACTGGCCACAGGCATGGCTCGGCATTGCCATGAACTTCGGTCTCATCGTCGCCTGGGTTGCGACCACAAATGAGGTCAACGTCCAGCTACTCACTCTCCTCATGGTTGGCACATGGGGCTGGACCATGCACTACGGTTTGTTTCTTCATCTGCACGATCGAGAGGGTGCAACTGACACGGCTTTTAGACACCATCTACGCTTGCCAGGATCGCAGAGATGACGTCAAGGTTGGCGTCAAGTCGACGGCTGTCATGCTCGGCGACTTCGTCCGCCCCTTCACCTTCAGCTGTGCTGTCCTGTTTGTGGCAACCCTCGCTTATGCGGGTATCCTCAACGACCAGACCCCATACTTCTTCTACTTCACTGTTGGCGGTACCTCCCTTCACCTCATCTGGCAATATATCACCGTGGACCTAGATGACCCTGCGAGCTGCGGCTGTGAGAAATCATTCTATTCAATCCATTCGCAATTTTTTAACGTGTTTCTCTGCAGTGAACTTCGATCGCAATGGTCGCATGGGATGGGTTACCTGGGCTGGTCTCATGATTGACTACCTTGTCAAGATTGACAAGATGCCCTTCAAGCTTCCCTTCTAATTGAAAAACCTCCTCGTTGCACAGATTCAGTCACTGTAATATTCGGTTTTGGGTCACTGCGGGGTTCAAGCACAACAGACTCGCTAGTTAGCCTGCTTCTGATACGATCAAGCCCGCAGGACTCTGTACTGTGTAAATACGCATCATCATCGATAGACATAATTCCACAATATATTAGTCTTTTCATAAAATCCTTCGGTAGAATCGTGACTTGTTGTATCACGTGTGGATGCGCTGTATCGGGAGACGGTCCGATGGTCGCAGCCAATCAGGTAATCTCATAATTTGTTTTTCTTTTCCATGTGACAACGTCAACACGGTGTCACACTGTCAAGCGCTCCGCCACAGCTCAGACAGGAAAAGCCGGAGGCGCCCATCCCAGTTGCCGGTTTCGTTCTCACTCCCAAGTTTCCGCCAAGCACTCGATGCCCCATGTCTCAGCAGGATCCCGCTGAAACACCATGGAACTTGCGTAGACCTCGATCTTTTCTTTTCCTCACCGCCCTCGTCTTCCTCTTTGTACAGGCTGGCCTCTTCGCCGGGCATTTGTCAGCCAACCATGTCCCGACAGACCACTCGACGACTGTGCAGCTCCCGCATCCCGGACCCACACGACTCACTGGGAGCGTTGCCGAACACCCGATACCCCACCTCATGGATGATGCGGAGCGTCGCTTTCGTGCGTTGCTGTCGCGCCAAAGCCGCTCTCTACGAACCGCCGTGGCAGAATACAAGCGACGATACGGCCGTAACCCACCCAAGGGCTTTGATGCTTGGTGGCGCTTTGCGCAGGCGAATAAGGTGAAAATGATTGACGAGTATGACGGCCTCGTCAGCGATCTCGAACCCTTCTGGGGGATGTCAGGGGCAGAATTCAGGCTGAGAGCGGCTCAGGTGTGTACTTGGTGCTACTCTTATTTAACGCGTCGCCTGATATAACCCGATGCTAGGCTGCTCAAGAACTCCCTTCCGTCGACTTAGTGAGGATACGAGGCGGTGAGGCGGAGGCCATCAATGTGAAGTCGCGCACGGACAAGGACGACGTCAGCATGCGCGCTCGGAGTTTTGTAAAAATGATGGATAAATTTCGAAAGACGGTGAATTTTTCTTCTAGCTCGCGGGCGTTATTGGTTTCATTTCCTCTGGTATTTAGTTGCCCGACCTCGATTTTGCCATAAATGCTCGGTCAGAAGGTCGCGTGCTTGTGCCGTGGGAGAATCGCAGTCACTCAAACATCACTCTCCAAGAGCTCTTCGGTAAGTTTTGGCTTTTTCCCCTCTCTGAATCCCGACTAACGGTGCTTCAGGAAGCACCGCGAACCACCTGTCCGTTCCTGACTGGAGAGGAGAGGGCAGTGTCTGGGAGTCTTATCGCCGCATGTGCCCCCCAGACGCTGTAGCTCGACGAATCATGAGCTCGAAACGAGCGATCAGCCCTAACGGCACGACCAATTACTTCCGTCCTTCCGATTCGTTCCCTGGTCCCGATTTTGCTTTCGCCAGGGAAACGGCTAGAAAGTATTCTTTCTGTGACTCCCCGGCTGCTCATTTGTTACAAGGGCATTTTTCTCTGACTGGCGGACTGTTCCCATTCTATATCCCATCCTCTCACCTGCCAAAGGTTTGGGCTTTAGTGACATCAAGATTCCAAGTCATTATTATTACGTGACAACACGGCGTTACACCTATGGATGGGATGATGTGAATTTGGAGGTCAAAAGATTGGACAGCATGGAGACACCCTGGGAAAAGAAGGACGATAGGATCTTCTTCCGTGGAGCCACTACTGGCGGCGGTAATGCGCCGCCCGGCTTCTCTCCGTATTATCAACGCCACCGGTAATTCTCTCCATACATAGTTAGAAATATCTGACGCCTTCACAGTTTCGTCAAGATGGCGAGCAGTACTTCTGAAATTAATCGCACAATTGTCTTTGCTGACCCGCCTGCCTCCACGAACTTTGTCTACGCCTCGGTACCTATTGCCTCCCTTAATCAAGATATTATGGACGTTGCCTTCGTCAGCTCTGTTGACTACGACCGTTATCCTGGTGGCCTGGATCAACAACTTCTCGACTATCGGTTTGACGACGCCGCACTCCTAAGCGACTACTGGGCACATAAGTACCTTCTCGACTTGGACGGGATGAGCTACTCCGGCAAGTTCTTCGCATTCCTGGGATCTGACAGTGTCGTCATCAAATCGAGTGTATACCAGGAATTTTTCTCTGACTGGATACAGCCCTGGTATGTCTCATTTCATTCATGTTCTTTACGTCCCTTTAATGATGGATGTGGTGTCCAGGCTTCACTACATCCCACTCTCGACGTCGTATGGCGAAATATACAACATCCATACCTACTTTTCAGGTGGTACACCAGATGCGCTTGCCGTTGTGAACTCCACTGTCCAACATCTCTCACGGCGGGAGCACATTCCCCTCGAGGGCGATATGCGCTTACGACGCATTGCGCGTGCGGGAAAACACTGGAAGAATACGATCGGTCGCCAAGTTGATTTGGAGGGTGAGGCTAGCCACATACATTTGACCATGTTTGGCGCTAACCAGCTCCCCGTCTCTGCACAGCGTATGTTTATCGATTATGTTTAGAATATGCTCGGCTGGCAGCGGACAACCGTGATACCATGGATTTTAAATATTGATGCAGGCTAAATTTGCGTCGGACGCGTATCATATCGTATTTTGTTCATATTGTAGAGTACACCCGCGTCGTACCTCTTGTTATCTATACACGCACAACCACCATGTCCTTGAACGCACTTATCTGATCGAATCTGAAGTGCCCACCTAACCCACTTGCAGATGATTATCTCGATGGGATAGCATCAACCCACGTGGCCACCAGGTCATGGGATATCTTTCATCGACGGTCATTCATCGATATCTATATCCTGAACCTTTCAATGCCCGTTACTGTGACAGCAGATAAAATCTCATTTCTGTGATCAGGGAACGCTTACGTTGAAAAACTGAGATCAAACTTGAGGCCTTGAAGCTTGAAGCTTGAAGGCCCGAGGTTCGGTTCTGAACGAACCTACGCACTTTACCGGACTCTGCAGTTCGAATTGCGTTTGCAACGTGTTGGACCCACCAGCGCGTTCTAAACCAGCCTTCCCTTTGTCCCTAGTTATTACCATATGCAAGTGGTCACCAGCAACCTGAGATGCGAGTCCGTATCCCTGCAAGTTCAAAATGCCCAACCCATCACAACGAAGATTGTGCCGGTTTGAGTTTTATTCCGCGGCTGCTGCACTGGTGAGGTCTTTTCTTTTGGAAGGGTGGTGTCAACCAAGTTATCAACGATATATCAACATTGGCACCCTCAACGGGCCTCAACGGCCTCAACGGGTATTGCGGTTACGGGTTATCAAGCTTCGATCAAGATGACACGGCACACGCGAACACCTTACTACTCAAATTCACAGCTCGGAAGGGTAACGATCAACCAGCGTTACACCGATGCCCGAAAACGAAAACGCGTGTACTCAGTGTGTACTCCCAGAACAGGCCACGTCAGGAGGACACCTCAGTCGGGCCTCAGGCCTCGCTGTCTCGCCAGCAGCAATATAAATCGAAACCGAAATTTTTCCACAGACTTTCCGACACGATGCATATACCCTACGCGACTACGAGGGAGAATCAGCGGTCCCCTTATCATCCATCTCCATCACTGTGTTCTCGCCAGTGCCCTCTGCCGCAATCCTGATCCCTACTGCTTCTCTTAGTCCAGATGTGTCATGTGGTCCAATTAATGGACCAACAAGCAGTGTAATGACATGAGGTTTCGGCGTGTTGCACTGATATCGGCCGGCACATGCGGATGCCACAGACATCACCCCACGTATAACCGGCATGTTATCCCCATTATCCGTACACGAGACACGCCCTTTTGCAAGGTTATTGCCAACGCAAGTGTGAGGCGCACCATCAGATAAGTGCTTGTCATCCGGCGTATCCCGTCCACATACACCTCTCGAGCTCTTTTCTACTCTCGAGCTCTTTTCTACCTTGCACCCTGTCCCATCCATTAGATGATGTATTCAGCAATCCCCCCATCTCTCGCTCCTGGTATCGCTCCTTCGGTTGGGGGAAGGGGCCCTTCTCCCGCCGTCTCACCCGCAATTGTCGGGCGCCCTCTATACGATCAACAGCCTCCGCCCTTCCAAGGCCAGAGCACGGATTTTGAGATAGAACGTATAACGAGTCCCCGGGGGCAAGCTCGACCGCCCCTTCGCCGTGCGGTCTCCGACTACGCGAATGAGACTCTTCTGCAAACTAGCATCGCAAACGTTATCGCGGCCAAAGCACGGCCCTTCGCTATCTCTGGGCGCATACCAGTAGATCCTGCCACCCTCACGTTATTCTTCCGTGCAAAGGTAATAGCCTTTCATTGGATTCCGATCCTCCCGCGACTGATAAGCGCCCACCAGAGTGGAATCACACACTCCCTTGATTTCCCGATCGACGTCGATTATGACACACCTCCTGCTCTCGATGTCCTGATCGCCGCTTGCCGACCTCATCCGCAAGTAAGGGAGGACGCAGAAGGCGATTCGCTCTTCTATCCGACGAACCTTCCGTTGACGACCTCGCTCGAACTTTCCAACCACCCCATCCTCGAGGCGGTGCGCAACACGCTCTTCCATACACTGCCTGGTGGACATTACCTCCAAGCCGTGCGCGACAAACTGGAGGTAGTCCCGACTGGCGCAAGCCTGGATGTACAGGGGCCCACTGGCGACTCGCGCGTCGCGACGGTGATCGTGACGCTTCCAGTGCGCTACCGTGGTGGTTCGTTCGTGGTGCACCCTCCCGAAGGTGGAGATGAGCTATTTCAGGGACGCGGCGGGAAGAGCGGGCACATGGAATGGATTGCGTACCTGTCAGACTGCACGGCGGAGATCGAGTCGGTGCAGAAAGGCTGTCGTATATCGATCTCATATGCGGTGCACCTCAAGAGTTTTGGCCCGGCTGGCATTGCACCCGATCCACTCATCACGCCGAACGATTATTTCTTGGACAATCTGGCCCCGATCTTCAACATTTTGCGTGGCCGCACGATCGCCTTTTATCTTACGGGCGACTATGGCGTCAACCCGGCAGACGTGCTCGCCGAATCGCTTGTGCCCTATGTGAGTACGAAGCGAGAACCATGTGGCGCACCTCTGACCCTTTGTCTCCTCACCATAGCTGAAGGGTGGTGACTCTCTCCTTTACCATGCTATCAAGCTGTACAAGCTCTCCCCTGAACTCCGCTGGACTGCTGGCGGATACATTTGGCCTGTCGATCGCTCTGTCGAATGCGGTCCCGAAGTGATCGAAGGCAACTCATACGGCAGCCCCGGTCGCCGTCCGCAGAGTACGGCGTACGGAGCTTCGCCCTACGCGGATGGGGACGACCATATCATCAACCTCCGGCACCGCGTTGAGCAGAGTGGCGCAGTGCCCTCGCTGACGCAGACATTGTGTGTTAGCTGATAAGGATACATCCGGGAGCATGTCTGGGGCTATCTCGAAGGAGCGTGTGCCGCTTGTGACGGGAGGCGTGTTGGATAAGTTGGTTGTGAATATTCTACTTGTGGTATATGTCGCTTGATGTAGTTTCGTCTGTATTTTTACAAAGGTATAACTGGTGTTCTCTGCGGTTCTTGTCGACACCTGCTGGGCTGCGGAGGTTAATCGGAAAGGCGCGGCGGCCCGCAGCTAGAGGGTGTGTGCCCCGGAAATCCGGCCCGCACAAGAGGAACCAACTTGACCAATGTGACCAGTTCCAGGCCAGCCAGCGAGTAATCCTGAATACTTGACGACTCGATCGGCATTGAGGAGATGCAGGACAGGAAACATACCCCAATTACTCGGAAGAACAACACACCCGGAAGACTTACAGTAAGAAACTGGTTACCGAGTCAGTGCTCTTCGTGTCAGTGGATACGTCCAATAAAGCGACTGGGGTCAGCACTCCAGCTACGGACCATTTATGACGAACTAGGTTGAGGCAGGTGGAGCAGTAATGTGCTTGCGCCGCTTGGCGTTTTCTCGTGCCCAGGGTCGCTGATCTACATGTCACCATTTCACCCAAGAGGGCCATGAAATGATGGAAGTGCTACTGCAACGTGTATGTCAGCCGGATGTATTGCACCCGTTTTTCCCGTTTCTAGGCTGACGAAGAGATATTCCAGCCATTATAAATGATTCATGGGGAACGCACACCCACGAGAGCGATTGTTTTCTGCATGAGAAATGTCTGCAATGACTGTGTGTCCTGACCTGGGCGGCCTTCATTAGGGGAGTGTGTCTTCGGAAATTTGCCTCATTCTACTTGGGCCTAGGGCGATCTTGACTTCTTCTCCTGCTCCTAATATGAGGGGTGACTGCCCTCGCTTTCAGCGATAGCTGCCCATGTCACAGCTCCGGTTTGCCTCCCTTTATCTGATCTCAGGTCTTCGTTTGTGCATCCACCGGGGAATCCACCTGGCTTCTGGACACGCCGTTCAGATAAAAGCCGATAAAATCTCATGCTTAGCCCCTTTGCATCCGACCTATGTCTTTCTCTCATTTGTTCAGAAAATTTGGCCAGCCAAACCCTGCTCGTTCTGCCCCAGTTGATACTGAAAGGGCCCGTCACTGGGGATGGAAGACATCATCTACCGATGATCATACTAGCTTATCGCCCACACCTACGCCTTCCCAGAGGTCCACGGCTGAAACCCCTACACCCGAAGCCGGAGTACCCGAAGTGCCTCTCGCCGGTCCTAGTGTCCAGAGCAATCTGACTGTAGAGCCCCACCAAGAAAGGACTGTGGCGCCAAGGCCTGCGCCAGACAACCTCGCTGAATCATGGAACTTGGTTAAGAGTGGCCCATCGGAGTCTCGCTTGAATCGTAGACTTGATGCATTTGGTACGCTTTGGTGCCTACTTTATTTTTGCCTAGTATTTTGATCCTGGCTATTAGATGACACAGTTGCTACGTTATCGGACAATGCTGTGCGAATCCAATCTTTCGCTTCTACAGCTGCGGGCGCTGTGGAAAAAACCTCCATTGGCAAGTCCGTGAAGGAGGGTATCGATCATTTTTTTGAAGGGATGCCTGTTTTTATGAACGCGCTCGATGCGGTGGCAGACTTACATCCTGTCATTTGGGGTACGTCTCTTCTCCCATATGCATGCACAGGAAGTGACCCCAAACGCAGCCGTTGTCTTGGCTTTCAAGACCGTTTACACCCTTGAGCTGAACCGTCGCGAGATTGACAAGAAGATTATTGCACTGTATGTCGGGATGAAGGACATGATGGGTGTGTTGCTCATGTGAGTGATGACGTAAACATATCGTACCTTCCTAATATCACGCAGCCTCCAAGGTGTGGAGAATGCCAAGCTTGTCGCGCCCGATGGCACTTGCCTTGAGGACCGTCTGAGATCTCTCGTTGATCGCACGGCAGATGACATCAAGCTGTGCTCGAATTCTTGCGATACTTACATGAAGAAAAAGCTTCTCGCAAAGGTATTGCAGGGATCAAACTGGAATACAAAGTTCTTCGAATTTGTGGAGCTCTTCGCCAAGCGGCGCCAAGATTTTGAATTTGAGCTGTCTATTCACACAACTCAGGGTATCGACGAAGCTAATACCAAACTCAAGACCGTTGGGATAAGATACATGTCCTGGATAAAAAGTTCTCATCTCCATATCTCTCTCCGGATGGTCGGCTGAACTTGGACACAGGATGGACGTCATTATTACCGTTTTTCAGCAACTAGTCAGCCCCGAGGAGAAACGAATTTCGGCGCTAGTGGCTGAAATGGGTGGCGTAAGTGCTCTCCAGAACGACGACAAGATGCTACTTTTGTTGGATGAAACCACGAGTAAAGCGTCAAGCACACCGAACGCCGAGGCCCGCCGTGCCCCACGATCAAAGCCTACGGACGCAAAACCGGATGCAGACGACATCAAAAATGACATTTTCGAGGACCCCAACGCGGCCTCGGAGAAGAACCAGGTCGTGTTCTTCCGCAAGTTCGAAGCACAGAAGAATCAGATACTTGACGAGCTTACCCATGTCATTGAGCGGGAGGGTGACCGCGTCATTCGGGAGGTGAAGGCTGGTCCTCATGAGCGGATCATCGATCGCGTGAGTGGTTTTTCACCCGCCTTTACTAACGTTTGTCTATAATTTCCTGTTCTGTTCAGTCAATATATGAGATCTGGACAGATATGGTACGTATCATGCTGCGCTCTATTCGCAGAAAGCGTCGAACTCGATTGCTTTTGTAGGCCTGGCGAGGGAACGTCAAAGCCCGACACTTTGTGCTCGCCCTCAGGGACTATTACCTGGAGAAGGTCGCCTCGGAGTCAACAAGCGTTCGTGGGATATCCAGCTCGGTGATCTCTGGCTCGTACCATGCGGATGCGTGGGCAGTCAAATTCATTGATATCACGCGACTGCAACCCATTTTAGAGGCAATTGACGACGATGCATCCGGGTTCATTACCATCGAGGAGATGAATCGTTTCACAGTTTCTCGGCCAACTGATTGGAGGTTAGTATTGCTTTACAAGACATTGATTTAGTATCTCATGAAATCCAGCCTACCGCATTGGGTGGCCTTCTGGGCAGTTGGTGAGCAACGCCTCTCCTGCTATCGCCTGAAAGCTGCAAGCTAACCCCTCTGCAGGATATAGGACGTCTATCATCGAATACGCTAACAAGATCGAAAAATTGTTTGCTAAAATGGAAGGTGTTCGCGCCAACGTGCTTCCCCCTAATCGAGAGGCTATTGACGATTACTTCACCTACGTTTGGGAGCCTGTACACACACTGACGGCCGCAGCGCTCTCGCTGCAACCTGGGCCAAACAATCCAGAAAAATTCAAGCCGTATCTCGATGCAGAGGAAGCTCGTCTAGGTGCCAATCTAGAGGCGGTGGACTATATCTTAGACGGGACAGATACCCTTCAACTCATCACGGGCGTGGGCCGCATTGAAAAGGTCAGTGCGTAACAACTCAGCATTATCTTTGATTTATCGAATTCTTGTAGTCCGTCTTTCCGTTATTGTATTTGTTAATGAAGCGTCATTATGAGATCATGCGAATAATGCGAATAAAGGTGGTGGACTCGCGCGAACTTTGGCATTCTGTGGAAAGTATTTTCTACGTACACGATGCTATCGGATACCGCGTCGATGACCTTACCCGTATGTTGGCTATATGATCCTCACACGCTGACCAGGTTCATTTTCGTAGATATTTTTTCTCAGCAAAAGCTCGATCCTGGGAAGGAGTTCCAAAACTTCGCTCACGGGATTGCGAGTTACTTTCTTCTCTTCTTTAGGTGTCTCATGTTTTAAACATACTCTTTCGCAGTTCAAGTACTTCCATGATGGAAAGGCTTTGTGGTCTGTGGATTACGTCCGGAGTCTCAATCCCCCCGTCATACCGTACAAGGATGCCAACGAAGACCAAACTATCAAAGTGGAAGATGTTTTAAGATATGAATCTATGGACGACTTGTCCCTTGATGACTGGATGTATGAGGGACATTCCATCGATGATATCCCGACCCATCGCGATGTTGAGCCACCGTTGAAAGACATGTAGGCTCTCCGTTTCGTCTACGCGCCTCTCAGTTTCCGATGTGCTAACGCGGCGCAGTTTGGGACCTTGGCATGGTTACTTTTATGAGGGTGACGGCATCCGAGAGACGGATGGGACGGATTCGATGATGACATTAGTACTCGAGCCTGCTAAAGGCGAGCATGCCGTCAAAGCAATGCATGGTCCAATAGAGGACGTTACACCGTTACTGGATCATGGTTCAAGGGCGACAACGACGTCGTGCGAATCAAGCTCAAGATGACTTTCCAGTCTGCAGTCTGGGCTCCCGTGTATTTCAACGGACGCTTCGATCCAGAACGCGATGCCCTGACCGGTGTCTGGGCCGCATCTGCCGATCTGGAAAACTCCAGTGGTCCAATGGAATTCCGCCGAATTCTATCCCGTTACCTCACCGTATACCCGAGTATCAAGGAACTTTCGGACAACAAGGCCCGTGCCCTATGGAAATTCGCAATTGCCGCAGTGCGAAATGACGTACGTCGGGATCGCTGGTCATGGTTGTACTTTTCCCAGCGGCGAGATGACCGCGAAACGATGATCTCCCTGACGATCCGCTCCCTTTTCTTCGGAACGCCCCCAGGCGAGGAAGAAGTCCAAAAGCTCTGTGCTGCTGTGCAGCGTCTGACACCTGCAGATGCTTGCTTCTACTTTTCCAGAATCAACCGCATACGTGCGTACACTTGGGTGCATGCGTGAGTTCTGAGCTTGGTAAAGGGTCCGCTCGAACGCTAACATAAGTTGAAGAAATGCGTGGTGTGATTCATGTGATGGATGCATCGGCGGTGCTCGGCTATTCTGCCTAGACTGCGCGAACAAGAATACAGAGGCTTACAACGCACTGGATCTTTGCTCCGCGCCCGAGTGTGTCGCTGCGCGTGTGACCAACCGCAAAGACCTCGAGGGTGTGCACGAACCAGGCCACAAGCTCGTTAAAGTTCGTACCGCCGTGCTGAAACGTCAGCACGGACGTGTACATACTGCGGCGCAAAAGGCATTTAAACGCGTAGAACCATTATGCAAGATAAAAGCGTCCAAATGGCCAGAGAAGGAGAGGACCGTATCGAGTGTGAAAGGAGATCTAGAAGCATGATAGGCGACACTGCTCCAGGACCATCACCTCAGATCAGGGGTAGCGAACTGCCTGCATGCGGCAATTGCAAAGGAGCACTTTCTTCCCATTTTGGTATTGTATATTTTGTGAAGGTCAGTCCCCAAGATTACAGGCAAGTCCACCTTAGTCACCAGAGTGGCTGACATGCTATCATCCCGCTCTTTCAGATGATCTCTTCATATGCGACTCATGCGATATGGACGGCGTCCCTGACCTGACGCCCTGCTCAATAAAACATACCGAAGGGCATCATCTGATTCGCTGTATGCCCAATGAGAAGGCCATGGAACGAGATTCTCCGACTGAGCAGCGACTCAAGGTGCTTGAAGAACGATTCGATAATATAGAAACACGGTTAGGTGACCTCGGTGGCAGGATGGGAAATATCGAGCAGCTCCTCCAAAGGCTTGCAAGTAAGATTGGATAGTTGTGGTCATCTTGTTTCTGAGACATTTTAGTATCATATCGAGGCACATACTAGGCTATGCTCAGGCGGAATAAGACGGCGGTCATAACACTCGTGACACAGATCTGTGAGTACGCGGCTGAGCCCGCCAGCTGGCACTGCAGGCTCCTATTTTTCGACTCCGAGTTGATCACGTGAAATTTGCTCCATTGCTGAGTCGTCTAGAGGTCAGAACCTTTTCCTGTACGCAACGTCACGTTCTAGTTTCCGGTCTCCCGATCGACCATGGCCGTTGCAGGATCGTACCTCCCTCACTTGAGGACCAGCTGAGGTGTCCATCTATGTTCGATACCAGCGATGTACGGAATCCCTACTAGGTCCATCTGAACGGCCCTATGAAGACCTTGACTGTCTGCGTACCATCTCGCCAACACTTGTCATGTGCCCCCAACATCGGTTTCTTGATAATCATCGTTCATTCTCTGCAGCATGCAGTCGAGTGTAGTACGCTGCTAGCAGACACGTGAATGCCTCGGCTAAGCATGTACTACTCCTGCTGAGTTACATGTTATCGACCCATCGTGATCACCACGATCCTAGTACAGTAAGTGGTTACAGATTTGTATCACAAGCTACTAATCGAACTGAGACCAGGCCTCAATTTGTGATTCTTACGTGGGCCTTCGTACAGTGTCTAACTCGTGGCACAGTTAAAGTATGGAAGCGTGTCGGTCGCTAACGTTCGGCAGTGCTGGAATATGGCAGGCACTGAGGCACCCCTGGAAGCACCTTTCTTCCATTCGACAACGATGTTCCTGATCAAGCAGAAACGGCACAATAAGACATGTTTGGACACTGTGTCCATCGCAACACCTGCCTGAGGTCGCAGATTAAACCGGAATTGAAAGGCTGTAGTAGACCGATCCATCTCTGTTTGCTGCTGATATGGTGACAGTGATGGAGTCGGATGGACTGACACTGGCACGCATGATGGAGTCCGAGTCCTAGAGAGCCGCCAGCCACGCTGGATTTAAAGTGAAATTTTGTATTGTATACAGTTCATGTCAACTTCACAGGCGCTTCTTGGTACAGGTACCGATCTCCTTTGGTCGTGTTTACTGTAAAAATAGTACGTGCCCATGAATCCATGATGATTGAGCGGGTAGGTTCACCTTGTAGTTCACTGGTTTAGACTCAGACCCCCAAAGTGTATTCAAGGATATTACTGTGCAGTTGCTCGAACCTCAGGATGTCATCGATAACTACTATAATAGATTCTATGGTCCATCATGAATCTAGTTGCCTCGCAACCGTTGGTGGCGACCGGCCCGGTCATCGCAACTACCACTAGCAAGACCACTAGTCAAACTAGCGCTAAAAAGGCAGGGTGATACAATTCAATACAGTACCCGCTCCATCGGCGGTCCACAACTTGTCTGCCTGGGCTGACAAACTCCAGTAAATCCCATCCTCAGGCTACAGAAGGTACTCACAGAATTATCAGCATGAAGCTATCCATTGGCGTGGCGATAGCATCAATGCCAGTGCCAGGTTGCCAGTGTGCCCGTACAGTATTGTATAGGCGCTCCACAGCTATTATATCCACCGTACCGTATCTTTCGTTCTGTGGACACGACAAGGCTCGGCGCTCATTGTGCCTTACGTGACACGGCCCAGGTTAGATATAACAGCCGTCTTCCTCTCCTGTGGCCACTCCGTCCCTGGACTCACTACCTCGCCCTTACTTCCCCGCGCCGCCGCTGTTGCCGCCTGACACCAGATCCCTGTCTCCCAGGTGAAGGCTTTTTTGCACCGTACCCATGCCATTCTCTCGTTTGTTGAGGAAGCTCAGTCACCCAAACCTCGCGCCTCCTGCTTCTACAGATGCAGAGAACGGCCCTTCCGCTGATGACCCTGGAGGTCAACCTCAGCGCCGACAGTTCGGCGAACCAGCGCGCACCATGCCCCGTCCTTGGAGGAGGAAACGACCGTCGACGGCCGGTGGTTCTGTCATATCCCGGCAGACGTCTACACCACTCTTGATACCCAAGGCTGAAAACCCTACACCGCAGGGCGGAGTACGTAGAATGCCTTTCCGAAGCCCCTTCCCCCCGATCCGAGTGTCTTCCTGACTAATCTGGCTATCGTATCCCCACCTGAAACGCAAGACAAGCTCGCCGAAGCGTGGGAGGCAGTCAAGGATGAGCCAGAGGTTGTCGACATTAGTCGGAGCTTGATACTGTTGGTCTGTACTTACCCTAGACTTCTTTCTCGCTGTAATCTGATCTTGGCACCAGATGACGAAGTTGATACAATACAAAAGGACGCTCAGCCGTTCTTACCCGTCATTACAGCAACTGTCGCGGCTGCTGCACAGTCTGGCATTGGCAAGGCCATAAAGGACCGAATCGACACATTTTCAGAGGGTATGCCAGTTCTCATGAACGCCCTAGATGAATTGAAAGCCGTGCATCCATTTATCGGCGGTGAGTTGATCCAATGACGTGCGTCCACGTGGGGTGACCGCAAAACTAGTTGTTGTCCTGGCATTCAAGACGGTTTACACCTTGGAACAAAAGCGCCGTGACAATAATAAGAAGATTGTTTCACTCTACGTTGGAATGAAGGACATGATGGGCGCATTGCTCCTGTACGTGTTCCCTTCTACCCATGGTTGTCCACTTCGCTTAGATCTCGCAGCCTCAAGGATGTGGAGAATGACAAGGCTATCGCACCCGATGGCACAAAGATCGAGGATCGGCTGAAATCACTTGTTGAACGCACTGCGGATGACATTAAAACCTGTTCGAATGTCTGCGATGCCTACATGAAAAAGAGGCTTCTTGCCAAAGTGTTGCTAAGTTCACTGTGGGATATGAAGCTGCTCGACTTCGTGGAACTCTTTGCCAAGCGTCGCCGAGAATTCGAGTTCGAGTTGAGGATGCACACAACCAAGGGCGTCGATATGGCCAACGGTAAACTTGACGCCATCGGGGACTCAACGAAGGAACTCAACGAACAGTTCGGATATCTCTACCTTCTTTTAGGCTATGCACTAATTTCATGGTGGCAGGATGGATGCTATGAAGACCTGTTTGAGCAATTAATCAGCCCGGAGCAGAAACTGCTATCGGACCTCATAAATGCCAAAGGTGGCGTAACCGTTCTCCGGAACAACGACAAGGTGTTGCTTGATCTTGAGAAAACCGCGAGCAAAGCATCGGGTCCACCCAGCGTCGAAGGGCATGGCACGTGTCAGGATGCCGATCTGGAGGTTGGTAGTCTCAGAGAGGACATTCTGGAGGACCCGAACGCTGCGGCGGAGAAGAATTGGGCGATGTTCTCCCGCAAGTTCGAAGCGCAGAAGAATCAAATTATCGACGAACTCACGCTTGTTGTAAAGCGGGAGAGTGACCGGGTCATTCGGGAACTGAATGGTAAAGCCCATGAACGTATCCGAGACCGGGTAGGTTTTCCCTGCTCACCGCGTCGTTCGGCCTATGACCGCTCTCTGCTATTCTGTAGTCAATTCATGGGCTCTGGGTAGAAATGGTAGATGAGATGGTATCTTTCTATAGAATGCACGAGGCTGACGACCGATGAAGGGTTGGCGAGGGAATGTCAAGGCTCGACACTTGTGCTCGCCCTTCGAGACTATTACCTTGAGAAGCTCTCCACAGAAACTGAAGGCGTTCCAGATATGGGTGTCAGTGCAATCAGTAACTCGATCAACCCGGATGCGTGGGCAATAAAGTACATCGATGTTATATGGGTGCAACCGATTTTAGAGGCATTTGATGATGACGCATCGGGGTTCATCACTGTCTCCGAGGTGAATCAGTTTACGAGTTCTCGGCCGGTCGACTGGAGGTGAGTGCCTCGTTACTCATGACAAATACAAGCTCATGAGTTTAAGCCTGCCTCATTGGTTGGCGTTCTGGGCTGTTGGT
>WTXL01000231.1:0-31677 GCA_022376525.1 Russula vinacea | reverse complement strand
CCCACCTGGGGTCGCTGCTTCGTTGTAAGGTCATATCACCTCGCCACCTAAGGCCAATGAGCAACAAGCGGCAGGAGCTTAACAGGATGGGTGCAATCCGGATATACGACTTGCCTCTGCCGATCTGGTCTACTTCTTTTACGGCCGCCCCTAAACACGTTCCTAATATCAGTTTTCAATGAGCCCAAACGAGAGACTCTTCTCACTGCACAAGAAGGTCCGTGATGATTCTGGATTATCAACGCGTTCGAGAACGTCAGAGGAGACGGTCGTGTCTCCCCGTCGTGAGTAGCGGACATCTCCGTAACTTATCATGTGGATCCGGCCTCTGCGAAGCAGCCTCATGCAAAGCTCTTTCAGGGTAATGTCACAAGCAGTCACTCTATGATGGTTCGCTGGTTGCATATGGCGCGTGTGTAGTAAGAAACTGCGAAATCGTTTCATCGCGAATTTACAGTAGATGACCTCGTTGGAGATATTGCGCAATTATTTTGGTAATTATCACGCCTAATTCTGTGAATCCATCTAGACGATGTGTAAATGACAGCCGTTGGAGTGGTGGAGCCCAGTATGAACAGGTGTGAGTACAAGGATGGCGAAATGCGTACCCTTTTCCTTCAAGTCCTTCGTATCGCCTGACAGGTACCACCCGTTCGTTGGCCAGGTCATCCACTACCTCGGGCGAGCGCACGAATGGTTTTCACCAGTAGAAGTTCAAAGCACCGACTCGGACTTGATGCGCTTGACGTGCCGCTGCTGACTCACTGCCGCAGCCTAAGATAGGAGTGATCTTCGGAAGTGGTGATTGGGCATGCGCATTTTCAAGTCGGAACATCGGAAGTTCGGAACACACCCTGGGGTATGTTCGCATGTGAACTTCACACGAAATCATTAATCCGCGGAGCGAAGTCAGCTAAAAATCAACACGGAGCTAGGAGCCACTTTGCACCGCCGATCTAGTCCCACATATCCCACGTACTCTGTGACGTGTCCTCTCTCATTAAAAGCACGTGGTTTCGTTATCAACGTAAGAACCCTGGGTGTAGACATCCGCCTAGATGACGGGACTTCCAAGCTAGATAAAGGTTAACTACCGACGAAGAGCGGAGCAGGTCGTAGAGCGGAAACATCCATATACTTACCTCTCACAAAGATTAGCTTTTATAAGAACGACATTGCATGATGAATCTCATTGAGTAAGTGGTCGGTATCTGACAAAGCCTAGGGTAGATCACTGCGTCCGCTTTCTATGATCTTGAGGGCCAGCAGTGCATAAATATCCTTGCCAAGAAAGGCATCTACTAGTAGTAGCCGTTCATTGCATAAGGTATTGTGGGCAGTGGGATGACGAACTCAGTGTTCTGCAGTGGTGCCTCCATCAACACTGCCATCTTGGACCATTCTGAAACAACGGGAGAGACAAGGCCCTGCGCAGCAAGGATGAGGTTTTTGAAAGTCGCAGAGTAGTCGTCGTAGCAGTGATTAATCATTTGAGCTCGCTGGAAAACTGAGGCGTCCATATGTACCGAGGGCAATGGAGGGCCATCGCGCTGGTGGAGACCGATTACGAAAGATGTACACGTGACACGTTGACACGCCTTACTCCGTCTTGAAGCCGTCCACCGTCCACATTCCACTGGGTACACTACAGACAGTAGAAAAATCAACCGCAGCACGGCCCGGGTCATTGATGCATATTGATGAGCAAGTCGCTCTTGCCGAGCTTGGAAGAAATTACTTTGTTCTTTCTCTTCATGCATGCCTTTACAATACTGAGAACTACTGTACTACCTCATCACGGTATAAGGTACACGAGGGTTTTTCGACTTGGATTTTTTATTACTCATTATTGAAATAGGATTACCTCCCTGGAGGTAGCGGATGGCGTTCTAATTGCCAATTTTTTGAGACTATTCCGCAGCGCGTACAACTTGGCACAGAGGCGGTCACCTTATGATATGAGAGGTCGTAATTGCCAATGTCATCCGGGCACCAGAACGCGCCATATCAATTACATCTGGGAATGGGTCCGTAGCTCTGAGCAGCCTGCATTGTGTTGGCTGAACCTGAATGGCGTCGCGGGCTTGCATCACCCACGAACTCGCAGAAACTCGGCACGCAAACGACGGTGGTGCGGTTTCGCGCATTCTGGGTATCAAAAGGTCTCCACGTTGGAGGTTAACCTTGAGGAATCGTATCCGAAATCACCGAATACTGTCCTTCATGAGGCGGTGATGATAGGTGTCTTGGTTGTTGTATCGTCAGGCCGTCGGTACAGTCCTGTCAGCCAAACTGAGAAGAGCGTAAATGACAACCGTATCAGCAAATTGTGCCCTTCTCAATGCAGATAGCGATATTGCAGATAGTGCCATTCAAGCACTTCTAGAGAATCTAGGTACATCCTCGTCCTGTATCGTATTTGCGGCGGGCCATCATAGTTTCATCATGCATCCCTCCTTCCACGGTTATAGTGTCACCTCGCGAGAACGGTGCCCATCAGGCTTGCCATCAAGTCAGTTTATCCGATCCACACTACCCAGCTTGGCTCGCGATGTTTGTCCTTGATGGGAACTTGAGGAGGACATGTTTAGGATGGCAAGTCTATGGGATTTCAATACGTCCGCATTCATAATGTAAGAGGCAAACACATGTTACAGCAAGGTGTTAGAGACATTGAAGCTCTTAGAATCGTTGGAGGCTAAGGCTTTGATGGGACTCTGTAAATAATCCTCACATACAACGCTCCCTTCACATGCTTCACATACGTCTGTTTTCGTTCCGACGTGTGACGATCCAGCTACCCTGAATCTGAATCGTGGCTCGAGGCTTCAAGGAACTGTACGCGTAACCCAGAACGGCAACGATCGCAGTCCTCGGCATCTCGCCTTCTCGGCAGGCTTGTCTCTCCTTTGTTGCACATTGTCAGCATTGCTTACCCAGTGTTCGAGATTACCCTCGCGGCGGTACCGGCGCTGTTGTATCTAAGATGCCCATCGCGCTGGGGTGCCGCGGGGTGTTTTGGATTCCATCACATTACTCAGGATCGCTAACCTCCGTCCGCTCTACCTCTTTACTTCTTTACTGGAAAATGTTGATGAGTTATCAAAATGTTGACGTACCTCATCCTGGCCCCGAGCTGTTCACGGTCTAGCGCAGACACCCGTTTCCTCAAAAGGTCACAGCATCTTCAAGTTCGCGACGCGTTTCGGATTGCGAGGGCGGCACACGCCATGAAGTGTTCGTGGCGCAAAGTGGTGTAAAGGGGCAGTTTATGGCCAACCGCTGTTTGGATCCGCTCGCCATGCGTGTGTGAAGGCGTTGGGCAAGGCGTTGGGTGTATGCTCCTGTGAAAGCGTCACTTTAAGCGTGTCCGGTGATGCGGTAATGAAGATATGCGAATAAGATAGGAGAACTTAGCAAGAATGGCCTGAGTTGTGTGTTTTATGCATTATCCCCGGGCGCGCCAATGGGTGTAGGCGGAAAGTGAATCGGGTCTTTCCGTCATGGGGCTCTGTGAACGCGGTTTTGGTAGACCAGTTAAGACCAGGGAAGTATGCAGTGACTCCGGTGAGTGATGCCAGCATTCGACGCACGGCACGGTGGATTCCTTGGTCTTCTTTTTCTAGTCCTTGATGGTATGTGATTCCTTCACTTCAGTGAGGTCAGTCGTGTGGATTGCTTCAAATCATCATCAAATGTGTTGTTTAAGCCCACGTGTAAGACAACGCGTCATTGGGTGGCTGTGATTATATAATGATCATCGCCTCCCATCTCCCGTCCTTCGTCCAGGCCTCACGCGCGGTCCGCCGAGAGTGCAGCCGGTACAACTTGTTGATCTGCATGTTCTCGTTCTCTCCTCTACTCGTTCACCTCACTGTGCTGGCGCTTAGGTGACACATAATTATTATTGGGACCAATATGTCGAGATTGGCATCACCCTGCTCGGCTCAGTATTAATTAATGCATCGCATCGCCGGGCTTTCGGTCGGTCGCTTTATAATCCATACAGTCAACACTGCCATCGTTCCCTTATCGCGTCCACACCAACCTTTTGGTGATTCCGGTGTCCCGGGTACCTTGTCGGGTACACCCCCGTGTCTGGTTAGACCCAGCAGAGGTGCCAAAAGGTGACCAGATGGCACACTACACGAACGTGAACGAAAAGGTGATCATGGTCGGCATCCACTGGGCACCGCCGAACCTCGTATGGTCACTCCGTGTTGAACTCATACTAGTCAATTTGGGCGGTGCCGCCGACGCGGTGAATCAAGCCAGATATACGGTGTGGCACACGGCATCTTTGACGCCGTATAAAGAATGGGATGCGCAGCAATAGCCAGGCACTAGGAGGTATTAGCCGCATTCATCGTGAGAAAGGGAACAAGGGGGTGAGCGAAACGACACTGGTGAGTGACGGTTCTTCCGGCGGAGCGTTCACACTAAAATACAAGGTTTGAAGCAGAGGAGATTGCAGAAGATTACAGAGTTACAACAAACACGCTAAACGCTGTGTCTGTTTCCCATTATCCAACCCGCTCTCTAGGTCATGAGATGGCTAATGAAAGTTTGGGTCATTCACAGAGCCCCCAAATGCATGCATGCACCGTTTGGCATGGCGGGACGCTCATCAACGTACGTGATGCCTCAGGCCCATGATGGACCGTTGTGCCGCGCGCTGCGAGAACGTGGAACGCCGCTTTGCGAGTCGGATTTGGGTTGAGAGCTATCCTTTGATAGGAATGGCATGTGAGATATGACATACCCCTACAATCCCGAATGGGTGGTTGAAATTACGCTTTCCCAGGAGGTGCCATGAATTTATCGCGCTTCGAAGGCATCACGCGAAACAATACTAATTCGGTAACGGGAGGCCAATACAGAATGGATATCGGGGCCTCTCCAGGAGGTATAAGAGGGAAGGAAAACATACCACACAGAACCCGACAACTTGAAGTTGAAGGCAACGGAAAGGACTAGCAAATCCCTCAGCCGCTCATTACTCCCACCCCCGCTCCCTCTCTGCAAGTTACGCACACCTTCGTAGTCTCCGACGCCTCCCAGCGCCCTGACCTGACAAGATTTTCCAAGCAGGGAACTCTATGGAAAGGCGAGACGTTCGATTCTTGAGTCTCTCACCCAGTGAACTGCACTCTACAGTGGAGTGCGTCTCCTTCAGCGAAAGAACAGATGTACCGAATATCGGGCGCTCGCACTCGCAGCTTCGAGATCTATTTTCGGATAATTATTTCCGTTTTCAGGTATGACTTTGATGGACAATTGTGCCAGTAAACACTGATAAATACCTGTCCTCTCCACTCAGGCAGCACGTCATAGCTTTCTTTTACACCCCGATTTCGAACCATGGAATTGGCCATTGGCTGCCAGTCCAACGGCGCTATCACCCGGACAGATATTGGAAGCCGGCGTTCAGATGACTCTCGCTCCCGGTATGTCCGACGATGGGAAATTGGGAGATAACATTAGAACATTTGGGGAAGACCGAATTCGTGCAAGTGGCTCACTGCCAAGACCCGGCCGGGTGAGTGAGCGCCGTGCAGAAAATACACACACACTTGCTAACATTGATTAATTAGCGCATCACGGATCAGGAAGGTTTCCCTCAAGGAACCAACTCACCATTCAATCACTGGAGGGGAACGACGTCCAGCTCCATAATCTCAACCTCGCTGCATCTTATGGCCGATCATCACACGTAGTATCACCACAGCAGTTGGAATACACGTCTGGCACTCACTCATTCGAACACCATTCGGGCCAAAGAGTCGAAGTTCCAGAGTTCGGCGAGTTTCAATTCTCAGAAATAACGCAGGATTCCAAGAACAACGAAATGGATTCCAAGGAGTGGCCCTGCCATTACGATGGTTGCGATAAAAGCTATGGAAGACGCCAGGAGGTTATCCGGCATATAAGAGAGAAGCATGCGATCCTACCCAAGTGCTCCATCTGTGGTATCGAGTTGACCCGGGCAGAGAAGATAAGGAAACATCTCTTATTCAAGCATCGACGTTATTTCACAAAGGAAGAGCGCCAAGAAATTAGTTTTTTGCGAGGCCTGGATAACACGATCGACTTTCTCAAGAAATGGGAAATTACAAGGCTCTAGCACTAACGAGCGATGAGTGTGGGTCCCTACTTTACCCCAACCCCTTCTCTGGCTAACTTCCTGAAGTCATCAGCAAAGGATTAGCGGAGGGGGGGGAGTTGGGTTGAACGAGTTGACATGCACGAGTTGACATGCACGACGCGGGATGCAGATGACTTGGATTTGTAGGTTTCTATCATAATTGGGTCTGTAGGATAGTTGTTTGGGGGACGTGTACTGAAGGCCTGTGCGTTAGTCGATCAAGTAAATTCTGCTGTATTTCATCAGGGCAATCGTGATACCATGGACTCGAGGGAGCAGGAGGGCTCACACGTCTTGGTGTCTTCCTCGCCGTCCATTTATGGACGGCTGAGCACTTGAGTGCAGCTCCGGCAGGCCAACTGGAATACTGATAAGGGTCGTCACTGTTATTTGCTGTCGTCTCTTATGAGCATTATCAGGGTATTTGTGACGGCCGACTGCAGTGGGATGCGAGGGGAGGGGGGGTCGCATGAGCAAGAGGATGATGCGGCGATGCCCGATGGGAAGTAGTGTGCGGTATTTTCCAGGTCCGAGGTTCGAAACGAAATAAGAGAGTATACAAAAGGGATACAAGACCTCCGGCTCGGAAGTACTAGAAGCTGATCGTTGTTAGCACGGATGATGCAGGGATGGAGAGAGAGACATTATTCGCTTTGTCGTAATAAAGGCACTGATGCGTTGGAGTCTAGAGCCATAGTTCTAGACGTGGTTTACCCCGCCAAGTGCCAGTGATTTGTGGTAGGTTATCTCAGTAGATTTTCATTATCTTACGCCTTAACCCAAATTGCGTTGCCTGGCAAGCCTACTAGTGATATTATTATTCATGCAGTCATGTCCCAATCTACAGTAAATCCATTCCGGACATAACGGGTACAGGTATCGTACGGAGATAACACTTTGCCGTGGCACTGTAACTTCCTAAAACCTTTTGAGTAATATTGCGCCGCCACACTGCTGCCGCTCAAAATAATAGTGCTGAAAGAAACGGTCTTCGAGTGGCGTGCGTCACGATGGCCCCTTCACTGAGCGCTCTTTATCGGGTCGCCCCTTTGGCTTTCGTGCACAGAAAATTAGTGCTAGTACGAATGGAAGACGGCTGTGGGAAGATAAATCTAGAGGCCATCAGCTCAGATCAAACGACGAACAAATGTATTGTCATACCCAATAGTATCCACCACGATCCCATCAGTATGCTTTAATGGGCTTGTCCTCGAACTCTCCTTCAAAAATATAACCCATTAGCCGTCGCCTCGGTGTCTCGTCATACCGTTAGCTTACAGAGGAGTGAAGACGTGGCTGACTCGGATGTCCCCCAACGCTGACGAACACCTGCTTCGTTGTCGCGGGGTCCGGTTTTTACCACCAGGGACCAACGTTCGTCGCCGGAAGCGCCAGCGAGGCTATGTCACCTGGATGTCTGGGCCCCACAAGACCATAAATGCAGGAGTCAGCTGCAACCCGGAAATCTGACCGGCCAACTGGGGCTGTGATCTCCTTTTTTACGGCACGTTCTCGCCATCTCCACACACGTTCCTAATATCAGTCTCTGAGGATCATGGAGAAACTGGGGGCTGCAGAAAATGCCAGAAATTACCCCAAAATAAGAGACTTACCTCATTGCACGACCAAATAAAGAGAGCCCACGACGATTGTGGGATTATCGGTCTGAAGCAACATCACCGCCGACAAGTTCAGATCATCACAAAACTCGGAGACGTCTCTCTTAGTCATGAATACATCTCCCGCCGGTACCTAACAACATCATGTCAACATGGTTATCAGCCCCTGAAAAGTAGCCTCGTGCAATGCTCTTCCAGGGTAATGTCACAGGAAGGGCTCACTCTGGTATGTTCACCTGGTTGCATACAGCGCTTGTGTAAGAAATCTCCTTGGAAATCTCGAAAAATCGATTTTTCACGAACTTACAATACGAGGCTTGATACGAGGGATGATCTTTAAGAACAAAGTTTAGCTAACACCCCTGATCCGTGACTCCAACTAGACGAAGGGTAAATTATTGCAGCCATCACCAACTCAGGGTCCTACATACCAATGACTGGGACGAGCTCCGAATCCGAATCCCCCCCCGCCCCGCCCCCCGAGAAAAGCACCCTTAGCCTAGAGGGCTGCAAAGAACCCCGTATGCAGTATGAGCAGGTGTAGAAGTCAAGGATAGACCAATGACACAAACCCGTACCATTTCCTCTCAGGCCGAGGTCATTCGTACCGCCTGATCAGTTTTGGCAGCCCGTTGTCGTCTCGTCCGACCCGTCAACAGGCTTTTGTCAACATCCACGAGCCATCGGACCCATTTTGCGCAGCGGGCGTTTAGCCAATACTCATGACGTGTTGCAGCTCTCGAGTCATGATTAACCTTCGGGGGTGTTGACAGTATCACTTCGGCATGTGGACAATGTAATACTTGCAAATCAATGTGGTCAGTAAATTTTTTAGCGTAGATGGAGTGGAGCTCACTTCTCATTCGTCGTACGCAATATATTGAGCCCAACTACCATCGCAATGGCAGCAAGGCGTGGCGGTGCGTGCCACGCGTCCTCATAACTCCTCGGTCTATTTCACCAGCTGTACAAGAATTTTTCCCGTCACGGAAGATTCTACAGTAGAAGTGTGGAAAACGCACCGGAATGATGTCCGAGATGACATATACTAGGACCACAATGGTGTTCTCTAGTAGCCAGAGTTGCAGCGCGTCTTCCAGTCTCCCAAATTACTTGCGACTTGCGAGTTGAACGGCATCTTGTGCCAGACAACACTTTGACGATTCCTTGTAGGAAGACTGCAAGGAAGACTGGCACCTGCTGCTATATTTGAAAACACACAAATATGTGGCTAACAGGCATCGGAGGGCGGCAAGTGATAATGGGGGAGCAAGGTCACGGTCTTGAGCGGGGGCGTTACGTGACTCCAAAGAGAAGGAGGGGGGTGAGAGCAGGGGGCACGGAACAGATAGCTCTGCACTGACTGTACAGTAGAGAAAGGCAAGTCCACGAGTCGCATGACGACCAGAACTCGCAGGTATGGCATTTATTTGTACGCTTTGTTATTAATACGACAGCTGGCACCTCCAAATATCTGTAGACGCGCAGTGGCACGATTCACGAGCCAGGGCAGGTTGTGGGTTTCTGCGTAAATGATGGCATTGCAAAGCGGGATGAAGTTATCAAACTACGGACGAAAGCGGGGTCGGTGGTCGAGCGGAAGCGGGAGAGTCACTGCAGATGGCAGGGGGACTGGTGGATGCACACAATGCTCTCCACCTTCGAGTTCCAAGTTCGGTTCAAGTATATCAGATACGATCATACGAAGACTTGCCAGTGCCAGTTTTTGATTCCCTTCAACGGTGCCTCAAAAATGGCGTACTGCATCACTAGTCATCGTAGAAAATGTGTGTGTACAGTTGATTCTGAATACCTTGGCGAGAGCCAAGAATTCTATTTCTTTTTGCGGCGTCTTTCCGGTTCCGAGAAGATCACGTGTGGTCTCGGTCTCGGTCAAACGCCTTGTCAAACACGTACCAGAAAAGCAGTTCTGTGTCCTACACAGGCTACACTTCCAATACTAAGTTAGCATGGGTGTCAGACCAGCAAAACATCAATGTGAGAAACCGCAAAATTGCATCATTTTCATTGGCTAGGAAAACGGACTGTGAGCGCGTGAGCGCTTAACTCCTTGCTTAACTCTTGCTTAAACTTGCAAGTCTCACTGGCGTCGGCTTCGTAGCGAAAGTTGAAACCATTCGAACCACCAACTTGGATTTGTTTGCATTTGACCGTGGCAAAACTAAAACTCGCATCCGTGCCTGGTGACCGCGGTGAGCTTCTACTTCCAAGCTGGGAATGTTTTTGTGTTCGTTTTGGATACTCATTTGTCCGTCTCCAGTCAGACCTGGCGTCACTGTACGGAATATTTCCAACCAGTTGTTCTCTTGAAATCCTGCCTTTATACTCCCCTAATTGCATCGGCCATCTCCACGAAATGGCAGGAATACTGGCTCGATGTCTCTACTGCTCATAAGAGACGGCCTCAAAGAACAACACTCATGTAGATTTCCAATCTATCTGCCCGAACCGCACTCAAGTTTCTGTTCAGCCGCCCACCAATTGAAAAACAGGGAAAAAGTGAGCCCCTCTCACTCGAATCCATGGTCACCCTTGACTGAAATTACCCAAAACGAGATCACACGAGAGTCGAGTAGAAATTACTGGATCGAGGACAACAACAAACAGGCGCAAGTTTTCAACACACGCTCCTCAAATACCTATCCTACAGACTAGATTATAATGGAAACCCCACAAATTTGAGTAACCCGCAGACTGCTTCATGCATGGTCGACTCGTTCAACTCATCGCCCCCCTCCGCTAATCTTTTGCTGGTGATTTCAGGAGGTTAGCCAGAGAAGGGGCCAGGGTGAAGAAGGGACCTACCCTCATCGCTTGTTACTGCACTGGAGCCTTGTAATTCCCATCTCTTGAGAAAGTCGATCGTGTTATTCAGACCTCGCAAATGGCCAATTTCTTGACGCTCTTCCTCAGTGAAATGGTCTCGATGCTGGTATATGAGATGTTTCCTTATCTTCTCTGCCCGGGTCCACTTGATGCCACAAATGAAACACTTGGGTAGGGTCTCATGCTTCTCTCTTATATGCCGTCTAACCTCCGGGCGTCGTCCATAGCTTTTATCGCAACCATCGTGTTGGCAAGGCCACTCCTTGGAACCCATTACGCTATTCTTGGGGCTCTGTACAATTTTTATTTCTGGTATCCATTGGGATTCGCCAATCTCTGGAGCTTCGATTCTTTGGCCCGGATGGAGTTCGAAAGACGACTCTGAGTGAGTGTTTGGCATGTGTCCTAACTGCTGTGGCGATACATGTGATGGTTGACCGTGGGACGCAGGGCAGAATAGGTTGGGGTTACGGAGCCGGAAGCCGTTTCCGTTTCCCTGATTGATCGTATCTTGAAGAGAATCTCCCCGATGCGTACACTGATTAACTCAATGTTAGCAGGGATGCGTTTCTTTTTCTCCATGGGGCTCACTCACCTGGCCGGGTCTTGAGCGAATCTGATCATTCGCAGATGCTCTAAACTCATCTTCCAAATTCCCATCGGACACACCAGAAGCCCGAGGGAGAGTCATCTGAACGTCGGCTTCTGGAATCTGCCCAGGCGATAGCACCGTTGGCCTGGTCGCTAATAGCCAATATAGTTCCTCTTGAAGAGGGTGCAAACGAACGCCATAATGTGCTGCCTGAGCGGGGGCGGGTGTATATCAATGATTGCTGGCGCAATTGTCCATTCAAAGTCATACCTGATTACAGAGCGGATGAAAAGAATTACACGATAACAAATTTGGGCGTCGCGAGTCCGAGTGTCCGATTCTCGGTGTATGTATACTTTCTCCGAAAGAGTTCCACTCAATGGCAGCGTGTGGCTCACTGAAGCCTTGTGGGAGATCCAAATTTTGAACGTCTCGGGCTTCCATTGAGCTCTTTCTTTCAGGGAAAACTCGTCGAGGCCAGGGTTTGCCACACGCCCAGTGGTGAAGACGCTTGGGGGAAGGGGGGTCCGAGAGTACGTAGATGTGCGTAATTGTCGAAGAGGGGTAAGGATTAGAGGTGATGAGTGGTTGAAGGGTTTGTTACTCTCTTCCGCTGCATTCAAGCTGTCGCCTTCCATACAGTATTCTGCTCCTCTCTTATAATGCTTGAGACAGCCTTTGTTATGGCATCGCGTTGCCAAATTAATGTTGTAACGTACGAGTGCGAAATATCATGGCACATGCCTGGGAAAGCATGGTCTCTACAACCCATTCAGTCCGTTGGTGTATGTCACACATCACAAGCTATCCCTATCCAAGAGTGATCCGCACCCCAGATTTGACTGCCCGAGTCGTGCAGTACCGTGGCACAACGGTTCGCCCTGATGGCCGCGAGGCGTTAGTGAGGCATTTACGTACCATGACCACATTTTGCGGAAAGTGCTGTTGGCATTCTAGAACGGCCAGCAATGGAACAGGAGTAGTGTAGGGGTGCAGCCCCGCATTTGAAATTTTAAAAAATTATACCTCGGTAGGCCGATATGTCTGCGTGCGGGGGAGCGAAGGAACCCATTGTACTGCACACGAAGTTCTTCAGTTGGGCCACGGACAAGTCAGTACACGTTGTGTAAAATTTGACATGGACGCGCGGTGTCTTGTACCGTCGACGTGGGAGTGCCATTAGACCAACTGTACTGCACAGGACGCAAGTTGACAGGAGGGCCTTAGTCAACGGGCGGGTCAGTACACGTTATGTGAAAACCGTTACGGATGGTGGCGTCTTGCACTGCCGATGCAGTCATACACCATGTACCGAACTCTGCGACGTACCTTCCTGTCTTTAGGAATACGGAACACATAGTTCTGGACAGCAAGGCAAAGCCGTAAAGGGGGCTCCGCGGGTCGCATGACCCACCACCAGAACTCTGGGGTTGGCATTTATGGGACTCCGTTTATTTCGTCATCAATACGATAGCGTGTAAATAGACGCGCAGCAGCGGGGCTGTTAGTCGAGCGGGAAACATCCCATACCGTATACCAGGGTAGTCTGCCTCACAAAGGTTAGATTTTCCAAGGACATCATACGGGAAAATGAAACATGCACGACCGAGTTTCCTTTTCCAAGCAACAAGCAAAGACTGAGCCATCCCTAGAATTTCATAAAGAGTAGAAGACTCGATGTGATGGTCGGAATTTGAGGCATCCTAGGGCAGACTGCGGCATCCGAGTCCACTTGTTAGGCTTCTATACTCCAGAGGGCAGCAGTGCATAAAAATCCTTGCCAAGCGACAGTTCCAGCCGTTCAATGGATGAGGCACTGTGGGCGGTGAGATGACGAAACTTCACGAAAGGCAGTGTCATTCTGATGTTTCCATCAACCCCTGCCATCGGATTGATGACAAGACAATTATGAAACGACGGGAGAAACTGGGCCCTGTGCGCAGCAAGGACCATGAGGTATTGAAGCCGCAGTAAGTCATTGTGGCAGTAGTTGCAGTAATTACTCGGGTTCGCCAAGAAGCGCAGTGATCTCGGGCGCGTCCATAATTCATGGAGCAGGGCGCCGGAAACGGTACCCAATTTGGGATGTACAGCCAAATTCGTTGCCGGCACGGACGGCTATCAAATGGGCGGGGTCAGCCTCAAAAGGGCCCTGAATCTTTTCCTCTCGCCAGGATTCAGCACTTTTACCTTTACCTTTCCCTTCATCTTAACCACCTTTCTTCCTACTCAACGTTCATCAACTATGGAGGACGAAGTTGCCGCTCTTGTTAGTCCCCCATCATATCGCATAAAATCACCTCCTTAATCGGCCATCACACACCCAGGTTATCGACAACGGTTCTGGCATGTGCAAAGCCGGCTGTAAGTACTCCGCTGAGATTTTATGGCTCAGGTCCATAACTCGTCCATCCTTCAGTTGCTGGTGATGATGCTCCCCGCGCCGTCTTCCCGTAGGTTACGGGTTGGTTATGACCAGGTAGCATTATCTTAACGCTCTGTCAACCATGGCAGATCCATCGTTGGTCGCCCTCGCCATCAGGGAGTGATGGTGGGCATGGGCCAGAAAGACTCTTATGTCGGGTTAGTGGTCATCGATATATCTTTTCCCGTCGTGTGACCTCGATACTGCAGAGATGAGGCGCAGTCGAAGCGCGGTATTCTTACTCTAAAGTACCCGATTGAGCACGGTATCGTCACCAACTGGGATGATATGGAGAAGATTTGGCATCACACTTTCTATAACGAGTTGCGCGTTGCACCGGAAGAACACCCTGTCCTTCTTACCGAGGCTCCACTCAACCCCAAGGCAAACCGAGAGAAGATGACGCAGATCATGTTCGAAACATTCAATGTGCCTGCCTTCTACGTGCAGATTCAGGCCGTTCTTTCGCTGTATGCCTCTGGTCGTACGACGGGTATTGTGCTGGACTCCGGTGATGGTGTTTCGCACACCGTCCCGATCTACGAGGGTTTCGCACTCCCCCATGCCATCTTGCGCTTGGACCTCGCTGGTCGTGATATCACTGAAGCCCTCGTCAAATACCTCACAGAACGCGGCTATCCTTTCACGACCTCAGCGGAGCGTGAGATCGTTCGTGACATCAAGGAGAAATTGTGTTACGTCGCCCTCGACTTCGAGCAGGAGCTCCAGACGGCTGCCCAGTCTTCTGCGCTCGAAAAAAGTTATGAGCTTCCCGATGGTCAGGTCATCACCATTGGTAATGAGCGGTGAGTATTCTGTCAGTTTTTGTGGACTCAATCTAATGCCATTTAGGTTCCGTGCGCCCGAGGCTCTTTTCCAGCCCTCGTTCCTTGGTCTCGAGGCCGCTGGTATCCATGAGACCACGTAAATAACGATTCACTGTTACTTTGATCGTGTGTTGAGCCCAGATATATCACAGGTATAACTCCATCTTCAAGTGCGACCTCGACGTCCGTCGCGACTTGTATGGAAACGTAGTCCTTTCTGGCGGCACGACCATGTTCCCCGGTATTGGAGACCGTATGCAAAAGGAGCTCACGGCGCTCTCTCCAGCGAGCATGAAGGTCAAGATCGTTGCTCCTCCCGAACGCAAGTACTCTGTATGGATCGGCGGCTCTATTCTCGCGTCCCTTAGCACGTTCCAAAACCTCTGGTGCTCAAAGCAAGAGTATGATGAATCTGGCCCCGGCATCGTACACCGCAGTACGTATCTGATGTCTTGTTTGTTTATCCTTGGATGTCTAACTAATATCCCTCCTACAGAGTGCTTCTGAGCAAGTACGCGTGTGCATGCATTTTTGGTAGGAGCATCTTTGGCTTACGTGCTTCGATACGGGCTTCGTTAACGTTTCCTTACGCATACATACTTAGTTCTCTTCTGCTATAGTGGTGTATAGCCGATTGATAGAAAATTGAGAAGTATTTCATGACTTTTGTTTGTTCCGAGATATCCGACTTGAAATTATGGCTTATTTTGTGAGATGAAGTTTGTACGTTGTGCTTCAGTTGAAGTCCCCGAAGTTGAAATGGGGTACCTTTTCCTCAGTGTGGTTGGCGGAACCACCATTCCACGAGGCCGACGTCTCCTCAGTATGGTAGATGACGTATCAATGGCCGGCATTATGAAATATTCCTGATTAAACCGATGGTAAAGAGTGAGAGGAAAAGATGAAATTTGACGACATGACAGATTGAGGGACGAGCGAGACAGAGGCGTAGTCGCCACTGACTCGCCAGACGACTTTGGCGCACGTGGGCTGCGGAGAACGATACAGGGTCAAAAGGTTGGGATAGTGAGATGCATCACGATTATGCCTAGAATCTGCAGAGGCTCGATTCCCGTTCGAGCACCCTGCGGACGGACGACGACACCTTGGGCCGAACGAGGTGCGCGTCGGGATTCCCAGGCTACTACAATGTAATCCGATCCCACCCATCCTCGATGGCTGGCTCAACTCCTTCAACATCGGGCAGACCGTCTACTGCCGCCATGATATCAGAGTCCTTCAATAAGTCGAGGAGGCCCCATGATCCTAAACAAACCGAAGCACGGGCTGACTGTGCTGAGAGTCGGTTCCGAACATCGTACAGAACGGGCTGGCCATGGCTGAACACACGTTCGGCATCAGCAGAAGTGGCTAAAGGATGGAGATGAGTATGTAGATTTAGCTACGGCGTAAAGCAAACACACCTGGAATTGTCAGGTAATCCAATGCCATTCGCGAGAGGCATGGAAACATGTCACGGCGCTGATGCCACCACTGCAATGCGTCCTCAACCATCACTGGGTCCGTGCTAAGGTATCGCTCCAGTTCGTCACGAAGATCCTTGCGTGCAGGTATGTTTTGTGACAGGAGGTTGTCAAAGATGTTTTGTGATTTCAGCGATGGTGACGCCTACGATTTAACCAATAAATTGCTTGAATACGAGGTGATGCACGTGACTGACCTCTTTTCGAATATGAGAAGACTCGGCATTATCGCTAGAGTCCGCAGTACTGCTAGAGTCCTCTTGCTTGTAAGACCGCTCAAATATATCGCGCACCAGGTTCTTTGCAACGTCGACCAATTTCTGTTCCCAAGCGGCATTTTTGAAGTAGGACAGCTTGTGACGGGGGTGAAGAACTGGGTTTTGCAAGTCATCAGCATAGACATGATGAAAAAAAATGAGAGACACACACCCATGGCGATAGGACATGCATCTGTGGAAGAGTAATACCTATCCAACGATTTCTCGCCAGGACTCAGTGATGCCTTGATAGCTGGAGAAAGGGCTTGGTTATTCGCATTGGTGGCAGAGAGACGGCCGCAGATATAGTCCATAGCAGGAATAACGGTAGCCAAGTTGGGCGTCGAGCGAGAGAAGAATTCATTTGCGTCCTTCAAGACCTGGAACGCAACGGGTTGGCAAAGCAGCGCGCAAAACAGTTGGTATTGATAAACACACCTTGAGAATGTCAGACAACTGCTCCGCCATACGCCAGCCGATATTCCGATGCAAAACACAGCATATCGTATGTTGACTTCCAGCGCGTTGATATATCCCTCGGCATAATTCGGTCTGATAACGCTAGTTCGATGAGAATCTGCCTCCAAGCTGGAAGTAGCTCAGTTGATGGGTTGACGATCTTGAATGCGATCCTCCGGAGCTATCCACGAATGTAAGTCCACGTTTATCAATCTGCCAGCTTGTTGCCTACCTTGACCAGGACCAACTTTACAGGCCGAATGTCCGCCTCCAGTTTTGTACGGTCGGCAGGCGATAAAATGGCCATTTCGTCAATCCAACCTTCGATGTCATCATCCTTTTCGTCAATCCAACCTTCGATGTCATCATCTTTTTCACTCTCCAGTTCCAGCTCTCCATCGATGGCAAGTTGTGCCATCGCAGCAGCACCCTGTTGTTCCTCGACATCGATGTTCTCAGCAAGCGCTTGCAGTTCACGCTCAGCGTCAGCCAAAGGTTCGTTTGGCTTAGAATCCTGCACATCAAATTACTTGATGATCGATTTTGCGCAGAGGGTCACGATATAAAGGAAGCATCGGGTATGGTTGACCTTGGAGGAGTCATTGAGGGTCTTCGCGAGGCATTCGACCATGGCATCATTATATGATGCGTTGTCGCATGTAATACTGAGGATCTGCGCAAATTAGTCCATGATTCGTATCATATAGTCTTATTGATACCAACCTTGTCCGCTATCCAGAAATCGTTAAGAACTTTTGCCAAGCACGCTGCTAAGTTGGCACCAGAGTGGGACTCTACCTCCTAATACAAGACACAGGGGTACCCCTTTCCGTTCGATGTGCGATGTCAGGGCAACAAAGGCCCTATGATTCCATGCATCAGTTGCAATGTTTATTTTGCCGTCATAGTCCTGATTGTGGTGACTCTGGTGAGTATTCTAATTGCCTGGAATCGAAGATAACTCCTTACACCAAGGAGCTTAGCAATCTGTTGACGAGCGCGTGCAAAGACTATTCAAACATCACGAGCGACTGTAGACGGTGAGGGTATGTAAAACTCAGGCCGTCCCGCTTTCATTAAGCGCAGAAAACCATGGTCCTGTACAATATCGAAAGGGCGAGCACTTTCAGATACCCATCGGACGATCCTGGCCCTGTCAAGCAAAATATAAAATATGTTCACCTTTCACAGTGCCGGTAAGTGCGTACCTTGTTCCCGTCTTGATGAGTTGCCTATGCATGTACTACGTGACTTTTCTCGACAACTGAGATTTTGCAACTGAGCGACGGGCTTCGGCTGAATCTTTGGTCTTGTCAGCAAGCTCGACAGCCTCGGCCCCCCAACAGGACTTCGCATGCCGGCGTAGGCTACTGGTTGACATTGAGTCGCCTTTGTCGAGGTAACGTCGAACCTTTTTCTTACAGTTCTTTGCTGCACAAATGAACGCATGAAACCGCCGACCATCTTTATAATCAACAACGGGTTCTGGGTGGAAGAAGGCATAGATTGGTGCATTCCATGCTTTTTTCAGGCGTTCTGGAGGGTTATTCTAATGAGTTCTGTGGGTTTGTAGATGATAATAAGGACTTACTGAGCTCATCCTCAGCACTTTCCACACATTCCTTGGGTTCAACTTTTACCGTGCCACCAACTGTTGTAGCAGCACCCTCTTCACCGCATGACTCGGACTTTATAGACGCTTCAGTAGATACTGATGCAATAGACACAGCGTCACCGGTAGGTCCCTTCTTCCTCTTTGGTAAGATAGATTCGTTAACCTTGATGCTTTCCGCTTTCGTACTGTGGACCACTTCACAAGACCCCATTAGGGTTCTTCGAATGAAGCATGCCGTATCAAATGCAAGTCAAAAGGCTCACTCTGACGCGTTCGCGCGTTTGCGCGTCGTTGGTCGCGTCGCGACAGTTTGTACATGTTTGTTATATTGACACCTTGTTAGCCAGAGCATAGTCTGGATTGCCTTCCCTCCTCGGCTTGTTCAAAATGAATCCTTTAAACTTGGGCCACGGGCCTTGCTGATTCAATTAAGAAAAGGGAATAAATTATTCCGAAACAAACAGAAAAACAGTCCGACAGGATAGGCATAGTGTAACACGAAGTTGTATATCTCAAGCATGGACGGATGTTGTAAAGTAAAGGAGTTGATCTACTGTACTCAGCCAATCTTCATTTTTTGCGCCGTTCATGATTGCGCATCGGGGAACAGCTCTTGGCGTACCTCATCTGCCTCTGCCTGTTCAGCATCCACCGGGCCCTGCACCTTCGCTTTCGCCTCCTCGGTATTTGTTGATGGTAAAGCCTCGCCAGAGGGTGAGGAAGAACCATCCTGCTGGGGAACCGTGAAGGCGCTCTCCGCAACGTTTCCGACGCCTTCTCATCCTGCTTCGACAAAGCCTCGCTAAACGAGGAGAATCCGATAGAACTGATCGCCTTGGGTTCATTGTCTTCAGCCGATGGCGGAACGGCGTTATTATTCTTGCTACTGATATCACCTTGCGCATGTGGCGCGAAAATATCGTGGCCGGGTTCAGCCTTTCCAGCATCCACCGTAGTTTGCTCAGCTTCTGGTGGTACATTGGGAGCCTGACCGAGGTGATCCTCGACGACTATCGCGCCACGTCCATCTGGTCACCCCCAATAGTGGCGAGAGGTGGGGAAGTAGCGAGAGATTTCTGTGGCGTGGCAAGGATGGCGCCTTTATACTGTGAATACTGGAAGACGGGTTAGCTACTAGCGCAGGATAGGAGAGCAGATCCGCACGTCATTAAAGAAACTGTCACTGAAGAAAGACGAACGATCAGTGATGACAGCAACACACGCATTGTCGATCTCGTACCAACTGAAGTCCCAAGTCCTCAACCACTGAGCTTTCTCACATTCCGCTCTCGTCCACGGGTTCCCATACGCCAACGGGCTGAAAATCGAGAAATTCCAGACGGCGATAATTATGAGCACGGCCGCGATCTGGAGACGCCAGCGAGGACGGAGCGTCGACGTGATGAAATCGAATACAGCGCAAAGTAGTAGGATGGCAAAATACAGGGCGGGGAGATAGTGGTGCAAGAATAGTTGGCGACTCATGAGGAAGAAAGGGAAATAATGAAGACCCCATCCCATGAAGAGGAAGCCGCATAGCATGTCGTACTTGACAACCTTGGCTGAGAGACAGTTTGAACCGTTGCGTCTTTACATGTAAGAGGGTTGCTTACTGTTCTCAAATCCTGTAACCTCGCTGCGCGCGAAGAATAAGGAGGCCCCGCACTGCAACGTAGCCAGCTATTGCAGCTGTGCTCGAAAACCAGATCATAGGGTTTCCGATAAGATAGATTTGGCGATTATCTTTTACCCAAAAGTTCTGTGAATATTCATTAAGAAACCACCACGAAGGAGCAAGGTCAAAAAGCCCTCACAATTCCGCGACGCAGCCGAGGCCACGAAGACGGCCGGGAATCATATGTATGTCTATCCGTAAGTGCGGCGTTCGTCCGCCACATCACTCGCTGAAGCTCAAAAATTTGTCGAAAAAGCCCAATTTGCGATAATTGACCTTCGCCGCATCCGGGGGCACTACAGATTATTCAGCCAGTTGTAAAATTAGCTGATTCGTCCTCTTACGATTGGGATGATCGTTTGATTCAATTGTCCACAGTGAATTTGCTCTTGCGGCGTTCTTGTTGCACGTTACCTCTTGCTGTTCGTATCCCCACGTTGGTAGCTTGACTTTATGGGAAAATAGATAGCATCCGGTCAGAACGTGTCTCAGTCTGATCACTGTCCCTAGCGTGCGCACACGACGGCTGGACTCTGGATCATACTTGCTACCTTTCTCGATTTCAACGAACCAATCGTCATTCAGATCACCAGCAATCCAGCCATCCCATATGCTGACACCTCATTCTGAAAGTCAACTTCAGAGACTGGTGGGCGGTAGTCGTGAGAATGTAGGTTCTTCTCAGTGGCAACGTGCCTGAACTTGATTCGTGAACCATGGCTGATGTAAACCAGTTCCGGATAGTCCAACCAGTCAGTCTCGGCGTGGTTATCTTGGGTCGCGTTAATGATACGCCAGTCATTGTTCTGATCAATGTGTGGATACAGGGTAATTTGCTGCTCTGTAGAAATTGATCAGATAGCGAATCGACAATGCTAAGAGGTATATACGTTGACTTCCACCGGGATAATTATGGGGGTGCGAATGTAAATAGCCGCCTTGAGTGTTAACGTGGCGGATAGTCACTCTAGAACCAATCGCAATGTCTACAAAGAGTACGTCAGTAGAAGTCGTCTGCTTGTCTCATGGAACGCACCTGCGAACGTATCTGACATCCCACGGCCGCCCAAGGTATGCTGAAACTCAGCACTCATGAACCCATCCCTTCGCCAGAATTTTCCAAATCAAAAATGTATTTCGAACATGACCATATAGAATATGATCGGAACGAGGATAAGGCAAATGGCGCGGGCGTAAAAGTGTTTGATCCAAAGCCTGGGTGAGACGCGTAAATCACCCAGTAGCGTCCACAGTTGTCGGATCGTCCCAAAGCCGACTGTTGCAATTGTAAACAGGCCCACCCACTTGCTGCTAGCGACGGCACCGAGAGATAGACCCGTGAACACGAGCCAGCCCCACCAACTGTCCGTGAAGGGTTCGTGCTTATCCTCGTTGCAAAACCCGACCCAAATAAAAACGGTGAGTGCAGTAAAAAAGACCAGTGGGGAATCAAGAAGAATGAGTCGTGATTGGGTGATGAGGGCATTGTCGAATATGACGAAGAGAGCGCCAAGGAGAGCTGTGGTCGCGCGGCAGTCGAGACCGCGGAGAGTCAAGTAGGCCAGAGGGACGGTGGCAATTCCGAGGGTTGCAGGGAGCATGCGCATAGCCACATACGGCGCATGTTCGTATGGCCTGGATAGTTTACCAACAATTAGGACCAACGTGAAAGTATTATCCTGAAATACCGTAGACACTTACTTTGCAATCTCCGCAAAATCAAAATTTCCATCATATCCCGATACGAAAGCCGCCAAAGTGATAAGGAGTTTCGCTAATGGGGGGTGGACGTCCACGAAATACCGCGTCTTGATGTATCGCGAAGCGAACTTGCCAAAATGGACTTCGTCGAATCTGGTTATTTTTCGACGGTTTGTGAAATGGTCAGCTCTCCTGGTGCTCTTAGAATACAAAGAGGGAGATCACGCACACGACGCTATCCGGCTTCGATATGCGGAACAGACGCACCGCTGACGCGATGATCACGAGAACAATAATTAGCTTCCACTCGCCAGAGGTGAGGTTGTAACCCCCGGGAGCATGCCCATGCTTGCGGGAGGGACCATAGCCTAGAGATGCTGCGGCTCGACGCTCGTCAGCATCGAGGTGGCCCTCTTTGGGAGGAAAGCGTGGAACAGATTGATGGTGGATCGGGGGAGGAGAGGGTGGACGACGGGCGCGCACCGCACCAGACAGCATCGTACAGGGGAAATGAATGAAAAGACCAGCCTATGGGGTCAAAATACGGGCTCGAGAAAGTATAACAGGGGAAAGTCAAATATAGGTCACGGTACTGCGCTCATCCGAGAGCACGTGGCAAAGCTCTTCCCACGCCCTTGCCCACGCCAGCACTTTTACATTCTACACTAAAGTCTAAACTATTCTTCACACTGCCTCCCGTTTTCGTGGTGTAGCACGTAATATGTCATCCACTCTGCAAGCACATGGTTAGGAAGATCAGATATCCTACAAGTGGTCGTCTTACCTGATGATCATCTCTGCCGCTTCGCTGGCACTAAGAACAACCTGCCGCTTGAGCTTGTAGCTCTCGGTCACACCAAGTTCCTTCATGGAACCGATGGACCCCTGTTCCATATCTAGTCACACCAATCAGATGCAAGTTCCAGGCTAGCATGAAAACCAGAGACGCTCACCCAGCCCTGCTTGTGCTTCTCCTTCATAATGTGCCGCTCGTAGTCTTGCCACCAAATCAGACGAATCGTACCCGGCATTGTCAGCCAGAATAGTTGGGATTTGGCGCAAAGCGCGTGCGAATGCTTCAGCCGCGATCGCCTTCTTCCCGCTGACCTTCTTCGCACTCTCTTCTACTGCCACGCTCATCAACATCTCAGAGCATCCTCCGCCAAGAACAATGCGCGTCTCCTTAACTGTTTGCGATAGCACAGACAGAGCATCGTGCAGCGAACGTTCGGCCTCGTCGACCATTTGATGAGTTGAACCGCGCAGTACGACCGTACATGCCTCTCCCGCTGCAACGCCAGAGAATTTGATGAGCTGGATAATAGTCTGTTAGAAGTCGCCGCTGGGCCATGCTCTACAACCCCACCTTGTCCTCTCCGATCATGATTTCCTCGATGAGATCGCACCGTCCGAGCTTGACGAGATCTGGTCGGTCGAATGTGCTCGTAATCTCGCCACCGGTGACGAGGGACAAGCGTTCAACGCCCTCGAAATCAGCATGCTCTATCGACATAATCCCTTTTTCGGCAAGGATGTTCTCGGGGTAGTTGTAAACTAGTTGCCGATTGACAAAAACATTGATCCCGTGTGATGCAATGGCCTCCACTTTAGCCTTCATTTTTTCCTATTTCGAGACAGTCAGTGATAAGAGTTTCCTGAAAGGTCGCATATACTTGCTCGCTCAGCACGCTCTAGCTCCGCGAGCTTCCCTGTGCCATCAACCTTCATGCGCGCACCGAAGATTTTGATCTTGTCAGTATCCATAGCTATACGCTCCACGCTTTGAACCCATACATAAATCCATCAGTACGAACAACATACATGTATTCGCGATCAAGATCCTAGCATTTTCAATGCGTTTGGGACAGTTAGTTCCTATGGACTTATCGAGAATGAAACCTGCGAGGGTAGTCAAACTCTGTCCAGCAACAGCGAGAACAGGGATGGGGACTGGCCTTCGTCAAGATATGAATCTGTCAGCTTTCCGCCGACTTTTTTGATGATCTGAATATGATCCAAGTCCGTCGATCCCTGCAGTAGCATGAGTAACAAGCGATGGTCCACACCCGCTCGGATGGCACACTCACCTTTAACCGGAGGACGGCGTCGACAGCGAGATTTGCAAAGTAATCTTTGTCTTGAGACAACACCTTTGACGAAAGCGTCGTCCGTGCAATGTTCATCAGGTCTTTCCGGAAGGTCACAGCATCGGACCTAGGTAGTTAGGACCCCGGAGTTGTCAAACAAAAAAAAGTAACAAAACGATCGTGCACAAGCGACGTACCCATGGTCCACCGCAGCTGCCTCCAAAGCCTTGAGCGCCGCAGCGCTCGCTATCCGATACCCTTCCACAATCGTCTGCGGATGAATCCTCAACCCAATGAGCTTCTCCGCCTCCCTCAACAGTTCGGCCGCGAGCACCGTCACGCTCGTTGTCCCATCCCCAACCTCGTCGTCCTGCACCTTGGATATATTCACGAGGATCTTGGCTGCGGCGTTGTCGAGCTGGATCGCCTTGAGGATCGTTGCGCCGTCGTTCGTCACGTTGATGTCACCAGTTGACATCGATTGCAGAATTTTGTTCATCCCTTTGGGACCCAGCGTGCTCTTGACGAGGTCGCCGAGCGCGAGCGCACCCACGAATGAGGAAAGGCGTGCGTTCTCTGCCTTCTCCTCAGTAGCCTGACAGACGAGAGTATCAGCGGAAAATTAAAGTGACACACTCCTAATATACCTCTTCGTGGAAAATGTTCACAGACATAGTTGAACGTTAATGCGATTGTCGATGTCTCGAAACTAGCGCAAGCCACTCCCGGCCGGCCAGCCTTTCGATGACAAATGGAATAAATTATGGGTATTGAATCTATTAACAGAACAAACATCGCAATGGAGTACAGCACTTATGGGGTAGAGAAACGAGGAGCGAAGGCGGTCTCTATAAGTTGTACACATCGATGTAATCCACTTGGCATCTAAACTCACTGCCATCGGGCTGCACATAGGCAAGCCCTCGATATTTACTTGACCGCCAGTAGGATCAAAGAAGGCCCACGGCCTAAAAAAAGTGTTTAGGTCCGAAGAGACCATACAAACGAACTACGAGCATACATGTCGTTAAAAAAGTCTTCGCATTTGTAGGAATCCACGGAGGAGTACCGCTTGTCGTGGTGCTCATGCAGAGCGTGCCGGTCACGAAGAGAGCCCCCGGCGGCGTTGAAAGCTGCAAAAGAGGACACAAGTGAGGCGAGAGCCCCGAAGGATAGGAAGCATCGTCTGCGAAATACTATTTGGGAACTTCAGAAGGGGAAGACTTCAGATGTAAGATGAAGGAACAGAAATGAAGAACAAAAGGAACGTGGAAGGAAAGGAGCGACACTTATGGGTCGAGAACAAAGCTGGGAGCAGGGCACACGGCCTGGAGGCCCTTTATCATCACCGTCATGAAGATCATGGATCGTGGAAGTGCAAGCCGACCGTGGTTGATCAAAAGGCCCGCATGTATGCACCTGAGACTCGCATCAAACACTGTGCTGTAAATAGATGAATTTTAGCCGACACTTGCCTGTGGATCTACAGGGGATTGGGAGTTGACGAAGAAACAGAAACTGGGCGGAAACCAAGACGGAAGTGAAGAAAGTACTGTAAGCTCAAGAAACGCGACGCGACGCAGGCCATCCGCGATGACCTCGCCAGCACGCGAGAAGGTTGGAAGACACCAGAGTGGGATGCATTACATGACAGCAATCATAGGCATTACTATAAATATACGTGCTGTTCTTGATGGCCAAAGGTAATTGGTAGTAAGACGCGACTTGTGATGAAATGGCGGCTGTTACCGGTACACCGGTACAGCACAGTACACAAATCAACATATGCAGTTCTACCAATACTGTATGCTTTTGCACCCTCATGCATTATCATGCATTATGCATCCTTCCGTGATTGTAACGGTCTCTCCGATAATTCTGGAGCAATCCAGTACCGAATCCGCGTGCGCAGTGATGGCCTACTGAGGCTCCATCTCGCCGCGGCATTCGACATTACTCGGACCAACTACGTTTTCCAATTATTCCTCCCGCTTCTCTCGCGAAAAGAGATGGATGGCGCAGCAGTGATGATAATGATCAAATGGGTTGAGCACAGCCCAGGAATTGCCTCGCGTCATGGTTGCCTGACTGGACTTCTCAGGAAAGCTTGCCATATCGTCCGCTCCTGACGCGACTCGGATATAACGTGCATGCGCGAGTCACTAAAAACAACACAAATTCTCGATGATCTGATCCGAGTAGCCGACCATTGTAAGCGCTGGCTGAGGATCCTACAGTAGGGCAACGGCAATCTACCAAGACCAAAATTTGCCCAACAAAATGTTTTGAGTAAAAATACACAGAATACCTTGATTCATCCACAACCGAACTCTTAGAACCCCATTGACGAAGTAACGACGAAGGCAGAAGACATATCATCAGCCGTCAAAAAATCCAATCATTTGTAGTGCCCTGTGACCCTTTTGATCGCCTGTTTCCCCCCTTAGAGAATGGTGCTCGGCACGCTCGCAGTTAGTTGTACACATCGATGTAATTGATAACCCACTGGGCACCTAGGCTCACATCTGTATAGCACGATAAGCAAGAAGCACATGAAGTACTCACCGACGTAGTTCTGCCCGTCGGTGACTTGTTGAGTGCAGCTCCCATTGCAACCAGAGTTTGGGTAGTCGCTGCTCGCCTGATCACCGCAGATAGCGGTGTCGAGGATAATCGTTTGGGGAGAAAAGGAGGAATCTATGTTGCAGTCATCGGCCGACAAAAGTGCATGGGGAGGGGGCCAGGAATATGGATCGGGATCGCCAGAGGAAATATCAACGGGGATTGATTGGCGCTCAAAGAACCATATCTTGAAACCACTTCTATTTCGTAGGAGAGCGAATACGCCCCCGCCGGCGTCGTTTAAGCTTCGACCAAAGAATTTACCGCTGGATCATAGAAGGAACAGCCTGTCTCGCCTGTGCAATTTGTATTCAGTACTTCGGCTATGAAAATTCGATCACCGCCGATAACAGGCGCTTGTTTTGGAACATTACAGGTTTGATTCGCGCCAGCGTGGAACGTAAATTGATTCCTGAAATCGGACATGAAACGACAATAGAAGGAAGACCCGGAGATTAACTGACGATGATTTGAGATTGGCACCCTCAACAATGAGGACACCTCCGTTATGCGGCCAATCGGGTCCATTAGCCCAAAAACCAGCCCCTACAGAGCAACTGGACGGCACGGAGGCAAAGTCTGCAACAACGAGACTATGGTTGAATGCCTTCCTGGAAGAGATACGAACGCTATGATAGATGGTGATGATAGCATCAGATGCTTGGAGACCTCCGCGACCTTTGCAGGAACGACGTACGAATTACGCGGCGCACCGAGTGGAAGATTCGTCCAGCTGTCAACGCGCAGGACGGCCTTGCCATCAGACTGCACATAAGCAAGTCCCTTTCCCTGAGCGTCGGCTCCTGACACATATTCTACTTGACCGCTAGTAGGATCGGCAAGAGTCGAAAAGGACCACAACCTAAGAAAATATTCAGATCCAAAGAGATCATACAAGCAAACTACAGGCACGTGTCGTTAAAAAGTCCTCCCCTCTGTAGCTATCTACGGAGGAGAATTTGAAGAGCCGTTTGTCGTGGTCCTCATGCAGAGCGCGCCAGGCACGAAGAGAGCCCCGGCAGCGTTGAAAGCTGCAACCGAGGACACCAGTGAGGTGAGAACCCGAAGGACATGAAGAGCATCGCCTGCAAAATATTGTTAAATCGGCGAGTATAGAAGAGGAAGGCTTCGATGTGAGATGAAGGAAAGGAAAGGAAGAACAAAAGGGGTGTGGGAGGTAAGGAGCAGCTCTTATGGGTCGAGGAGCACAGAACAAGGCTAGGAGGGCACACAGTATCAAGGCACTTTCTCTGCATCATGACTCGGATGGAGCCTGGAATCATGGATCGTGGGAAGTGCACACTGACCGCAATTGGCCAAGACGCCCGCATGTACACAACTTAGAGTCGCATGACCGCAATCAATCTCCGTAAAATGATGAATGTTTAACATTTGCCTGGGAATCTACAGGGGGATGTTTGGGGTCGATGTGGGCGCAGAAGCTCAGAGATGGAGCGGAGACCGAGATGGAAGCGGAGAAGGTGAGCAGGAGAAGCGCGATGCAAGCGATGCTGCGATGACCTCGCTAGCACGCGAGAAGGTTTGAAGACAGTAGAGTCGGGTGCATTTCATGACAGCACTGTAAAAAGACATGCGGTCCTCGATGGCCAAAGGGCATGCTAACTTGTTAGAGAGATGACCGAGAGTAGCAGGCGTAGAGAACACGGGTGTTACCGACCGAGGCACAGTGAACTTCGGTTGTTCCCGAATCCCGATACGTACTCCCTAAACATATCACGGCGCCTTGACACAATCCAGCACATGCCCATCATCCTTCCGTAATTGTAGGCGGCCTCTCCGAGATTTCTGGAGCAAACTAGTACCAAATCCGCGTGCTCAGTGAGGCACCATTTCCCCGTGGCATTCGGCAAAGAATCGGCATTCCTCGGTACAACTTGAAGTTTCCTCACAATTACTTCACCCCTTCCTCTCACGAGTCACGAAAAGAAACGCATGACGATAATTGAACGGGTTGGCCACGGGAATTGCCTCGCGTCATGGATTCCCTGCACATCCTCTATGGTGGCCTCACCAGACTTCTTGAGCAAGCTCACCGTGTCGTCCGCTCCCGACGCGACTCGGATACTGTATCACATGCATGCGCAAGTCACTATGGTCCGAATCCGAGATTCCCGGTCATCGGATCCGAGTAGCCGAACGATGTAAGCGCTGGTTGAGGACCGCCTCAGTTCTTCGTGAATGATTACAGAAATTGTGCAACAGAATTAGATTGTACAATAATGAACACCGACAACAACATCGACAACAACATCCAGTAGCTCCGACCAATGTCGGGCTCTAACCTATCTTGCATCCAAAATATATACCAATAAAGATAAATGAACTGTGCGTATTCAAAAAGTACCCTAAAAACAAGTCATAAAATCCTCAAGTTGGAAACCGCGTGGCATCTGTCCGCCTACCAAAGAGACACATCGCCCAGCGCGTCAGTGGTTGCAGTTGTCTCTTGCCCATAGAAGGCCCGTACAAGGCGACAGGCTGGCACCCTCCCGCGTCCGCTATCTCAACATACGACTCTAAGCTGGTGCAGGACGAGGCGGAGGATAGCCCCAGGGCAGGCGCGCCACCCTCGACCCATTTGACGACAGCGGGAAGAGCGCACCCCAATGAATCGAATTGCCGTTGGTGGCGCTGACATGTTGGAGTCAAGGCCACAGGAGAAAAGCAGAACGAAAAATCCTGCTCGGGGTCGCACTTTGGGTCGTAGGGCACCCCTGGGAAAAGAACAGGGTATTTACGGCCAAGGACATCCCCTGGTTCGATGTTTGGTATCCACGGTGGGGGTAATGAGCGACTTGAGAGCGCCTTCCAGTCACTGAGTTCTGCGTTATTTAGGAGGAATGGGACGCAATGTTAGAGGGCTCACAGTCCTTCGAAGAATGCGTGTCTCTTTATTTCATTGAAGTTGAGAAGTCTAGATTTTGGGCGCTTGCGTAACAACTGCACATAAGATATAAAAAGGTAAGTGAATAACCCGAAAACCACACTAACCTTTCGAACGAGGTCAGCAGCGTCTGGCGTGAGGAAGGGGCTCTCTTCCAGTTCGTCGTGCAGAATGTTTCGGGCCAGATGGGCAAGCCAATTCGGATCATCCTGAGGGACGGAGGTAGATTTAAATGCTTCCTGGATCTGGAGTCAGCAGCTAATTCAGGTAGCGAAAAGAACAAGGCTAACGTTTCCAGTCATTAATTCATACAGCATTACCCCAAACGCCCAGAGATCGACTTCCGACCATAAGGTTCGCCTGTGAACATTTCCGGGCCGTATACGCAGGTGTGCCAAACATGTCATCGCGAGGGATCGTATTCTCCCCTGGCCGAAGCTTGCGGGCAATGCCGAAGTCACCGAGAACAATGTGTCCATCAATGTCTACGAACAAATTCTCAGGCTTGACATCCCTGTGAACAATTCTCTTGGCATGTGTGCGTTCAAGGGCAATCAACTAGGTTCGTTGAAAACAAGGTGCCCATGACGAATTGAATACGTACCAGCTCTGCCATGTAGAACCGAACCACATGTCTCGGCGAGCCTTTTGTCAATAGCAAAGTGTGGAGATCTCCAGCAGGGTGATATTCCTGGGTCAAATGGTGAGTGCTCTCGACGTTCATGCCTTTGAGAATCGCATCACGTACAGTAACAAAGTAGTAATTCCGGCTGTCATGAAAGCAAGCACGTAATTGGAGGATGAAATCATCTCCGCGAAGATCCAGGAGAGTATTGCGCTCAGTCATGACTGTCTCTATCCCGATTTCTCTTCCGGTGGGTCTCGCTTCGGAATTGCTTTGAGCGCGTAGAGGCCTCCCGTATCGTTCTCCCGTACAAGATGCACCGTTGCAGAAGACCCGTCTCCGAGGCCACAGAGGATGGTAAAGTCCTCTAGACACGGTGTGGTCATCAATGAGAGATATGCCGTGCCCTTCGGAAGCTGTGTGTAAACAGAGGTTACATCGACGCGTTATCACATGGAACGTAGAACGGACGGGACGGCGCAGTTGCGGGCAAAAGGACATCGTAGATGTCGGTCGTTCGGTCTGGCAGATAATGTGATGATGGGTGGAGGATGTGGGGGGTAGGTGGAGGGGGGGACAATGAAGCCCATGTCCGTGACTAGAGGAAGATATAAGCGTTCCCGGTCGGTCGGAGCAGGCAGTGGCACCAATGGATCCGAAGAGGCCAAGGCGAGGCTGTACTGGAAAGGAACAATGTTTCCCCACTTTTCCCGAAATGGTTAACATGTTGAATAGAGGGCACTAAGCTAGTCCGCTAGTGTCATTAAGGTGATCGCGTCCGAGTATTGCTCTCGTTCAGTTCCACAGTAAGTTAGACATGGGAAATGTCCGAGGGTGCCTCCTTAGGCAAGCACCTGAACGGCCAGGTCAACCTTGAGGTCAACACACATGGCGCGATTTCCATATTTGGGTCAGACTGCCACTGGCCCACTGTCCGTCCGTGACCGGCGTACAAATTTGTGGTCCTAACTCACGGGACAATGAGCGCTATGAGCGCCTCTTTATTGCCAACTCCACAAATACACCCGGCACGTCAAACAGGGACAAATGAAAATATGCGATGCGAATATCGATCAATGCGTGCACAGAAGAATGGAATAATGTTCGGTACAAGATGTGTGAAAAGACGACGTACGCGCAGGGCTTGGCGCAGGGTTTGGTTTCACACAAACCTCCGCTCCGGTAACTTGCGAAAATCTGTCGTCGACAACCTACCTTATCGTCGGATCGGATGTCACCGTACACGCTGTGACGCTGACGAATAGGTCTACATGTCGTTGTATTGGGGAGAAAACAGTCTGGTAGTACTGTACAAATCACATCCTGTCGAAAATATATATGCAAAATTGGTTAAATTCGTGCGGAAGGGTATATATGTAACAATAAAATGTGGAGGCTGAGATCGCGTGGCAAGTGTCCATTCCATTACGATAGGTATTCGTTCCAAAGCCCGTTGTAGGGTATACCATGATCCGGTGTAAACGACGCTCCGAAAACTTGTCCCTGTGATAGCGTACTAGCATCTATTTGAGGCTCAATGAAGTTAGAGTACTCGAATGTATGGTTTAAAGGGGTTAGAGAAGGCTGTAGTGATGCTTCTGGCTGTATAGAAGAAGGTTGAATGGCATCGTAGCCAGGCATGGTCGCAACGAGACCAGGAAAATTGATGGTATCAAAAACCGAAGGGGTTAGAGAAGGCTGTGCTTCTGGCTGCATGGAAGGAGGCTGAATAGCATCGTAGCCAGGCATAGTCGCAAGACTCGCAATGAAGTCAGAGAAATCAGTGGTATCG
>WTXL01000230.1:0-32136 GCA_022376525.1 Russula vinacea | reverse complement strand
CAGAGCGACGGACCGCCGGGCCGACGGAGCAACGACGCGCGCGCTCCAACCTCCCCTCCGACTCATCCCCTCATTCCGACGGCCGCACGCCTTCTCCGCCCGCTCCGATCGCCCTGAAACTCGGCAGGAACATCGAGCCCAAGTGATATGACGTGCTCACAGCGAATCGGAGCGCGTCGTCGCACGGATCGCCCTCAATAACACCAAAACCACCTTAGTGGTCTTCAAGTCTCTCACAGTGCGTGCGGACATCTTGGAGTTGTACAAACAACTTCCCCGAGTAGGACTAGTCTTGGTACGTCGCCCCTGCCACGTAGGAGGACGCCCGACGTCGCGCGTCGCGTTGCAAGGCCCAGGAGCGGCGCGCGCGGAACGGGGTGCGCAGACCGACCACCCGGAGCGGAGGCCTCAAAACGGGTTAGGAGCGTAGAATAGGGTCGCCAGTGCGCACAGACCAAGTAGCTAGTATATTAGTTAGAAGATGTACTCAGTTACAGCCAGAATCCAGCTGGGAGCCGTGTCTCCTATAGTTCTCACCGTAACCCCTCCGTTTCCAATCCGTTTCCCTTCGTTCTGGTCTCATTCCCGTCGTCTCCGTCGCCTCTCTGTCGCTGGTCACATCGCTCGCTGCCAGCTTAGCTCCCGAGTGAGCTACAAGTCCTTTTCCACCGTCGCTGGTCCCGTGTGACCGGAGCGCCCGATTAGGCAACTCCCTTTCCTGCGCTTCCGATCCAGAAGTGCTCTGCCTCCAGCGAACCCTCAGCTCTTAGTCTCTTGCATGCGTATAGCGGGGACTAAGTGCATCAGCGCTGTTTAAGCCATTTCGAATGGTGGACGAGCTTCGAACACTGAGCATTGCGGAAGTGTTTTTGCAACACCTTGCATCCAGTGGATTCCCGAACTTACGACACGAAGAGGAGGACGCTGCTGTGGAAGAGGACACCGAGTCTGATGCCGACATTGGCCCAATTGAACCCCCCCTCTTGAACACAGCCTTCGACAGGATGACTACCAGCAAATAATGAATTGTGGCCACGTCGACGGCGTGACCGGGCCTTTGCTCGGCATGCGTGAACTGGACATCATCCATCCTTGGCCAGCCAACTGGCAGGGTTTTTCATTCGATCATTTGCTTTCGTGGATACCCAACACAAAAGCGTCAACCGAACTTCCCCCTCCACCTATCGTTCCTGTTCCACCCTCGGCTTTATCAAAGCAGCAGCGCGCTAATGTGCTGAGTCCCCGCTATACGCGAGCGAGAGACTAAGAGCTGAGGGTTCGTTGGAGGCGGAGCACTTCTGGATCGGAAGCATGGGAAAGGAAGTTGCCTAATCGGTGATACGCTGACCCGCCGCTATACGCGTGGAAAGCGACACGATCAGAACCTAAGGGTCCGCGAGGCGATATCTCAACCGGTCCGCCGACGCCGCTGCGCGCGCTCGCTATCGGACAAGGTTTCGGCCTAACAAGTCGACCGACGCTGAGCGCAACTGTTCGGAAGTTACCGCTCACGTCGCGCGCCGACTTGCTGAGTCGCTCACAAATGGTAGAGATGAGAGGTAAGAGTGGGAGAGAGAGAGAAGAAGTGGGAACTCTGGGTAGCTAGATTGCTGCTGTCCTATCTACAACACTATGTCTTTTATACCTCGCTCGCTGGTCTGTGCGACAGCGATACTAAGTCCTCTCGTTGCGCTGCTCGCGCTCTGCGGTCCGCCGATCCCGCGCGAGCGACCGGATTTGGTCGCGGCCCGCTCCTCGGCGCGCTCACTTAGCCGTGCGCCCGCTGCCTGCTCCTTGGTCGGACATCGCTTCTTCTGTCACTTGTGCGCGCTGACGTCGCCTAGTCGGGTTGGGAGGTGACGCGGCCGCGCTTTTCCACTCTGTAAACTTCCTTGTTCCGTTTGAGGCGCCCGAGCTGTCCGAGCGCTCCTAGTTGGTTTTGGTTTAGTTGAGGGGTTGATCCTCTTCCGCTGTTCTCTGATTGGTCGCGCTCCGTTGAAGCGCCCCTGCCCCTGTCCCTTGGGGGAGACCTTCGGCCGACGTCGGGTTTCTGTCCGATTCTCGTGATCGCTGACTTCTCGCCCCGCGTGCCATCTGTCGGTCCGTCCTCTCCGCGGGCCGCTCGGGCCATCGCACCGCGCGCCGCTACGTCTCGCCTTGAACGATAGGGGAGCAAGTCCAGCGCTCTGGCTGCTGACTTCGGCATTCCCCCAGGAGTGAGCCCAGCGCTCTGGCTGCTAGCTCCGTCTCCTGCTCGGTCTATCGTCGCCTCGGGCGTGTCGCCGGTCGCGCGGGCCGCTACTATGCGCGCTTTACCGCATGCTGCCGTGGCTGCGGCGCATCATCTCCTCCCTACTGAGCTCCTGACTGTCCCAGTCAGCCGGGGCAATCTTCCTGTCGAGCGAGCGTTCTTGACTGTCAACCGAGGGGAGGCCGCAGTTCGCACTTCCCTGAACACGCCCGCGTTCTGGGCCATCGTCGCTTGCCGCAGTGACGTCACGTTTCTCGCCGCATGGCGGTAAGCGCTGCCTCGCGGTGGAAAGCGCCGCGGTTGGGTATATCGCTGCCTTAGTCGGTTTTCTTCTTTCTTTCTTCGCCTCTATTCCCATGTCGCAATCTTCTCAGTCCGGTGCTTCTGTCGACCTCGCTGCGCGCCTTAGTTATAAAGCGGATCGCAAGGCGATTGTTTCTCTTCTTCAGTACCTGCCTTCGATCCGGGACGCGGACGCTGCCCGCGAATGGGTGGTAGAGGCTGGCGCGGCCGTGGTGCGCCCGATGTTTTCTCTTCTCTTTTTGATCGCCTGACGTCTTCTAGGATCGCCTGGAGCAGTCTCCCCTTGGGTCGAGGTCTCGCGCGATACCGAACTACAGGCCTTCAGCGAGGAGGCCCATAAGGCTTTGATCAGGTTCGCTACTCGGGATTGGGCCGAGGACATGCCCTGGGTGGTGGGGGGACAGGCGATGCGTGATATTGTCGCGCAGTTACCTGACGGGATCACGCTCGCAGAGGCGTACCCCGACGAGTTCCCGCCGTTCGTTCCGGCTCCAGTCGAGTTGCGCCTCCTCCTGTTCCGCCAGTCGTCGTCACGCAGCCTGTCGCGACACCTTCCGCTCGTCTTGCATCGACTCCGGCGCTCTCCGTGGACACTTCGTCCAGTTCTCGGCCCCGCTCCGGTCCTCGTGCCGCCCGCTCGTACTTCTTCTCGCTCTCCTGCCGCCCTCTCGCCGCGCAGACGCCTTCTCCCGCGTTCTTCCGCCTCCTCGCGCTCGCCTTCTACCGGGTCTGGGGCGGGGCCCTCCTCCTTCCACTCCGGGCTCTGCGCCCTCTCCGTCCGTTCCTCTGCCCCCTACGGGCGGCTCTCGCTCCGTTCGCTCGCGTCGCGCTGTTCCCGCTGCTCCTGCGGTGCCTACTCCTTCCGCTGCTCCTGACGCGGCTAAGTCTGCTCGGGTTAGCTTTTTCTGTTCTTCGCCTTTTCCCTTCGGCTTGACGTTGTTTCTTAGTGCGAGCGTTGCAGGCAGCAAAAGAAGAAGTGCAGCCTCGTCGCGGGTGCCTCTGGTCCCTGCACTCTGTGTGTTAGGGCAGGCGCGGAGTGCGTCCCTATAGGTTCGGCCGCTGGTGCGTCTTTTGTCCTTCTTCCTGTTCTTTGTTCTGACATTCTCTCAGTTGCGCGAGCCGCGTCGCCACTTGCTGCCCGCCCGGTTCGCGGTGTTCGGTCCTTGCGTGCCAGGCTGTCTTCCCCGGCGCCTCGACCTTCGCGGTCGTCTTCTGACATACCCCTCCTCCGGCGCTCTCTTCGAGAGCTTTCTCTGCGGATCCCTGCCGTGCCAACGCATGGGTCTTCCGACATTCCCCTTCACATTCTTCACGATTGGCGCGCTGAACTCGTCGCTGCGCAGACTGAGTACTTGCTCGCCCGTTCTGCGCTTGCTGTTGCTACCGCGACTCAGGAGGCGGCCGAGCCGCAGCCAAAGCAGCCAAGGCCAAAGCGAACGCGGCGCTGGTGATGTTAGAGTCGCTGGGGCCCGGCTTGGTGAGGCGGATACGCGCCAGAAGCTCGCCTGGAATCAGTATCTTGGGCTGGTGAGTGCCATCTGTCTTGAGACTGCGGGCGAGCCGAATGAGTCTGGCTCTATTGCGCTACGACAGTCTGCGCTCCTGGACAAGGGTAAAGGCAAGGCGCGTCTTCTTGTACGCTTCGGAGGGCGAAGATGAATTGTCGGCGAGGAGCTGGAATCGGGTGTCGAGGATGACGACGCTATGGTGAGTAGTCGGCCGCGCGCGTTGTTTGTAGATCTTTTTGGAATGCTAGCGACTTCTTTTTATTTTTGGCGCGTTCGTGGCGATATCTGTGTGTTTGCCTTTGTGCGCGCGCGCGGCTCTGGGGCCCTCCTCCCTACTGAAACTGGAAGGCTGTCCTCAGCCTCTTGGCACGTGGTCGCGGGGGAGATTTGAGCGCTGAAGTCTGGTAAAGGGCGTGAGGGGTAAGTCGCCATATTAGAGGAACGAAAAAAATCGTCGCGAAATTAAGGGTTACTATGTGAAGAAAGTGTCGCTGATTAGTGTTGAAGTATTGTAAATTTGCGGCTTGCTGGCGTTCGCGCGCAGGTATGGAGCGGTGAAACATAGATGCGATTGTGAAACTGGGGAGACCAAACTGTAACGTAAAACTAGTATCTAGGGGACGGGGGGGTAAGGTCTGTTCTGTAAGTAATGGTCTGTCCGATGCCGCCGCTGCGGCTGTATAAGTAGTGGAAAGCGAAAGTCGGAAGCCATCAGGCCTCGCGGCCGTCATATGGGTTCCGGCGCTCCTGTATGCCTAAAGGGCTGCAGTAGGTGACTCGGGCGCGCCGCTCAACCTCGCAAGCTAGGGGTTTTGGGCGCCACCCTCAGACTAGTGGAAGACGACTGGAAGGGTTCTATCGCAACGCTGACGCGAGCTAAGACCGCTGATCCGGGTAGTCGCGTCCTTGTCATCACTGGGTGGCGCCCACCGCCGCCTTCCGCCTGGTCACCGGAAGCATGCGGGCGCGCTGTAAAGAAAAGATATACGAGCGATCGAGTCGCGGGGGTGTCAAAGAGTACGCGGTCCGTGTCCGAGATAAAAGAAAATGGGTATAGTACCAACTGCTGTGTCCATGGGATCTCCTCCCTACTGAGACTCTAAGTCTCCTCCTCCTCGTCGCTGTCGGCGTCTTCGTCTTCTGCTTGGTCTTCTGCTATGACCGCCGCTACTTCGGGGTCGTCGGGATCGGCTGTTGTGCTGTGCTCGAGCTCGCGCATGCGCTCCGTGCTGATGTCGATGAAGAGATCTAGGTCGGGGGCGTTAATCTCGCATCGCGCGAAGTAAGGGATTACTCGAAAGGCTGCAACTGGCGCATGCAAGAGGGTGCCATCCAGGTCGCATAAGATGTACGCGCCGCCCATGTTTCGCGCTAAGACGATCATGGGCCCGAAGTACCTGGGGCGCATCTTGCGGTTGAGAGCCTTCTCGATCGCCGTGTTGCGCACGAGGACGAGGTCTCCGCGGCTAAAGTCGAAGTTTCGGACGGTTGCTGAGTGGTCCTGCTCGAAGCGGATTGCTGCGCGGTTGCACGCCGCGTGTACGCGCTCCTTGAGTCTGGCGAGGTCTTCCTGTCGCTTCTGCAGCGCTATAGCTCGGCGCGCGATGAGGTCGGTCGTTGATAGGAGGGAATCTGGCGGCGGAAGAAGGTAGTTCGCCTCGATTATGTCAAAAGGAAGTAGGGGGTGAGTCCCCGTCACCGCGAAATAGGGCGAACAGCCCATCCTGCGTCTGGGTGTGACGCGCTCCGACCAGAATGCTGAGTATGCGACTTGCGACCATTTGCTTTGCTCGCCGTTGGCCGCCTTGAATAGTGCTTGATGCACGTCGAAGTGCGACCGCTCCACGATGCCATTGGCCCGAGAATTGTACCCGCTGATCCTGATATGCTTGATGTGGTACTTCTTCTCTATGTAGCCGAGTGCCGCGACGAAAGGCTTGCCGTTGTCGGAAACGATCTCCACGAGCGCGCCCCACCTGCAGATGATGTCCTGGAAGATCCAGTCACCGAGCGCCTGCGCTGTCTCCTTGCGGAGCATGCGAGATTCTGGATAGTGAGTGAGTGAGCAGCGACCCTGTACGATGTAGGAGTAGCCGCCGGAGCGCGGAAGGTGCATGGTATCCATATACATCTTGGCGAAGAGGGGTGCTGGGGTAGCGACGACTGGAGGGATGGCGACTTGGCGGGTCTGGCGGGTCTGGCAAATATGACAAGTGCGAACGAACCAAGCGATGTCTCGGCCCATAAAGGGCCACCAGTAGCGTTCTGCTGCGAGCGCGTTAGTCGGATAGAAACCGCGGTGCCCAACATCGTTGTGCGCCACTATCATTGCTGCGACTCGCTGGCCCTGGTTGAGTACCCGCTTGTGGGCGCCTTGCGCGTTGCGCTTCCAGAGGACATAGTCGTCAACGAAGAATCCTGAGGCGTAGCGAATGATGAGAGCGTACTCGTGGTCGGAAGTGTCGTCAGGGCGCTCGAAGGTGATGAGCCAGTCGTGTGCTGCCGCTAGTCGCTTGTCTGCTTGGATCGCCGCTTCAGAGCGCGGCACTTTGTAGTATTTGATGGGCGTGTCGGCGTCGGTGAGCGCTGAGGGTCACGGGGTGGCTAGCTGAGAGGCGAGAGTGAAAAGGAAGGATGCCGACCGCGTCGCCGGCAGAGAGGGATTGATGAGGTGAGTAAAGCCATACAAGTTGTCGACCCAGTCGTCGAATTCTTCGGGGTTGTCTTCTTCTTCTAGCAAGTCGCCTGGCTGAGGGGGTCGCCTAGATAGACCGTCGGGGCCGTGCTGCTTGCCAGGAACGTGTCGGAGCTCAAAGTGGAAAGTTAGAATGGAGACTATCCAGCGGTTGATGCTGGCGGAAGGCGCTATATCAGGATTGTTCAGCATGCCGCGAATGTACCTGGCATCTACTTCGACAATGAAATTGCAGACGCCGATGATGAAAATCTTGTAGGCGTGTAGAGCGCGGAAGAGCCCATAAAGCTCTAGCTTGGGCTGGGAGAAGCGCCGCTCCCTGTCGTTGAGAGGAATGGAGCCGAAGCGCGCAAAGTACAGCTTGCGCGGGTTGTCCTTGTCGGCTTGGCAGAGATAGAATCCGACTGCGAGAGGCGATGTGTCGACGGCGAGGATAACTGGAGAGTCGGAGGTGTAGTCGAGGGGTCGGAGCGCGGGGGAGGCAAGTAGCGCCTTCTTGAGATCTTCCTGGGCCGCCCGCTGCTCCTCCCCGAAATGGAATGGAACGCCCTTGCGCGTCAGATGGACTAAGGGGTTAGCACGCTTCGCAAAGTTTAGGATGAACATGCGGCACACGCCTATGGTGCCTAGGAACGTGCAAACTTCTGAAACGTCCTTACAGGGACCCCATTTGGTGATCTTGTCGACATACTTGGGGTCGGGGAGCCGGCCTTGCGGAGTGCAGCGGTGTCTGACCGCTATGATCTCCTCGGCGCATAGGACCGACTTGGGACCGCTGAAGGTGCCGCCGCAGTACTTGACGCGCTGCACGACGCGATTGAGGCTTTGGAAGTGTTCCCACACGAAGTGGCGGATTCCCGGATTCGCGGGGATGCGCTCTTCGGTTCCGTCGGGCAAGACATATCGCGTCTCAGGGCCGCGGATAGGGACGTCGTCGATATAAGGAACGGTGGTGTCGGGTATTTCGGGCTGTAAGATGTGGGTGACGTCGTCATGGAATATAGGGACTGAATTTGTCCAACCCATCGGCAGTGTGACGAGTCTGAGCGCGCCGAAGGGAGACTGAAAAGTAGTGAGGTCGCAAGACGACTCTGCCAGGCCGCGCTCGTCGTAGCCGACATAGAGGTCGAGCATACCGCCGCAAGCGCGCCCGGCAAAGTGTTCGCCGATCTGATCTGTGAAAGGGGTAACCCCAGCGTGTTTAATGGTGACGCGGTTGAGCGGTTCAAGACTGTGGACGATACGAAGTAATTTTCCGTCCTTCTTGACGACGCAGAACCAGCGCGAACGGTAGGAAGAGTTGGAGGGTTCATAGACCCCCGCGTCGAGCTTGATTTTGATGAGGTGACATACTTCCTCATATATTCCGGGTGGGATGGGTATGTTGCGCTCCGCCCAAGGTTTGTGCGGAATCGTCGGAATGTCGATGGGAGGGAAGAAGTCCTCCCTGAAGTGGCCGCGCTCTGGATCACACCAGGCGAAGGCGGCATTCTGAATGCTCATGAAACTGTGCATGAGCGCACGTTCAGCGGGAAGTAGGAAGTCACCTGGGTGCGCTTGGTCGATAACGCTCTTGCGCTCTTCCGTGTAGCGCCCCATCGGCTGATAAGGTGGAGGACGTGTTGGAAGCAATGGGATGTTTTTGAGGGGGTCGCCCTTGATGTTGCGCACGATGCGGAACCGACTCGGCAGTTCCGTCTCTACAGGGCGAACCTTGAGGGCGACCGGCTTGTACTTTTTGCCCGCGAAGATCGCGAGCGGCGTTCTAGCGTCTAGGATGGTATATGCCGGCGCACACTGGCACGGCTGAGCTGAGTGTCGGTCTAGTGGGTCTAGCGGGGTATCGGAATCAGAGGCGAAATATGAGCGAAGAGATGAAGAGTCCGAATCACAGAGGGAAAGATAGGCCGCCGCCAGGTCTACGGGCTTGGTATCTTGAGGCAGCGGCACGCAGGCTTCTATAGACAGATGTTGGGAGGTGGAGTCGTACTCCAGGCTAAGCGCGAGATCTCCTTGGCCGTCGGCCAACTCATCGAATCTCAAAAATCCGAACCGTGGATCTTGCACTTGTGCGGGTTCCGCTCCGTAAAGCGGAACGTACCGCGCGGGATAGTCGGGACTGTCGCCTTTCGGCTGGTGTTGGGATCGAGTATGGTGATGGTTTGGTTCTCATCTGCGAAGTTCCTGACCACAGACTGGGTCAAGACGTCAAAGGGGCGCCCCAAGAGTATGTCATAGGCGGGGGCGCGCAGGACATGAACCTGCAGATAGAGGGTGATAGTGCCGACGAGGAAGGGAACGTTATGCGCCAGTCCAAGCGACTGGTCAACTCCACCGTTCGCCGACACCATATGCAGGCGAATTGTCGGGTCATAGCATAAAGCGAGCGCCGTCGAGACTTGTTCCGACATAGCGACTATCTGGCATCCTGGGTCAAGTATCGCTTCCACCCTCTCTTGCCCGTCGATTACGGGTAGGATGGCGCGCAGTGAACTCGACTCCGTAGCGACGGTGATCTCAGACTCGTCGAGATCGGCACCGGTCGCTTGCGCGCGGAGGTATGCCTCGTAGAAAGGGTCGGTGATGACTGTGGCGTCCGCTGGGGGAGCGCGTGCCGCCTCGGCGTTGGCAGCTGCTAGCTGCGCAACCCTGACGCTTCTTGAAGTCTCCACACCAGTCCATGTAACAAAATTATAATGTAAGATGGGCATCCCCATGCAAAGCATGGCAATGTTATCGGGAGTGGCCAGCCCTATACCACATGTAAACATTATGATGTCAGAATATGTCACACTTGTGACATTGTGGGGAATTGTGATGTAGCAATAAAGGCACAGCACCTAATGTCATTGTAATGTTTATAGCAATATATTGGCATGGGGAATTGTGATGCACATTATTAAGGCACAGAAATTATAATGTTTCAAAATGGATTATGATGCACATTGTTAAGGCACAGAAATCAAATAACATTATAATGTTTATGGAGAATTGTGATGCCAACATTAAGGCACAGGTACCAGGTGACATTATAATGTGACATTATGATGTCTGTAAGAATGCCCAGGTACAGGGAATTGTGATTTACATTATTAAGACAAAGGAACCAAATAACATTATAATGCTTATGGGGAATAGTGATTAAAATAACATTATAATATTTATAGGGAATTGTGATGTTATTAAGGCACAGGAACACTGAATGACATTATAATGTTTACAGGAATGTCTAACACATTGCTAAGGTACAAGAACTAATTGTTATTATGAAATCATTATGTAACTAAGTAGCATTACAATGTTTAAATAGGAAATAGTGACCAGACCAGGATTTGAACCAAGGTCCTCTAGATATATACATATTTATTATTAGGCACTTTACCACTACACTAGCTGGGCTTAACTAACTAAAGTGGTTTGTTTACTATGATATGATCTGATAACGACTTAGTACTTTTTTTGCGCAAATAAAAAGTACTAAGTCATTATCAGATCATATCATAGTAAACAAACCACTTTAGTTAGTTAAGCCCAGCTAGTGTAGTGGTAAAGTGCCTAATAATAAATATGTATATATCTAGAGGACCTCGGTTCAAATCCTGGTCTGGTCACTATTTCCTATTTAAACATTGTAATGCTACTTAGTTACATAATGATTTCATAATAACAGTCAGTTCCTGTACCTTAGCAATGTGTTAGGCATTTCTGTAAACATCATAATGTTGGTTAGTGTGCCTTAATGATGGCATCACAATTTGCCACAACATTATATTATTTAGTTATGCCTTATAATAATATTACAATTCCCCACAAAGATTATAATGTCATTTATCATAATTCATTTTGAAACATTATAATTTCTGTGCCTTAATAATGTGCATCACAATTCCCCATGCCAATATATTGCTATAAACATTACAATGACATTAGGTGCTGTGCCTTTATTGCTACATCACAATTCCCCACAATGTCACAAGTGTGACATATTCTGACATCATAATGTTTACACGTGGTGTGGGGCTGGCCACTCCTGATAACATTGCCATGCTTTGCATGGGGATGCCCATCTTACATTATAATGTTGTTACATGGACACCTCCTCGCTGTCGGACAAGGTTTCGGCCTAACAAGATCGACCGACGCTGAGCACAACTGTTCGGAAGTTACCGCTCACATCGCGCGCCGACTTGCTGAGTCGCTTCACTAATGATAGAGATGAGAGGGTAAGAGTGGGAGAGAGAGAGAGGAAGTGGGAACTCTGGGTAGCTAGATTGCTGCTGTCCTATCTACAACACTATGTCTTTTATACCTCGCTCGCTGGTCTGTGTGACAGCGACACTAAGTCCTCTCGTTGCGCTGCTCGCGCTCTGCAGTCCGCCGATCCCGCGCGAGCGACCGGATTTGGTCGCGACCCACTCCTCGGCGCGCTCACCTAGCACGTGCACCCGCTGCCTGCTCCCTGGTCGCGACATCGCTTCTCCTGTCAACTATGCGCGCTGACGTCGCCTAGCCAGGTTGGGAGGTGACGCGGCCGCGCTTTTCCTTCTCTGTAATATTCCTTGTTCTCGTTTTGTGTCGCCCAAGCTGTCCGAGCGCCCCTAGTTGGGTTTTGGGTTAGTTGAGGGGTTGATCTTCTTCCGCTGTTCTCTGATTGGTCGCGCTCCGTTTGAACGCGCCCCTGTCCCTGTCCCTTGGAGGGAGACCTTCGGCCGACGTCGGGTTTCTGTCCGATTCTCGTGATCGCTGACTGCTCGCCCCCGCGTGCCATCTGTCGGTCCGTCCTCTCCGTGGGCCACTCAGGCCATCGCACCACGCGCCGCTACGTCTTGCCTTGAACGATAGGGGAGCAAGCCCAGCGCTCTGGCTGCTGACTTCGGCATTCCCCCGGGAGTGAGCCCAGCGCTCTGGCTGCTAACTCCGGTCTCCCGCTCGGTCTATCGTCGCTTCGGGCGTGTCGCCGGTCGCGTGGGTCGCTACTATGCGCGCTTTACCGCATGCTGCCGTGGCTGCAGCGCATCAGCGTCACCAAAGGCACTTCCAGCCTTGTGTGGCTGAACACGTCCCAATTCGGAATGCACCCACACCACCCATTCGACGTGTCGTTGGTGTGGCTGAATCGTTCCCAATTCGGAATGCACCCACGCCACCCATTCGACGCGTCGACACGCGTCGACTGGAGTTGCTTGAACAATCATGTGATCGTGTGAAGTTGAAAATTTCGATGCGTCTCGCTTATTTTTTCTGCTCGTTTTTTCTTCTATTCGTCGATGGACGAAGCTCATATTTGGTGTATTGTTGTCTGCAGCAACAATATGTCAAGTATTTGCTTCTCCATTGGTATTGTCTGCTGCAGCAATGGTCTGCAGTCATTGTTGCCAGCAGACAGTACCATTTTCGATTTTTCCTTTTTTTTTGGTTTTGTTCATGTTATTTTCCGGAGGGCCTATTTGGCCGTACATGTTTGTGGTGCCGGATTTCGGTGCCACACTTGTAACTCCTTCTATGTGGGCTATGGGGGGGGGCCTATTTGGCCATATGCGTTTGTGGTGCCGGATTTCGGTGCCACATGTGTAGCTCCTTCTATGTGGGCTATGGGGGGGGGCCTATTTGGCCGTATGCGTTTGTGGTGCCGGATTTCGGTGCCACACGTGTAGCTCCTTCTATGTGGGCTATGGGGGGGGGCCTATTTGGCCATATGCGTTTGTGGTGCCAGATTCCGGTGCCTCACGTGTAGCTCCTTCTATTGTGGGTTGCAGGGGGGGCCTATTTGGCCACATATGTCTGTGGTGCCAGATTTTGGTGCCACGTGTGCGACCTCCGTTGATGCGCCAAGTCCCCGCAGTGCACGCGAGCAAGCAACTTGAGGCTGCTTGGGATCGTGAGGTCGGAGTACCTCCGGGCGTGAGAACGGATTCCAAAACGGGATGTTCCAGCCACACTGGACTGGCAACACGGAAACAAAGGGTCGGAGCTCACGCTAGAGCTCCTCTGAGGTCAGCTGTATAACCTGGGACTGGAGAAGGGATGTAGAGGAAGGGATAGGAAAAGGAATGAAAGGAAAAGACTGGGAAATGGGTGAGAAAGGGTGAGAATACGAGGGACACGGCCCTCCACTAGAATTCTGGCTGTAACTACTGACAGAGTGGACTAATAAACTATCTACTTGGTATGTGTAAACTACCTACTATAATCTACCTGCCTACCAATTTTAGGGGTTCTCCGATCTGCCGATCTGCCGCTGTCGCCCAATCACTGTGTGCCCTCTCCTGGGCCTTGCGACACAACGCGCGACATTGGGCGCCCTCCTACGTGGCAGGGGCGACTTGGGGGCACTAAGCCCCAATAGGGGCGTCGTTTGTTTGAGCATGGGATGCCCGCGCGCACCTTGAGAGCCTTGAAACTGTCCAAGACAGTTTTGGTGTGATTGAGGGGGATCAGGGCGCCGCTGCGCCCTGATTCGCTGGGGATGCGTCGTACCACAGATGCTCGGTATTCTTGCCAAGTTTGAGGGCGATCGGATAAGATGGCAAGGGCGCGCGATCGATGGAAGATTGGTGTGAGTGTTGAGTGTGTGTGGCTGTGGTTGTGGCACGCGCGTTGCCACGCCACCGGCCTGCCGGGCCGGCGCTCCACTGCGTCGGGCTCTGGGCTCTAAGTCGTCACTCTGCGCATATCCACGCGTGCTGCCGCATCGGCGGCGCATCACCGTCTGTTGTGGATTGTGGGGGCCTACCTGGCCATGTATGTCTGGTACCAGACTTTGGTGCCATGCATGCGAGGTGAGTATTCTAACGTTTATTACTTTATTTCCAGTGTCAGGTCTTCCATGTACGAGCACAAATAAAGGTTTTTTATTTTATTTTTCATTCTTCGTACTTCTTTACTTCTCACATGATTTTCCTTTACAGTTACTTGTTTTTGATCTGTGCTGGTAAGTTCTCATCATCATGTCGTCATCTGTATATTACTTTAGGTAGTTGTGATCACGTACAGTACAAATTTGTTGGTATGCACATGATGACTAATACTAATTCATTATCGCCAATCTGGGCACCCAAAGGGGGAACTTATGACCGGACAACGTACTAACCCTAACCCTAATGTACCAAAATGGCGACTTCTGATTTCTGATCGCCTGAAGGTCACATGGCATTGCCACGTCCAAAATCATATATAAGCATTGGGTGCCACCCCCTAGTCCACCCAAGAAGATCAAATATGATTTCCGAGGGGAACGCCGCCGCCAGCACCCAATTTCCGGAGATGGTCTCTGGGAATGAAAATACTTCGGGTCTGCCCGACCGGTCCGAAGTGCCTCCGGACCAACGTCTTGGCTCAGAAGCTCCACCAGATGTGCCGATGGATCCCGAGGCCCCGCCGGTTCCCCCGCGGATTCCGAAGCCCCCCGGTGCCTCCCGCAGATTCTGAATCTGTGCCTGCCCCCATGGATTCTGAAATGGCTCCGGAGCCCACGGAATCCCTGGATCATGTTCGGTCAGGAGCCTTCGATGGCGATTTGTCCGACCTTACCCCTCCGTATTCTCCACAACGAGAAGACAGTGTTACGGGAGGGATGCAGACACCTCTTGGGCATGATAAACTTGGTAAGTTAGACTTGATAACTATTAACTATATCTCACAAATATTACTTTAGTAAACATATTTGATGTGACACATATTTCGAAAGACAAGTACCAAGTACGTGGCATTACCTTATTCATGATATCAGAAAATATTCAATTTGACACCATGTATAGTATACTGTTCATGTTTGTCAACCATATGTGTAATGTATATGTGATGCAAACAACGTCTTTTCCATTGGTACCAGTGTCCAGATAATACCCAGGAATTTCACGAGGACCTTGAAGGGTCTCTCGTTGTTGTTGCCTTCTGGAATGAGTTCAAGGGAGGAAGATCAGCCATGAAAATCAATGAGAAAAGAGTCGCTACGAAGGAATTTGTTGGTAAGCCCTTCTTTGAATTGGTTGGTACAAATTTATCTTATCTGAATCATTCTAGATCGTAGGCGAGATGCGTTCCTTGATGTGGAAGGAACTTTAAATGTCGAGGAAGTCAATAAGCCCAGAGCAGATATCGGTCCCCGCAAGTGTCTTGTTGGTGAGCATCTATTGGATTGATTGGTTGTACTGGGGATAATTATCTATCTACAGTATATATCTTAGGTGCCAGAATCGAAAAGGGTCAGTTGGAGGTGGGTAATGTCTTACCTTGTATATCAATTTGTATTGATCAGTTTCTTTATAGTACATGTTGTGGGTGTGTGTCACCCTTTGTAAATGCTCTGCAGTAACTCAAATGTTGCCTTTAGTGGTTCTCATATGTTGAGAATGAAGCCACATGGGAACCAGCGGAGAATGTCACAGCTGAGGTGCTTGTCAGCAGGTTTTGGCGTGATGTGGGCATGACTCCAGAGTCCTTTTCTGGTGAGGGGAATTTCATCAGTCCATCTTCTGATTTTATTGGTGAGTAGCTTTGCATGATCTTTAAATACAATGAATTGACCAAATTGTACATGACACATAGAGGAGAGCAAAGAGTTCTTCCTTCGAACCCCCACCAGGTTGTGACACTCTTGGTCCTCTTGTTCCCACTTGTTTTTTTTAATAAAATGAAATGCATATTCTCGGTTTCTTTAGAATTGAGAGATCACGTGAAAAACTCACGTGATCTTGTTGATCGCAATTTTTTCTGTTGATCGCATTTATTTCACATATATAAAGTCCGTACCAAGCGAGTGGGCCAGTCAAATCCTACGCTCTTTGCGGGAACATTTTTTATCCCCATCAGATAATCTCCATTCTAAACTCTATTGCCATCATGCCAAAAAGCTGGTCAAAGCCATATATTGCTCTTCTCAAGTCTCGTTCTGATGACTGGATTGATTCAAAGGGCAGGGCAGAGAAAAAGGTGATTGTTCAGGAGATCCTCGATCACATTGAGGGAACATTTGGTGAGGATGAGGAGGGTCCCGACAACCTTGATGATGTATGTCTCCTTTACACTCACCTGTAGAGTATTCTGTGATACATTTTCAGAAAATCTGGAACTGGTTTGGGAACAATGTTTCCAAAAAGAAGAGTCCTGAGGGAACTGTTCCCAAAAAGGGGAACAAAAAACCCTTTACCATCAGAGAAGTGATCAAGTTCACCCACAAAGCCCAGATTTATGAATCTATCTCAAAGCAAACTGAGGCAACTTCAGGCCAACCAGAATGGCTGAAATTATATCCAGCAGCCTTGACCACAATCATTGAAAATCTTACCGAGGATGAACTCGCGGAGGCAGAGAGATTGGCTGAAGAATGGACTAATGATGAGGTCCCCAGGGATGTACAGAGGGCGTGAGTATCATTCACAATTTGTAGATGATTTTCTAACCTTATTTATAACTTAGAAATGCAGAAAGGTCTCTGGCCGACGAAATTCGGTCATTCCTTGATGATGTCCAACACCGCACAGGTGCTCAGATCTTTCTCATGGCTGCATATGAGAAACCAGAGGGTACTGTTGCCCTTTCTAAGTATGATCTAGATCCAGTTGTTAGTTCATCACTAATAAACTTCCCTAGATTTCAGACCAAGCCACTCCACGGGGATCAATTTACAGAGGTCATGCCAATGTGGAAACTACGCACCTGGGACATGTGGTCAAAATACGCACAAGCTCACTTTAGTAAGCATTAGTCAATTGTGAGATATGTAATTTATATTCACTCACTCCGGCAGGTCACGATGGCAATGAAAGTGACTCATCTGCCAATGAAAAATCCAACTCTAAGCCTGAAAAGATTGCCAGCTTTGAGTCTCATCCCACTCTTGGTTGGCCTATGCTTCCAAAGATGGGCAATAAGACTTCCCAAGAATGCAAAGATACCATGCGTGCATTCGTGACAGAAACATATCGTGAGTCTGTCACTTGCCTGACACCAATTTACATTCATCAAACATTTTATAGGCAACTTTACTCGTGACAGTCAGGCCAAGGTGCCCTGGAAGGATCTTTCCCTAGATGAACAACATGAGCTCATCAGTAAAGATTCCTTCCCTGAAGACATGCATCTTCTTGACCCTTCCAAACTTCAACGTTGTGATGTTGAAGCCTTGTGGCAACACTGGACCCGCAGACAAAAGGCCAATGCTCGGCCTCTCATTTTTTATGCCTCTGCTGCTGTGAACATCCGTCATGCTAAGGCTCGTCCTGGTCGGCCAAAGAAGGCACGCTGTCCCTCCCCACAACATGTTTCTGAGGAGGAAGACAATGGGGACAATGAAGACGACGATGAAGACGACGACGAAGATGAAGCTGACAATAAAAAGTCAGAAACCCCACACCCACACAGCCCAGCGGCAAATGCTGCTTCCCCCGGTTCCAAGATTGACTTCTTGCGTAACCTATCTTCAGATTTGGTGTATACCGAATTCGTGGATCGTCTGTCCTCCAGGAAAGAAGTAAGTGTCCTTTTATATGATATTTTGATTCAATCTGACATCCACTGTATCTAGCAAGAGGATGGTCTTCCTGCTGAGAACCTTCCTGACTGGGGCAAATGGCAGTGGTCCTCAATGTATCTGCCGGTGGAATTTCACCAGAATGGAGCCCTCCTCCCACTATTCCAGCTTGCTCGAGAGGAATGGACTAAGATGGGTGCAGATGCCGAGCTCGTCGTCTTGTCCATGGGTCTTGCTTTGCGGGACATCAATGCTGCCCACTTCAATGAGGAGTTGCCAGAAGACGCTCCAGACTGGCTAAAGGTTTCTCCTCTGGATATCAATTCTGCCCATAGGTTGTCAGAAATTTGGGGTAAACAGCTTCAGCCGGCCAAGCCGGCCATGAAAGCCAAAACCAAAGCCAACACAAGGACAGCAACTGGATCTGGCAAAAGGAAGGTGCCCCCAATGACTCTGAGAGCGAGGAGCGGATTCCAAAGTATGTGTAATCTTTATAGACAACAAAGATTTAATGCTAATATTGTGACATTGTGACAGGTATAAGAAGGGAAAGGGGGTCAAGGGTCGCCCAGCTAAGGCCTTCAAGACTGACACTCCTGATGCTGGTAGAAAGCTGAGAAGCCAAAGGGGTTGAGCACAGTGCCATGGACAATATATATATCACATGTTTTTGCACCATCTAAAGAAAGATCTGTGCGGTGAAAAGATAAAGCACTTTATGTGACTGAACCATAGACCCAGCAGGTCCATCTGATAAACATATCTAGTGTAAGTCTAAAAGTGAGCATAGGATTGGCCCATGCAATAATATTGGGCATATGGTACATAATTACACTTATTATACAATATATGGAGTAGGATCATTTGTTGGGCCCAATCCATAATTGCGTACATTCAGTGTATAAGTCTAATAAAGGCCCATGCGGAATGAACGATTATTCTATGTATACTATATTATGGGCCCAGCCATTACCAGGGTATATAATGTGTATAATTATATTATGGGCCCTTTCATGTGCATTATGTATTTATTATATTGAGCCTAGACGCTAGAAGCATGTACTACATACATAATTTTATTATGGGCCCATTCATTTGGATAGTATATGACATATATAATTTTTCTTTGGGCCCATGCAATGCAAACGTAGATCATGTAGAAACTTTAGTATAGGCCCAGACAATATTAGCATATATTATATATATAAATTGATTATGGGCCCATGCAATGCAAACGTCATTCTAGTATAAACTGCTTTTATGGGCTCATTCATTATGAGCGTGTATCATGTATATAATTATACTATGGGCCCATTCCTTTATAATGTGTGTTCAGTATATAGCTTGATAATGGGCCCAGCCACTACAATGGTACACTCAATTTATAGATTTATAATGGGCCCATGCAATACAAACGTAGACATGGTATAAACTTTAGTATGGGCCCAGACGATATTAGCACATATTATATATATGATTAGTATAGGGCCCATCTGCTTACAGCGTATACTCCATATGTAATTTTGTTATGGGCCTATGCAGTGTAAACGCCATTCTAGTATAAACTGTTTTATGGGCTCATTCATCACAAAATAACATCACAATTCCCTATAAATATTATAATGTTATTTTAATCACTATTCCCCATAAGCATTATAATGTTATTTGGTTCCTTTGTCTTAATAATGTAAATCACAATTCCCTGTACCTGGGCATTCTTACAGACATCATAATGTCACATTATAATGTCACCTGGTACCTGTGCCTTAATGTTGGCATCACAATTTTCCATAAACATTATAATGTGATTTGATTTCTGTGCCTTAACAATATGCATCATAATCTATTTTGAAACATTATAATTTCTGTGCCTTAATGATGTGCATCACAATTCCCCATGCCAATATATTGCTATAAACATTACAATGACATTAGGTGCTGTGCCTTTATTGCTACATCACAATTCCCCACAATGTCACAAGTGTGACATATTCTGACATCATAATGTTTACACGTGGTGTAGGGCTGGCCACTCCCGATAACATTGCCATGCTTTGCATGGGGACGCCCATCTTACATTATAATTTTGTTACATGGACTGGTGCCCTGCCGTGGTTTACGGGGCTCCCTAGTTATGGGTGGCCAGGCCAGTCACAAGTGACCCCCTGTAATGCTCGGCGCTCGCCCCTGTAACGCGTTTCCTTTTTTTGTCCGGTCTGTATTTGCTCCCAAACTTGGGTATCGTTTCCGACCATATCTTTTTCTGCTGTGCGTTCTCTCGCCTTTGTGCCGGGTCCTCTTCTGCACTCGAGCTTCCACCCCGTTTGCTCCTCCACCATGTCTTCATCTTGTGAAATTGATAAGAGGACCCGTCGTAGGCGTTCTTTCGCAGGCAGTCGTCGGCTTGGGTCCTCCTGCCATATGCCCACCGCAACACCAACTTACTTTTACCACGCCCCACCAGCCCTAGCGCTCCTCGCGCTCCTCCCCCATCTCGAGGTGCTCGTCCGCCCACCAATATCAAACCTACCGCTACCGCTACTGTTAAAACCACCACCACCACGACACCGCTCCCCCATCCCCATCGCCCCCCACACCGCCCCATTCTCCGGTCCTTCTAGTCTCACCCTCTTCGCACGCTTCGAATTCCCAATAGCCGCGCCAGCCCTACCAGCACTCTGCCACCTCGAATGGGCCTTCGACCAAATGGGCGCCGCAGCGCGCGCAGGCGGGATTGAGAACTACCACCTCCAGTTTGACGAACACCTCCGGCTCATCGACTTTGTCCACCGAAAACACGTCCTCGTGCTCGAGAAGCAGATCAAAATTGAGAAAAGGAAACGGGAGTACGCTGAGAACAAGCTTCAAAAGGCTACAACTCACGGGGAACGTGAGATGGCAACGGCAGGTCTCGCAGAATTCACCTAGATTATATGTTATCTATCTATGGACGATTGCATAGCATCGTAGATGTTTTCCAGTCCCGTATCAATTAAGTGTTATGGTGCGATATAGGAGGTGTATGAATATCGCATCACGCTGGTCATCCATTGAACTATTTCTTTTCCATTCCACCGAACACCACGATCTCTTGTAAACTTAAGCATTCAAGTAACGCTCAACTTTGCTGTTCAGCGGTTGGATCCCTGCCGCGGTTTCCGGGGCTCCCTGGTTTTCTGTAAAACAAACACAGACGCTCGGCAACCTTATGCTTGTGCTGAGTCAGGACCCGAATAGGCAAGGCAACTCAACATGCCTCGGCAAACCAATCAACATCATTCCCTATCACTGATACGACGCCTTGCACGACACCTCAAACTTAACCATGAGCACTCTCCTCGTCCTCGCATCCAAAGTTGAAGCCGCTGTGCAGACCTACCTTGAGGTTCGAGACTCGGTGGACAAAAAGAAGTGGAGAAAGAAGCTTGACAAAGAGAGGGTAAGTTCTTCATTTACTGTAGGCGGCGTCACGGTCGATCGGATACCCTACAGGCATCTGTTCTCAGTGAGATCAACCGCATTAAACAGGAGACCGGGGAAAGTCGGCCAGCGCTTCATCCAACACTCGTAGCGCTTTTTATTGTGCTATCTCGAGATGAGGATCTTGGCCGAATCACCAGGTCCCGTCTGGATCGCAAGCAGCACAAGTATTTTAGGCGTAGGGAGGTTTCTCCGGAAGACATTTCAAATCTGCTGCCACCAAGGGAAGGTCGTTGGTGGGAGGACCTTGGTATGTTGTCAAAAATAGTGATCCGGTTTATTTTAACCAGATTTGAGAAGCCGAGGAGGCTCGCGAAATCGGACGCCAAGATGCACATCCAGCTCCGTCCTCTGCAGCTTCTGTCGCACCTGGAACCTCTGTCCCTCCAACCGCTTCTATCGATCCCGCAGCATCTGTCAAACGGGCCGCCTCTGTCGAGCGGGCAACCACTATTGATGTGTCTCCCTCTATCCCTCCTTTGCTTTCTGCCGCCTCTAGTCGCCAGTCGAAACTCACTGTGGGCAAGAAGCCCAATGTTGGGAAGACTCGCAAGGGACCCAATTACAAGGGTGGAAAGAGACTAAGAAATAAACCCGAGGAGGACGAGGTGGACGAACTGGAGGAGGATGGCAAAAACAACGACAACGACAGCAACCATGAGAACGGTGAACTTGAGGACGAGGAGTATGATTCCATAATGGTAGATAATCCGCCCGCAGTAAGCAATCATTGCTGGATTTTAATTTATCTTTATTAAAATTTAGAAGCCTACTCGGGGTTCTGGAAGGCGTGGAGCTGCCAGGAAGTCTGCCCCTTTTAGGAAGAGGAAGAACTCTTCACCACCACGCGAGGCTTCGAAGCGCCTCGCTCGCGGCTCGAAGGCACCTCCATAGCCGATCAAGGCGTCGGGCAAGGGCAAGACTGCTCTTTACAAGTTCATTGTGCGTCTCTGCCCGTTTATAAACAGTCGGCTCAGATCTCAAATAATAACAGTGCTCTAGATGCGAGAAAAGGGGCTTAGACTGCGAGGTGGACCCTGTGCAGCCCTGCAACCAGTGTAGGGAAAGCAAGGTGGAGTGCAATCTGGTGCCCGTCAACATGAGGACTGGCAAAACCGACCAGCATCAGCTCTCGGAAGCCGAGATCCTCAAATACCGCATCGGTTTGTATGAGAATAAAGAACGGCAGGGCGACAAGCGGGAATCGGCACACAATCCCCCAAATGAGGAGTCAACAGCATCGCCGTCAAGCGCACTTGCGTCGCTTGGAACGCTTACGCTGCAGAGCACGTCGACTGCCGGTGACACCCATGCCAAGTCCTCTGCTGGTTCCGTCAGGGACTGTCCTGCTCCCGCACCCCCCTTCACATCTCCCGAAGCTTCCAGTTCCACGTCTGACCCCCTCATCGTCGGTCTCCTTTCCACTACTTCCCGTCACACTAGGAAGGTCCGAAACCCGCAACTCTCCCGAAGCGAGGCATCACAACCAGACGACGACGGAGGCAACACCATGGCCGAAGTGTTGAAGAGGTTGGACGCGATGGAGAAATGGATGCTTGACGTGGAACGTCGGTTGAAGGCCCATCCATAACATTTAGAAATTGCCAGTTACTCTAATTGTTTGCTTTTTTCAAACAGTCGTATGATATAATTTTGCGTGACTGTATAGGGGACGATGCGACGCTGCTCCCAACAGAGCGGAGTAGATCGTACACCCAGTATTTGACCGGCCATTGTCTCAGACTTGTCTCGGTCTCATGGTCTACGGTATTAATCAACTTGAATAGGATTAGAAGCCGAGTGAGAAGTGTTTATTGGCGGATAGACACCCTGAGTGCAGGCATCTCGACAGCCTCTCTGATTGGCGGCAAGTGCCTCAGACTCGCACATGGACTCCTGTAAATATTTTCATTTTGCCGTGCTGGATACAGTACCTAAAACCGCAGCAGCGGATTTGATCACTGGCAACTGCGCGCTCGCCTCCATCTGTTGGCCTCAATGACGCCGCTAGCAGAAGGGAAGACTGCCTTGTCGAAATTGTTGTCAAGCGGCGTTTATTTGTTTTTAATTTTCTGTATCCTGCGGGGCCGAAGGAACCGGATTATCAAGACCTTAGAGATGCAGGATAAGAGCATTTGGGGCCGGTGATTGGCAGTGATGGAACAGTAGTGATCCGGCCTATCCAATCATCTGATCTGGCAGGCGCGTTAGCACCGATCATTTAGAAGTATCGGTTGCATTAGAAGTAGCCGATCAAGGCTTATTGTGCTTATCACGGCACCATATACATACTTGGACACAATTACGGTACTTATAGATATTTCCATATCAGGCCACACTGTAGAAGCGATATTGTGGACAGTAGTACTCACCCCTTTTCGTGTATTAGTCACCTAGGGACCTCCCAGGTATAAAAACCCCCTGTAGGGAACTGTGAATATCATCGTCTTCACTCGATACACTTGCACTAGTGACTACACTCTCGAACACCACACTAAGGTGGGTGCTTTACAGCCTACGCTGCGCTGTTTGCTGCGTGTCAGGTTATGGGCCCTGCTAGCCAAAGCGCCCCTAGCAGCTGCTAATAGGCAAAAAGCATCCCTCATCGCCTTGAGCGATGGCAGAGCACTAGTCTCTCCTATGGGGAACTTATGCCCGCATACTCTATCATCCTCAGAACAATGCGCTTACATGTTTTCTTTATAGAAACACAAGATGTCCACTCAATCAGCCGCATCTCTAGTCCCCGTCCTTGACGGAACTAACTACGGCATATGGTCGAAAGCCATGAAGGCTTATCTGATGTCCCTGGGCCTTTGGTCCTATGTAAACGGGACTATTCAGGAACCACAATTACCTGCCAACCCCACGCCTGAACAAGGCGTTGCATACCTCAATTGGACAAAACAAAACAATATGGCAATGGGTAATATTGTCTTACATGTTAACACTTCCATTCAGCAGGAAATTGCGGATCTTGCCGCTGCTGAGATGCAATGGAACCGTCTTCTGACGAAGTACGGCACTCCCACCGTCACTGGAGTCTTTAGGGACTTCAAGGAAGTGCTGAACCTTCGCCTTAAAACTGATGGGCACCCCGGCAATCAAAATGACCGGATGGCCGCTGCTTTCCAGCGGTGTGCCGCCTCCTCCATCTCTGTCCCCAAACAATTGCAGGCTATGATCCTGCTCGCTGCCATGCCCCCTAAATGGGAAATGCTCGTTGCGATCGTTACTCAAAATTATGATCTTGCTGACATCGAGTTTAAGCACGTTCGAGAAACCATCCTGGCTCAGTACGAGTCAGAGGCCACTCGCAATGGCAGGCCGAAAGGGAACAAGCCCCAAGATGCCAACAAGCTGTCCGCCGTAAAGCGGAAGTGTGGCAACCCCAATTTCTCTAATCAGGAAAAGGGGTCTACCAATCAGTCGGGTGACAAGCCTCAAGGCAACAAGCACAGAAGACACGGCGGCCGAGGCAGAGGAAATGGCAAAGGCAAAGCCCCTGAGCACGGACACTCCTATATCGCCGATATCGCATCCATCCCAGCTCCTACCACATCCACCATTGCGCAAATTGGTCCTTCTGGACTTCAAAAGCGCACCATCTCTACTCCCGCTCCGAAAGAGCGAACCCCTGGCCCTTACAAGGCTCTTAATGAAGCCTTTGACCTTGCTGACCACATTGGGGTTACACCCACTATCCAGACTGCTAAGACGCTTGAAGAGCGCATTACCCAGCAGTATATGGACGGTCCGTGGTCCAAATCTACTTACCATCTTTCAGATGATGAAGGGTCAGACATAGTAGATATGTCGGACATTCCCACCGGCCACGAAGGCCAGGATGAAGACTGGGACTGCCAGTTCGAAGCTGTCTCCCCTCGCGATGAACCGCTTGACTGGGGCAGCGATCTAGAGGATACTGAAGCGTGTGTACCTTCTACCTCTTCCCTTCTACCTGTTCACGAACCCACAGTATTGCGCCAGCCCCCAAGAGGGTCAAGGTTGCTGAAGGATGGGTCTTGTAGTTACGCGCTCCCTATTACTGAGCATAAATTGTCGAGCTACGTATGTGAACATGGACTTGATTATGCACTGTGTTTAAAGTGTAAGGGAAAGAATCAGGGTAAATGTATGTGGCTACTGGACTCCGGTGCCTCCGCACACTTCACCTATAGCAAACATGACTTTATAGAGTATGAAACCATTGCTCCCAATGAAAGAATTGCCGTACGGACTGCGTCTGATACTATTTATGTGGAAGGAAAAGGCACAGTGCTCTTAGAGCACTATGAACATGGGCATGAGTTGGTTGTCACACGCCTTTATCCGGTATTACATATACCAAAGATTACCACACGTCTTCTTTCTATGGGCAAATTCTTACAGCAGGGTTTGCGCATCCAAGGGGATTCGCGCAGCATCTCCCTGTATAATAAAAACAAAAAGATGTTAACTTGCAAACCCCTAGTCAACGGTCAGACGACCTATTGGCTCGATGGATCACCTGCTGAATTGCAGGAAGGCCAATCACTTTATTCGGCTGATTATGAGCTCATGCATAGACGCCTTGGCCACCCTTCAAGGGATGTCATGTCGCATGCACGAAAAAACACAAATGGTTTCCCCTCCGGCATTGACATTCCAACCAAAGCACCAGTATGTCCTGGTTGCACACAGGGAAAGATGCCTGCATCTTCTCATCCGCCCTCTGACACTCGAGCATCTGTGCCCTTCGAGCGCGTTCACTCAGATTTGAAGAGTTTTCATGTGGTCTCATACCACAAATATAAATATTTCGTCAGTTTCTTTGATGATTATACCTCCTACGCATGGGTCGTCCTTCTACGGAATAAGGCCTCTGCGATTACCGCCTTGAAGCAATTCATGGCTATGGTTAAAAACCTCTCTACCGACATCAAGGAATGGATGTCTGATGCTGGAGGAGAATACAAGTCTGACACATTCCTGAAGACTCTCAAAGATGCAGGGATTAAAATCCTACAGAGTGCTCCACACACTCCGCAACAGAATGGGCGCGCAGAAAGATTTATGCGCACTATCATGGATAAAGCTCAGGCTATGCGCCTTGAAGCTTGTCTCCCTGACTCCTGGTGGGAATTTGCCGTCCTACATGCGTTACATTGCTATAACCGGACCCCCTTGCATCGCCTCAAATGGCAGACTCCTTATACGATCTTAAATGATCAAGTTCCAGATATTTCACACTTAAAAGTATTTGGGTGCGGTGCCTATGTGCACATCCCTAAGGACCGACGTGTAAACGCCTTGGCTCCTAAAAGTGAACTTATGGTGTACATTGGACACACTGAGGGCATCAAAGCCTTCACCTTTATGCGCCTTTCAAATAATACAGTGTTCACTAGCACCACCGCTTTATTTGATGAAACAATCTACCCAAAATGTGATAGCACGCGTATCAGGGGTACCACCCATGTCCGTGAGCCTAGAGCTCAACAACCGCCGATGGATGCCGAAGAAGACACCACTCCTGGTAATCTTGACAATCCTATCCCTCCTAAAACAACAAGTGAGGAACCACCAGCTCCCGACGGGGAACATGTTCCATCTGACGATGATGAACCTGCTGTGCCAGTCCCTTCTCCTGAGCCTGAACCTGCACCTAGACGGTCGGCACGCTTAAGGAAAATACCTACTCGTCCAGGAAACGTCTATGGGGAACGCAGACACCCCACTACAATTGAAAAAGACGTCCAACGGAGTCGCACATGGCGAAAAATGACAGAACACATGCCCGGTAGCTTCGGGGATGATGACTCGTCAGAGCAGCCTACCAACTCTAATCCTGCTCCTCCACGTGCTCCGAGTGAAACTCCATTACCGGATTCCTCAGACGACGAAGTAGATGATTTATTACGCCTCCAGAGGGAAGGAGGAGTCAAATATCTAGAACACCTGCTCGCCAAAGCAGTTCCACCTAGTGATCTAGAGTCACCTGATTCTGCAAATATTCGTGAATGGACCTTTAGGGACATTCTAAAAATGCCTAGTGCTTCCCAAAAGGAGTGGAAACAGGCGTGTCGTGAGGAGTTAGATTCCCTCCGCAGACGCAAAGTCTTCGAACTTGTAGACCCTCCAGCAGGTCGCAAGGTTATTAAAAATCGCTGGGTATTCAACTTAAAGTCGGATGGCCGAAAGAAAGCCAGGCTAGTCGCCAAAGGTTTCTCTCAAGTAGAAGGCATTGACTACAATGAAATATTCTCACCAGTTGTACGGTTTGAAACAGTCCGGATGATGATTGCGCTTGCCGCATTAAAAAATTGGCACATCACTGGACTCGATGTCAAAACAGCCTTTCTATATGGTGAGCTCGATGAAGAGCTTTACATGGAGCAGCCTGAGGGCTTCAAAGTAAAAGGCCAAGACCGCAAGGTCATGCGCTTGAAGCGCGCCATTTATGGACTTAAGCAAGCTGCCTTAGCATGGTGGAAGGTGCTAGACAAGTCTATGGCCACTTTAGGTCTCACTTGTCTGTTGTCAGACTCTGGACTGTTTGTAAATAAAGAGAAGTCCATTGTCGCAATCGTTTATGTTGACGATGTCCTATTCCTAGGCGCAGACAAACCTAAACTCCTCAAACTCAAAGAACAATTTATGAAGGCTTGGGAATGCAGGGACTTGGGTGACACTCAGGAGTTCCTACGCTGATGCGCTGAGTCCCCGCTATACGTGAGCAAGAGACTAAGAGCTGAGGGTTCGCTGGAGGCGGAGCACTTCTGGATCGGAAGCGCGGGAAAGGGAGTTGCCTTATCGGGCGCTCCGGTCACACGGGACCGGCGACGGCGGAAAAGGACTTGTAGCTCACTCGGGAGCTAAGCTGGCGGCGTGCGACGCGACCAGCGACGGAGAGGCGACGGAGACGACGAGAATGAGACCGGAACGAAGGGAAACGGATCGGAAACGGAGGAGCTATGGTGAGAACTATAGGAGACACGGCTCCCAGCTGGATTCTGCCTGTAACTGAGTACATCTCTAACTAATATACTAGCTACTTGGTCTGTGCGCGCTGGCGGCCCTATACTACGCTCCTAACCCGTTTAGAGGACCTCCGCCGCGGGCGATCAGTCCGCGCACTCCGTTCCGCGCGCGCCCGCTCCTGGGCCTTGCAATGCGACGTGCAACATCGGGCGTCCTCCTACGTGGCAGGGGCGACGTACCAAGACTAATCCTACTCGGGGAAGTCGTTTGTACAACTCCGAGATGTCCGCACGCGCTGTGAGAGACTTGAAGACCACTAAGGTGGTTTTGGTGTTATTGAGGGCGATCTGCGCGACGACGCGCTCCGATTTGCTGTGAGCGCGTCGTATCACTTGGGCTCGACGTTCCTGCCGAGTTTCAGGGCGATCGGAGCGGGCGGAGAAGGTGTGCGGCCGTCGGAATGAGGGGATGAGTCGGAGGGGAAGTTGGAGCGCGCGTGTTGTCGCTCCGTCGGCCCGGCGGTCCGTCGCTCCGCTGCGTCGGACTCCTGTCTCTAAGTCCTCGCTATGTGCATATCTGCGCATGCTGCCGCGCCTGCGGCGCATCAACGCATGCGCATAAAGCGGAAAGACGGCAAGATTCATCTTGACCAGACCGCTTACTTACAAAAGGTGCTGCAGCGATTCAATCTCCAGAATGCGAATCCTACACCTACACCATTACCTGAGGGCTACCAACCCTCTCCTAATACGTCCCATGCGGATCCAGCCCTCCGCTCCAAGTATCAACAGGTCATAGGGTCACTCCTATACATCATGCTTGGTACACAACCTGATATAGCCTTTGCGGTGACTAAGTTGTCGCAACATGCTGCCAACCCAACTGAGGATCACCTAAACAGAGCGCTGTATATCTGCCGCTACCTCTTGGGTACAGCCAACTACTCCTTGGTCTTTAATGGGCCTTCGGACAGCGGCCTAATGGCATACTCCGACAGTGACTGGGCCTCTGACCCTAACACGCGGAAGTCTACTACCGGCTATATGGTGAAGCTCGCGGGAGCTATATTTTCTTGAAATTCACATGCGCAGAAGACTGTGGCTCTCTCTTCCACTGAAGCAGAATACATGTCGCTCTCTGATACGAGCAGACAGCTCTTATGGATTAAAAGCATAATGAGCGAACTGGGCATTGACCTCAGTCCCATACCGCTGTTTGGAGACAATCAAGGCTCTATCTTCTTAGCCTCCAATCCTGTACAAGAAAAGTGCATTAAACACATCGATTTGCGCTACCACTTCATTCGCAATGTGGTTCAAAATAAACAGGTGGAGCTCTTCTTTATTGAAGGCACCTCCAACCCCGCCGACCTTTTCACTAAGAATCTTGGACGAGTAAAGTTCCAGAAGTTTCGTGAGCAGTTAGGACTTGAGTTCTACTCATCTGACTAAGCTGCTTAATATCGCACGCGTGCATCTTCGGTGCACTAAGCGAGGGGGAGTGACGGAACAGTAGTGATCCGGCCTATCCGATCATCTGATCCGGCAGGCGCGTTAGCACCGATCATTTAGAAGTATCGGTTGCATTAGAAGTAGCCGATCAAGGCTTATTGTGCTTATCACGGCACCATATACATACTTGGACACAATTACGGTACTTATAGATATTTCCATATCAGGCCACACTGTAGAAGCGATATTGTGGACAGTAGTACTCACCCCTTTTCGTGTATTAGTCACCTAGGGACCTCCCAGGTATAAAAACCCCCTGTAGGGAACTGTGAATATCATCGTCTTCACTCGATACACTTGCACTAGCGACTATACTCTCGAACACCACACTAAGGTGGGTGCTTTACAGCCTATGCTGCGCTGTTTGCTGCGCGTCAGGCAGCTTGTGTATGGGTCCGCTAAATGACTGGAGTGCTTATTTTTGGGTTTGTCATAGGCGCCCAATGACTAAAGCGCATGTGCATTTTTCTCGACCGCGTAGCGTCAGTTTCCCAGCAGTGTGGGATTTCCGGCAGTATGAATTTGATTTATTGATGCCAAACCTGAAGAGTGCACACCACGTGCAACGCGAGCATTGGGACTTCCTTCTTCTCTCATCGGCCCCTAGAAGATGCAGGCTAAGCAAGCCCTTCAAATTCCTGTGGAAACTCCCCTGGATTTTGCCCATACATGTGCTACATATCTACGATTTGAATTCCAGTTCAAGTTGAATTCGTTCAATCTTTGGTTGATCGGCGGTGTCTCTACGGCGCCAACACCTCCCTTGCTGCTTCCGGTTGCTCTTGTATTGGAGTTAGATCGTATTGCACTTACTCTCATGAATGCGTTTCACAACCGAGGTTAGTAAACTAGACCAGACTAGTCACCTCAACCTACTGAGTTTGCCGCTCCAGTGAAGGTACAATGGGATGCTGCACGTTACGCAGAAAGGGCCCCCAAAAACACAGTGAATCTGCAGAAGAGCGGCACGAAAGGGGGCAAGAACTCAGGGACCAAGGCGTCAAAACTAAAAGAGGCCTCCATGAAACGTCTATACCCTCCACTAAATGAAGTCATAGTTTCAGAACCGTGCATTATTGTGGACATGCATGGCATTATCATGGCATGGTATCTTCCTGGAATATTAAAGGACTCTAGACAGGAACACCTATTTACTTTGTCCGATCACTGCAGCAAAAATGACAACCCTTCAGAGCGCCATGACAGCAGCAACGACAAATTTGTATCCATTGCTGGAAAAGTCGCAATCCAACAAATCCTCAAATTGGCGCACAGATCCGGAACTTTTTTAGAAAGATGGCAAGATGCCTTGGGGGGCGATCAGTATGTCGCCGGCATGGTTTCAAAAGGGGCATGAGGTAACTGTTTTAGAGCATATAATGTCACCAGGATTATTGACGTCCTACACACATTTTTACCTTCGTCGCTTTTCTAAACAGTCATGGTCAACAAAAAACATTGATCGCAAGCGATAAGATAAGCACCGCAGAACGTGCAAGATGTCACCGACTAATTATTTTGTAAAGTAGAGTAGAGGAGAGTATGTAGGGGTTACTATTTGTGAGGTTTATATGTAAAGGAATATACTAGGGTGCCCCAGGGACGTGGCAATGTCCAACCGGTTTGAAAGACCACCCGAGACGCCGGGCCAAAAATAAAGTCATCGATCTTGACATAACCTAGCCCTTCCACTCTGTACGAAACTGGCTTCATTATCTAAGATACATCTCCTCTCACAGTCTGCAGACGAATTAATAGTACAGCGCACTTTTGGTAGCTTTTATGGATACGAACATACATTAACAGTAAACACGTTACTACCTCTCAAAAATGGTCCGCAACTCAACAAAAATTACAGTATATCATTTTCGAATCTTATTTTTCCATTTTGAGTTGTTTTTAGTGCTAGTTTGAAGTTTTGCAACACGAAAAATTAATTCTCTGCTTTACGCTTCCCTTTAGAATGTATCGCAGGAGTCGACGGTATAGGCTGGGATGCCTCTTCATCGTCGTTCTCCAGATTGGCGGGAGCAAGAAGTTGAACCCTACAAGTCATTAGCAAAATCAATAGGAACGAATATGAGTTCCCACCTGACAATTTCCTCGTCAACGGATGAAGCGGCAGCTGTGTCGGATTCTATTGAGGAGGATGCAATGCCGCCATGTTCTTGGCAACGGTTGCAAAGGTTACAATGGTCATCTTCAAAATCCCAAGCTTCACAAGCAGCCGCAGGAAGGAGATCCTTGACAAGGCAGTCTTGAAGGGGTCGTGGTCGCAAAGGATCAAAATTCCAGGCAGTAATAAAGCGAGAGAAATATATGTGGACACGTTCACGTTGATCCAGTTGGGACCAGTCAATTTTGTCGACCTCAATAGCACCGTCAAGCCACAAAAAGCCATGGATGTGATCTTTCCAACCGAGGCCGAACACTGTCCACATCAAAACCGTCATCTCCCAGTCACGCGTCATATTCAAGCTAGCCTTACTCTCCCCACTCAATCTCTGACACCAAGCGCGACACCATGAACAAGCTCGAGAAACCCACTGTCAGCCACCTCTGAGCTCAGAAGGAGAGCATTGTGAAATGCAAGAGAGTGGTGTCACTCTCCTCCACTCCGCTTCTTGTAGCCAACTAAACAGAGCTATCGCTCATATTTTTATGTACTTGTATCTCTAATTCCACGTTTCTCGTCCTCCCCGAATAAACCTACTGCCCTTCACACTATGTCTCTATGTCCGTGGCCTGGTCGGACCCCGCCACGGACGTGGCGCCCTAGTTCCGACTGAGACCGAAGGCCGGAGGGAGGCCTACCAGGGGTTTTCCAATGCCAGTTCCGATTCGGCCGTCACGACACACGTGTGAAAGCATGATGTAATAGGAGCTCCCATCCTTCGCTCGCCACGTCCTACACGCATCTTTGATTTCAACCGACTGAACAGACATGCGCAACA